>JAJEJO010004203.1:11087-130654 GCA_020662805.1 Glaucomys volans
TAAATAAATAAATAAATAAATAAATAAATAAAACTACACACAGAGAGTCATAAAAAAAAATTTATGAATTGTCTCTTTTTTTTCAATTTCATTGATTTCTGCTCTGATTTTAATTATTTCCTCTCTTCTACTGCTTTTGGTGATAAACTGTTCCTCATTTTCTAGGGCTTTGAGTTGTAATGTGAGGACATTTATTTGTTGACATTTCATTCCGTTCTTGAATACGTTCCATGCAGTGAATTTTTCTCTTAGCACTGCTTTCATAGTATCCCAGAGATTTTAATATGTTGTATATTTGTTCTCTTTGACTTCTAAAATTTTTTAATTTTCCCCCTAATATCTTCTGTTATCCATGCATCATTCAATAGCATATTATTTAATCTCCAGGTGTTGGAGTAGTATCTGTTTTTTATTTTATCATTGATTTCTAATTTCATTCCATTATGATCTGATAAAATACAAGGTAGTATCTCTATCTTTTTGTATTTGCTAAGAATAGCTTTGTGGCATAACATATGGTCTTTTTTAGAAAAGGATCCATGAGTTGCTGAGAAGAAAGTGTATTAGCTTGTTGATGGATGGAATATTCTATATATGTCTGTTAAGTCTAAGTTAGCAATTGTGTTATTAAGTTCTAAGGTTTCTTTGTTCAAATTCTGCTTCGAAGATCCGTCCAATTGTGAGAGAGGTGTGTTAAAGTCACCCAGTACTATTGTGTTTTGGTCTATTTGGTTCCTGGAATTAAGAAGTATTTGATTGATGTACATGGATACACCATTGTTTGGGGTATGAATATTTATGATTGTTATGTCTTGCTGATTTATGCTTCCCTTAAGCAGTATGAAATGCCCTTCTTTATCCCTACTAACTAACTTTGGCTTGAAGTCCACTTTATATGATGTGAGGATGGAAATCCCTGCTTTGTTACTGAGTCCTTGTGTGGTATGTTTTTTCCCATCCTTTCACTGTTAATCTGTGAGTACCTTTTTCTATGAGATGTGTCTCTTGGAGGCAGCATATTGTTGAGTCTTTCTTTATAATCCAATCTGCCAGTCTATGTCTTTTGATTGATGAGTTCAGGCCATTAACGTTCAGGGTTATTATTGAGACATGATTTCTGTTCCCAGTCATTTTGGCTTATTTTTGGTTTTTAACTTGACTTGGTTTCTCCTTTTTTGACTATCCTTTAGGGTATTTCCTCCCTAAACTGATTTACATTGTTGTTCTTCATTTCATCCTCATGAAATACTTTGTTTAAAGTGTTCTGTAGTGCTGGCTTTCTTTTTGTAAATTCATTTAGCTTTTGTTTATCATGGAAGGATTTTATTTCATCTTCAAATCTGCAGGTAAGTTTTCCTGGGTATAAAGTTCTTGGTTGGCATCCATTTTCTTTCACAGGTTGAAATATGTTGTTCCAGGCCCTTTTTGCTTTTAGGGTCTGTGCTGAGAAATCTGCTGATAATCATATTGGTTTCCCCCTGAATGTAATCTGATGCTTTTCTCTCGCAGACTTCAAAATTCTATCTTCATTTTGTATGTTAGGTACTTTCATTATAATGTGCCTTGTTGTTCTGTTGTAGTTTTGTAAATTTGGTGTCCTGTAAGCCTCTTTTCTTTGATTTTCCATTTCATTCTTCAGATGTGGGAAATTTTCTGATATTATTTCATTGAATAGATTATTCATTCCTTTGGTTTGTATCTCAGTGTCTTCCTCTATCCCAATAACTCTCAAATTTTGTCTTTTCATGATATCCTATAATTCTTGTAGGCTTTGTTCATGACTTCTTACCATCTTCTCCTTTTGGTCAACTTTATTTTCAAGATTAAATATTTTGTCTTCAATGTCTGAGGTTCTGTTTCCAGGTGATCTAGCCTGTTGGTTATGCTGTCTGTTGAGTTTTTAATTTGGTTTATTGTTTCCTTCATTTCCAGGAGTTCCGTTTGTTTGTTTTTTTTCCAGAATCTTTATCTCTTTATTGAAATGATATTTACTTCCTGTAACTGTTCTTTTAACTGTTGATTGGTGTGATCATTCATTGCCTGCATTTGCTCTCTCATCACTTTGTTTGCCTCTCAGATCATTTTAATTATGTACTCTCTGAACTCCCTTTCTGACATTTCTTCTGCCCTTCTATCATTGGATTCTGTTGATGTACATCTAGGTTTGTTTGAGATACTTCCTTCCCCTGTTTTCTCATGTTGCTCCTGTATCTTCTCTATCTGTGAGAATCTGAGGTATTGTAGCTTCCCCCCTTTAGGCTTGTGGTGTCCCAATAGGTTTCCAATACCTCACCTCTTAGTCTTCAGTAACACTAGATCACAGACTAGGGCCAGGGTAGGGTATGTCGGGCCTCTGGGCTGGTCCTCCCTGCAGTTGCCCCTGTGCAGAAGTCCCATGGGAACACTCAGGGCTAAGGTACCAGGTGCAGAAGTCTCAGGCCTCTCTACTGGGCTGAGCCTGATGTCTGTCTCTGTGCCTATCTCCTGGACCCGGAAGTCTCATGAGACTTGGCTTGGTGGATCCCAAGCCTCTGAGCTGTGCCTCTCTGTGTGGAAAACTCAAGTGTCCACTGCACCCACTCACCACGTGCTGTGCTGAGTCTCCCACTTCTGGGCTGTGCCAGCTGCCCATGTGGAAATTCCACGAGAGCACTTAGGGCTGATATACCAGGTGCAGAGGCCTCAGGCACTGGGCTCTGCACTGGGCTCAAGATCAGGTGATTCTCAGATTAAAGCCAATTAAGTACAAAGCTATCAAAATTTTTTAGTGTATGTATTTTACATTAAGATACCAAGAGACTTGATGTGTTGTCTAGAAAATAAAATGAAGTTAGTGATTTTTCCCACAAACACAAGTTGATTATTTGATTTTCTTTATTGATGGACCTGCAAGTTTGTTATGGTTTAGATCTGGAAGGTCTGAAAAACTCATGTACTTAAGACATGGACTTAAAGCAGTGATGCACAGAAATGGGAACGTTAGGAAAAGATTATATCATGGAGGGCTCTGACCTCATCAGTGGATTGATTAATCCATTAATAACTGAATGGACTTCTGGGAGGAAGGTCATTGGGTGTGTGCCCTGCGATGGGATATTTGTCCTAATCTTTCTCTTTTTTTTATGTTCATCCTGGCTGATGTGAACTGAAGCTTGCTCTTCTTGCTATTCTACCTCACCTGAGGTCTAAAGCAATGGAGCCAGCTGCACATGGATTGCATTCTCTGAAACCATGAGTTAAAATACATCTTTCCTCCTCCAAATTGTGTCAGGAATTTTGGTCACAGCAATGAAAAGATGATTAGTATAAGATTGTGTACTAGGTAAATGAGGTTTATGTATGTCAATCAACCAAAGAACTTAATGGGGACTGATGAAATCTGAAAAACTTATGTATTTAATAGCATTTTATTACCCTGTTAACTTAGTAATTTCCATCATTGTACTCTGTGAGAAACATGCTTGAACTTTCTTGTAGTACTTTGCAAAGTCTTAAATATCATCTACATTTGCAGTGTCTCAAAATTTAAAGTTTAAAAATAATCCTGGTAGACTATAAACATCAAATTAAAATTTAAATGAATATAGAAAACATGATTATCTATGCAACCATGTAAAATATTAAGGAACCCTAAATAGATATTGGTAAGTGAAAAAAATGAGACTGAAAAACTCAATAGTATGTAATGCCAATTATATCACATGCTGAAAAAATAAAACATATGGGAGAAGTAAAAATATACATAATTGCAGGAAGCTTAGGTGGAAGGATAGAGTGATTAGTAGATGAGGAAAAGGGGATTTTTAGGCCAGTGATGCTATTTCATATAATAATGTAATTATGAATATTCATAGAGTACACACTGCAGAGAGAGCCTTACCATAAACTTTTACCATTCATGATATGTCAATATTAGCTCATTAATGATAATAAATGAACAACATTAATGAAAGATGTTAATAATAGTGGAAACTGAGATGGAGTAGTTATGGAACATAGAATTCTCTAATTTTTATTCAATTTTTCTGTACACCTAAAACTACTCAATACGTAAAGTGTACTTATTTAAAAAATTGAATAGAACAAAGTTTGTCTATGTATACTAATTTATCATAACACAATATTTTTGAACCTAAATTTAATGTACCAATACTACAGTTCTAGGAAGAAATCACAAGAGTTAGGTCTTGATATATTATTTTAATTTTCAGGTGTCAGTTAAAAAGTGAAAGGAACAACATTGCAAAGCATTGCTTTTCAGCAAAGGCTCTTCATGATTATCCTGAGTATCCATTCTCATTCGTTTTGAATCTAGATGAGATATGTCTATATCATTGTTGAAATTCTGTAGGCTGCAGAATATAATAAGAATTTATATCAAGGGATAGACATTTTAATATTATTAATTAATATGAATGTTCTATTTTCTTCTTCTCCGTTGATATCTGATCATGGTAAATGCATTATTTTGAAGCATTGAGTGCCAGAGGGAGTTTTAATAAACATCATTTAATTTTCTATTTTCCATTATTATCAAAAAGGAAATGAAGCCAAGCTAACTGACACATTTCTAATTTTAGTGTAAAAAAGAAAACTTTAAAACTTTACTTTTTAATACTTAACCACACAGAGAACTGTGTACATTTCATATTGTGAAAATTAAACAGGGATATTATCTTATGAAAACTAAATGTTTACATAAAATGAGCATTAACTTTGTGTGATAATTGAGATTGCTAATGATTAGCAGCAGTCTATTAAACCGTTCTGTGATCATGAACCTGTTCTATGTCTGATCTAGTCAATACAGTAACTATTAGCTGCATGTGGCAACTGAACACATGAATGATGGCTAAGATACAATTTTAATTTAACGCAAATAGCTTAAATTTTAATGGGGAAGAAAAAGAAGACAAATAATGGGTTAATAACATTGTTCTTTGAATCATACAAATTCTGAAAAATAAACACGCACCTATAAGTTTCATTGTTAACTGGTGTTATTTAATGCTGTGATGTATGATTTTTTCAGTGTTTTAATAATTATCGTCAATAGGGATTTCAAACCCATAACTTTGAATATTCAAGAACTATTCAAAAAGGTTGCTGATAGAGAATAAAACGAAATGAATGTCAGTTTTTTAAAAGTAACTTTAGTATGAAAGGAAAAATGTTTTGGTAATATTGAATCGAAGTTTTCTCAAAGTAAGGAAAGTCTTTTCCTTTATTTAAATAGGCAGTGAAATTAATTATTTCAATTAACTTACTACACATGAATTTACTTAATTTTTCAGATACTCTGATAAGATGGATGCCATTATTCTCACTTATAAATGGTATTGTTGAAGTTCAGAGAATTTTGGTAAATACAACTGTTATTAAAGAGCTGAACAGAATTTTTATATGTATTTGTGCAGAAACCTCATATTTTCTCATGCTATTTCCAATGTAAACAAGTACTCTGGGTAAGGAAGATTAACAATCACACCTTAATAGAACCTGTGGTATTAGTTTGCTAAGGTTGTCATAACAAAACACCAAAGATTGTCTGACTTAAACTACAGAGATTTGCATTCTCGGAGGTTTGGTGGCTGCAAGGTCAAAATCAAGGTGATTGCAGATTTTGTCTCTTGAGGTCTATTTTCTTGGCTTTCAGATGGCTACTATTCTGCTTCTGTGTCTCTTTATAATGTCATGTCTATGACCACCTGTGTGTTCCAGTCTCCTATCAAAAGATTGGGCATTGATCCAACATGATAAATAATTTTAACTTAATTACTTCTTAAAGATTTTCTCTCTAAATACATTGAGACATTGAGTGAGGGCTTCATCACACAAAATTTGAGGAGATCCAGTTCAGCCCATAGCACCAAAATATACAAAATTATACTAACATTTTTCAAGACATATTAAGAAACACTACTCTAATTTTGATAATAAAAAATAAAATTATTACATGAAGTATATGAGAATTATTGAAAGGAGATAAGGGGCAGAAAAAGTAATGGCAAATAATTTCAACTGACATATTAATGCAAATATGTATTATATATTAATGTAAAGTAATACATGATGTCATGAACTTGTGTAAATTGGTAAATGAGCAAACTATTAGCATAACTGATTGTAACTGATCATACAACTTATGGAATAACTACAGACATAACATACATAGATTTAAAAAGCATAAACTAAACACTTCTGTTAAAATATTCAGGTAACCTACTTATAACTTAAGTAAACTTAAGTGAGGATGTAGCTCAGTGGTGGAAAGGTCCTGGGGTCCTGGGTTCAATCCACAGCTACACCAAAAAAAAAAAAAAAAAAGCAAATTTCAGCAAAATATTATTAAATTATTTTCCTTTGAATTTGAATGATATTTCTCAGGGCCTGAGAGGTCTTAAAGGCAATATCATCTGCTAACATTATGAAATAATTTCTGTAAAGTGTATATTGCTTATCTTACTGGTAAAAAAAAAAAAAAAAAGGAGTTTTCTAGAAGACTCTGACACTCTATTAATTAGCCAAATTCTTTAGTGGGTTCCATTGAATTAATGCCAACTCACCTGGACAAAAAAGCAAATGAACAAATACGAATGTAATAAACTAAAAGTCACTGAGAACAACACCAGTTTAACACAAGGAAAGATGGACAAGTGGTTGGGCAGCGAAAGGCTGACGTTGTACCTGAAAGAAAATGTACAGGTCTGAACACATGAATAAAATTTAAAATGATCTTGACTTCTTTTGTTAAGACTTGAGTTGTGATATTCCTTACTGTTGATATAATATTAAGGGAAAATAAAACATATAGAGCTTTTATATTTATCATGTAATCCTTCAAGATATAATGTATAAAAATTGTTACAGTAACATGAAGCATTTTGAATACGGCATCTGAGGGGTCCTGCATTCATATGTGATCCATTTTCTGTTAAAGGCTGAAGTATTTATAAGACTTTATCCTTAAAATTTTTAAATTGCAAATAAGAACATGAAATCAAAAGTATTATTTAGAATTTAATGAAAGGAATATGAAATAGTAATATTTAATGAAAGAATCCATTCATTAAAGTGTCTTAGAATAATAGGTGACATTAAATTTATTATTGCTATTTATATTTGTTAATAAAAGTATTTAAGGAATCCTCTCAGAACCAAGCAGCTATGTAAGCCTGAAGTAGTGAAAAAGCTGAACATTTATTATGATATAAAGAAAATATTAATGTTGTAGTTTAATCTAGCAATGTATAAGATTACCTCATGTTGTATTTTATGAATCAAGAGCAACATTTGATAAACTTTTTAAATTCTCATTTTTCATTTATGTTTCAAATTCATACTTGGTGTTTTGTTTAATTAATACATTTTAAAAAGCAATTTGCACAAAAATACTTTTTTTTTTTTTAACAAGGATTGAACTCAGAGGCGCTTGATCACTGAACCACATGCCCAGGTCTATTTTGTATTTTATTTAGAGACAGTGTCTCACTGCATTGTTTAGTGCCTCATTTTTCCTGAGGCTGACTTCGAACTCGTGATCCTCCTGCCTCAGCCTCCTGAGCCTCTGGGGTTACAGGCATGCACCACTGTGCCCAGCTCCAAAAATACATTTTTGAATCAATATTTTGATGTTGATATTGCCAGTTCTTTCTTACTTCTTAAGAGAGATATTTCAAATTAGAATAATTTTCAAAGTTTTTGTTCCCTTAATACTCTAATTTGAACAAACACTTCATGCTTTCAAGAAATCTATTTAGAATATACTGTACACAGGATATTTGTTACATGTTAACAATAAGCAAGAATCAAATTTTTTCCCTGAATGTTGATCTCATATTAGTCTAATAAAATGGTAGCATTAAGTTAAAACTACAACAGAATGTGGTAAATAAACTAATAATGTGTAGTAGTAAATGATGAATAGGAAGAATAACCATCTTTCCAAGTCTTCTCTTGGGGAATGGGAAAAGTTATACTTTACATCTGGGACTAACGAATACGTAGAAAGTTTAGTACCTGAAGGAAGAATGATGTGACCTAAAATGAGAATCTGGGGCAGATTGTAATTAAAATTGAGGATGTATTTGAGGATGAGGCTTATATGATAGTTTGGAGTCAAGTTTTTCAGTTTCTTTATGTCTGTCTAGCCATTAGGAAGTTATCATGTTACAACCTGGAAGTTTTTACCAAGACATTAATGTGAGTAAATTTAGGACAATAGAAGATATGCTGAAATGGGAAGAGTCTAGTTGCAGAGTCCAGTATTGAGGTATTCCATAGAAACAAAGGAGAGATAGCAACTGCATTAACCAAGGTAAATAAAACTAGATATAAAAACAACTGAATTGAAAGTTGAAGTGATGGAAAAACCAACCAAAGGGAAGCTGTATAAGAAAAAGAAGAACCCAAAAACATTTTACTTTAAAAAATGGGGTGCAGAGATACTGTTACCAGAAATAAGAAAATGGGTGTAAGAAATGAAGTAATATGGTAAAAAATACGATATATTTTGTGTGACTATTTGGATTGGTAAACATAAGATAATATATAATATGTAGGTATAGTTAGAAATTTAGGTATGATTTAATAAATTAGAAAATCATAAAATATAATTTTGTGACTATTTTAAAAATTGTTTGATAATCTGTTATTTTCCAAGATATGTTATCAAGACTGTCATAACCCTTTATACATGGCAGCATTATTTTAAGCTTAAATTACATTTTGTTTTTTGTTATAATTGTTAACTCTTATTAATTATAAAAATTAATGGAATTCACTGATAATTCCATACATGCATAGATTGTGAATTGATCATGTCCACCCATTCTTCTTCTACAAACCCTTTTGATTAGAATTAGGCATGAATAAAAACTGCTTTAATACATGCTTAGGTATTCACAGGCGTACAAATTTTGAATGTATGAACTTAAACTTTTAATGCAAACATTTTAATTCAATTTTATTTGATGTTCTATTAAAATACTTCTTTATTTTTAATATAATAAAATTTCTTACAATTTTTTTTCCATATAAGTTCCAAAGTTTGAGGTCTATAATTCTAAAATGATTAAGATATTTTTGTTCACTTTGCTGGGCTACCACTTGAGTCTTACCTTTTTTACTAAACAAATTGATGACTGGATTCTGCAATTCAGTCTTTAGTTTTGCACAACTGAATCATGAGGCTTGTTTTGATAAACATGTAGTTTAGAGGTGAAAAAATGATCTTTTATGTTTCTTATCATTTAGTTGAATCTAGTGACAGTTTTGGCCAAATATCTCTTTTATTATACTTTTCCAATAGCAGGTTAAATGTCTGTCCTTCAGATTTCTTGGCTGATATTCTCTTACATTTTAAATTCTGTGGAACTACAAATGTGAGGAAGAATGGCTGCATATAAATTAAATTGAATCTATTTGTGCCTTTTTTGACTGATGCAGTTGAACAACATGACTGTGTTAGATACATATTAATAGTTTGCTTTCCTTAGTGTTGAAAACCCCTTTGAAATTCAGCTGTTGGTTTCTTTCAGTCTCCAGCTGGTGACCATGAGGCCTTCTCTACTTTTCATCTCTATTCCATATTACAGACTGGTAAGCTTGTCAGCCACCATTCTTGACACACCCCAAGTTCAAGTCATGGGATACCTGGAAAAAATCTTCCCTGGCAATAGGTGCTGCAGAATGCCAAAGGGAATCTGACTGTCCAGATGGATCATGCAACTGCTCTTCCCAGGCCTCGTGACTGATACCCTTATAATTCACGAAGTGCTTATACCAAGACTAGAGTTGGAAAATAGTGTGCCTATCATTCCTGCTAACCAGTACCTACTGATTTCATAAGGTACGCTCTTCTTTTTATTTCCTTGTACTCTTCCAGTGCATTCATTCTGAGAGTTTATTGGTCAGAGTCCCAAAAAGTCCTGAAAATTTATGTCAATCTTCAAATTTTATTCTTTGCCCCTCTTTTTCCAGTTCTTGTTATCATGAAGAGAATGCACAATCTCTCCCTCCAAATTTTATTTCTGATCCAAATAATTTTCTCTGAAATTAGCAATTAGTGGATTCTTTTTTCCTTGGTGGATAACTGTCTTCAAAAGAAGAAACTCTCTTCAGTTTATTGGTCAGATTAGAGAAAGAGAGAAAGATCTTCAGTAAAACAGGAAATGCCATATCCCTGAAATCTATGAATGAACATTTTCAGCCCTGGAGAGAATACTAGGTTAAAAATCAAGACACTGGCACTTTCATCTAAATTTTCCAATCAAATGATTATTTGCTGTTTGTCAAATTACTGTGGACTCTCAGGCCTTTGTTTTCCTCATAACTAGAGTGCAAAATAAAAGAATGTTAATGAGTTAAATTTAATTTTTTCTTGTTTCTATGAGGTTTATGACATAAAATGCAGTCAGACTTACCCATCAGGGTATCAGCTATAGACCTTTAGTCTATTGCCTTGTAGACTTGGCTACATTCCCCTTTGGATCCTCATCCTGGCACCAGCCCTATCTGCCAAGGAGGAACCCAGAAGGGAAAACATCCACCTCTGTCTTTGCATGATAGTCCCACTGAAAGCAGTCCTGTTTATGGACCTGATAGTGGCCTAGTAACTCAATTCCATTCCTCTCTCAGCCATGGATTAGGAACATCCCTGCCCAGTCACAGACCTGATCAGAGACACATACTCTAGCATAGGCACGCAAACTTTGGCCCAACCATAGAATCTACACAAACCTATAACCTGGTTCTATTTCTGCTTGGTCATAGCCTGAGTTTAGTTCTACCCTCCTGGGATCTGTCCAGTGACTGGAAAGGAGCCGTATCTATCTACATATCTGGTAAAAGATTTTCCAACTTCAGACTTAACTGTACATCCTGAAGTAGACCTTGTCCTAGCACTAAATCTACTGAGAAATATGCTGTCCACCCCAGATGCAGGCAGGGTCTGCATATGATCAGCTACTGGTAAAGGCCTTCCAACTGCAGATCTGTAGTGGGCACAGTAGCAGCCTCATGACCCGATTGTAAGCTGACATAATCACAATACCAAAGAAAATTCAATCTGCTCAGTTATCCCACAGAAGTAGGTGTTTACTTGCTGAAGCCAGTTTCCAAAAATGGAAGACTTTGCTCCTTCAAATGCACAGACTCCATCACAACTATGTGGATTCCAGAGAATCAGGCAAACAGGATGTCACGAAAGAAGACAAAGGTACAGTAATCAACCACAAATAAACGAAGACATAAAAACTGCCTGACAACTCATATTAATTATCATGAATCAAAATGCAGTCTGTAAAAATAAAAATATGATTAAAAAGAATAACAATAAGACATAAGACAAAAATAAAACTAAAATCAGAACAACAATGTATGAATAAAATGAGAAGCATATTAACAGATCAAAACATACAAAAGGATAAAACAGAAATCCTGGAACTGAATAATACAAAAAAAATCTCAAAAATTCAAGAGATCTTCAAAAGAGGCTGGGTCATGTTGAAGAAAGAATTAGTAAACTTGAAGTCAGATCATTATAAATTAGTTAAGGGATAACAAAAGAACAAAAAAAAAATCAAAGAAAATATTCAGGATTTACAAAGCACCATAAAACAATGATATGTACTGTAGAGAACTCCAAGAAAAGGAGGAGAACAAGGGGGCCAAAGCATTATCAAAAGTGGATGGTTAAACACTTCCCCTGTGTTGGAAAGAGTGTAAATATCCAGATTTGTGAAGCCCAAGAAAAGCAATCTACAAAAGAGTACCCTTATACACATTAAAAGCAAATTACTGGACTGGAGATATAACTTAGTTGGTAGAGTGCTTGCCTTGAAGGCCCAGCATCACAGAAAAAAAAAAAAAATCAAATTACTAAAATGCAAAGACATAGAGAAAATTTTGAAACTAGAAAAAAAAAAAAAAGATCTGTTACAGACATAGATCTAACCAACTTACCCGTCTGTAATATGGAAAAGAGATGTCCACAGATTATCAGAGGATTTCTTAGAAGAAATTCTGTAGGACACCAGGAGTAGGATGTTATATCATGTGTTAAAAGAAAAATGAGAGTATTAACTCAGAATCCTATACCTAAAAATGCTGTCCTTCAGAAATGAAAGAGATATAAAAACATACCAAAACAAATAAACTTTAGGAAGTTCATTACCACTGGAACTGTTTTATGAGAAAAACTAATTAGAGTTGGAAAAAAAAAACCACACACACACAAAGTAACCACAACAACAAAACATCTGAAAGTATGCATTCACTTGTAATGGCAACTACATAGCCAAATTCAGAGTGTCCTAATATTAATAATTGTGGTTCTAAAATCACTTTTACCTCTAGTCTCAATGGTTGAAGACACAAGTATTAAAATTATAACTATAGTAGTTTCTTAATGGATTCACAATATGCAAACATGTGCAGAGCATATCAGTAAGCCTCACCTCAGAGACTTAAACAATCCTCTAACTGATACACAGAAAAATGGACTCCAAATACAACACCAAAATACATCAATAGATCACAAAGAGAGCAAAGAAAAGAAGATGGAAAAAATGAAAAACAGAAAACAGTGAATAAATTGTTTATCTTATCATCATGCAATAAGAGTGTATCTTATCTATGATAATTACTTTAAATATCAATGATTAAATTCCCCAGTTGGAAACATAGAGTAACCAATTGGATAAATAAAAAAGCTGGGAACCTAATTAGAGCTAATTATGTTCCATGCTTTTGTGATTATGTCAAATTATATCCTATTATTATATGTAATTAAGAAGAATAAAAAATATTTGGCTCTATGCTGCCTACAAAAGAGTCACTTAGTTTTAGGGACAAAGAACAGAAAGTGAAGGGATAGAAAGATAATTTCATGTAAATTGCAGTCAAAAGAGAATTGGGAGAACTATGTAAATATCAGTCAAAAGGGACATTTCTTAAATTCTGTTGCACGGTAAGAAGAAGGTAGCTATATAATGATAAAGGGCTCAATTCAATAAGAGGCCACAATAATTGAATATATGTATGCAAGAAACTTTGGAGCAACTAAATATATAAAGTAATTGCTAACTGTTCTGAAAGAAGAATTAGATATCAGTGGAGTCATAATATTGGACTTTAATATCTCACTTTCAACATTGGTCATAAAAACATAAAAATCACTAAGGAAGTGATGATGACTTGAGTAACACAACAGACCAAATGACCCAACAAAACGCACACAACAGTTCATTCCACAGTCAAGAATGCACATTCTTCTTAAGTTCACATGGACTATTATCACATGGACTATTATTAATATAGGTAAATTAGGCCCCCAAAAATGTCTTAAAATTTTAAGAAGATTGAAATCATGCCATTTTAAGTATCTTTTCCAAATACAATTGTGTTTAATGAAAAGTAACGGGAAAAACTAGACAATCTAAATGTTTGAAAATTAAACACTATACTTCAGAAAGAGCAATGGATCAAGGAAGAAATTAAAATAAAAATAAAGAAGTATCTTGAAACAAAATGAAAGTGAAATCATAACATCACAGAATTTTGGTATACATCATCAAATAAGTTTAGATTGAAGTTTGGTAAATACCTACATTAAAGATAAATAAAGATCTAAATAAACATCCAGATGTCTCAATAAAGATCTTAATATCTCAAGAAACTAAAATTGTTTTCTATTTGTTTTTTATCTAACCACTCCAATGATAGCAGAAGGAAGAAAATATGATTATATCAGAAATAAATGAAATAGAAGCTAGAAAGACAAGCAAATAATGATGAAACTATAAACTTGTTTTTTGAAAAGATAAAACGGACAAAATTTTGGCTACATTAGCCAAGAAAAAAAAGAGGGAGGATTCAAAAAAAGTAAAAGAAGAAAGAGGAAACATTAAGACCAATACCACAGAAATATAAAATCTTAAGCAAAAACTCTGAACAATTGTACATTAACCAGTTGAATCAATCTGAAGAAAGGAATCAATTTCTAGAAACAGACAACCTCCCAATATTGAATCAGGAAGACATAGAAAATTGGAGTAGACCTATATATAATGAGATTGAAGTAGAATTTGAAAACCTCCCAAGGAAACCATATGCCTTCATAAATTCCATCAAGAAATTTAAGAGGAGTTAGCATAAACAGACACTTACAAACTCAACTTACAAAGCCAGAATTACTCTTATTCTAAAGTCAGGGAAGAACGCTGCAGGAGTATAAAATCACAGGTCAATATCCCTGATGAACATATTAAAATATCATTAGCAAAATCCTAGCAGACTAAATATCACATTAACAGGATGACATGCCATGATGTAGAATTTCATCTTCATTATGAAGTATTAAGAATGTGGGAAACATGTTCCTTTATGGTGTTTGGAAGTAAGTCTTTGGTAGGTGATGAGGATTAGAAGGACATCAGGGTGGAGTCCCCAAGACTGAATGCTGATGTCTTTGCAAGATGGTGGAGTAAAAATAGGAGACAGACGCACATCTACACTTCCCTGTATGCCCTGGGACCCCTTGGAACTTTTCCTACCCAAAGTCCATCAACAGTTATGGGCCCTCAGCCTTGGACCAGAATCATGAGCCAAAACTTTCCTAATTTTTAAAATATTATCCTGCCTTGAGCATTTCATTATAGTAACAGAAAATGGACCATGATAGGGTCCAAGACCTAGAGTAGCTTGCATTGTAGGAAAAGGCCTTCTTGTTATAGCTCATTTCAGATTCATTTTCTACTGTTTATCCCTTCATACTTCCTGTCCCAGCAGTGGTATAAAAAGACCACCTCTCCATGTTTGGATAAGCTTTGTATCTGCCTAGATAGACCTTGTCAGATTCCGGTTTAGAAAATCTTGTTTACCTTAAATCCTCAACTCACACTGGCTCCATGGTAGACTGGTACTTAATTAGGTTATGCCCTCTTTTTCCTGTGGTAAAGCCGTAACAAATCTCTCTCCAATTTCCAATTGTAATCCAGGAGCACTTTTATTCTCTGATTCTAACATATTTTAGTATATTTAACTGGTTGCAAGTCTCACTTTCCTAGTACACTGTAAATATTTGATGTCAAGGAACATGATTTAGTCATCTATGCTGCCAGGGTCAAGGATAGAATCTTACATTTAGGGTATGTTCATTAAATGTTTCTAGAATTAACTTATGAATGTGAATTCTAAAATGTACATGTCTGTTATGAAGTTTGATGAATAGAATGTATTGTTTCTGATACCTATTTTTTTCTGTGTCAGTGGCAGCATTCTGAGTAAGTGAAACAGTATATTTATTCCTTTCTCATATTTTTCTTCTTTTTCTCTCCTCACTATACAGTTTACAAAATATATGTAAATATATATATTTCGACACATATAAATGCATTAAAAATAATTCTGTGTTCATGCATAAGGCAAAGAAAGATTTTATAGAAAATTCATGATTCTTCTTTTATATGCAGAGATACTATTACATGAAAAAAGTTGTTTCAAAAAATGTTAAGATGAGCAATTATTATTTAAGTGATACTAAATTAATGGATATAAAATAATAAAGTTTTTAGGTTTTAATCACAGACCTAAACACATTTACTTTTCATTCATCTTTCTTCCTTACGTTATAATTGTATTTTCTTTATTTAGTCTGAGCTCAGAATTTCTATTATCTTTATTAAGCATAATATCCTTTCAAGATAGTTCCCCAATTCATTATGCAAACCCCGAAGATGTCTTTTTAGAAAAGGGAAATGATGTGTCGAGTACCTGCTTGGAAAGATTTGAATTAGAAATGATACAAGGTTTGCAATCTGAAGCAAGTCCATGAAGTATTGTGCCATTTATTGGACATGTAAGGTGCTTAGTGGTTTTGATCATAAAACAGAAAAAGGGAATTGAATCTTTGACATGAAAAGTATTTCACTTCCTTCTTCTATATATACAATGGCAGGTGTTTATTATTTGGTGAGAGTCACTTTCTAATATTATTTTTAGCAAGAAAAGGAGTAGTCTGACCTCTGAAATGCCAAATTTTAAGGGTAAAATGTCATCCACAATATGTTTTAATAAAAGCGATTCACCTTGAAAAAGGCAAGCATCTGTCAAACGTCTGATCATGTGCACCCTGATCAGAGCTTTTGCTAAGTTTGAAAGTAAAGTTGAAGAGGCAGAAAGGGAATGTGACATGAATGCTGGTTTCCCTGATATCACCCTTACCTTAAATAAAACAAGTAGAAATAAAGTAGGCTTTGGATTGATTGATTGAATAAATTGCTACTAATTAATACTTTCTAAATTTTATTAAATTGTTATCAATTTCTTGGTGGCATATAAACATGCAGAAATGTTTAAAAATTGTTATTAAAAGTCAAAAAGCCCCAGGCACAGTGCCGCATGCCTGTAATCCCAGTGGCTAGGAGGCTAAGACAGGAGGATCAGGAGTTCAAAGCCAGCCTCAGTGAGGACGAGGCACTAAGCAACTCAGTGAGACCCTGTCTCTAAATAAAATATAAAATAGGGCTGGGGATGTGGCTCAGTGGTGGAGTGCCCCTGAGTTCAATTCCCAGTACCACTCCCATGAAAAGAGTCATAAAGCAAGCGGGTACATTTAAACTTTCATAAAAAGTTTAAAATCATTTTAATGCCCCATGTTTTAGGAGTGCTTAGTTTGTGGCCTAAAGTGTGCCAAGAACTTTACAGATAATAGAAACTTCCATAGACACCTCACTGAGTTTATCCTATTGCTATTTTTTTCAGATTAGAAAATGACAAGGAATCCCAATGCCACAGGATTGGGGGAGGATCCAGAGACTAACACATGAAAAGCTTTTTCTGATTATAAAGCTTTATTTATAAGGTTCTATTAATGTAGGAGTGCACAAAAAGCTCCAGTGATTGCCTTCTATGAAACTCCATGAATATCCATGCTCATGAAATTGTTTTCTTCTAGTATTTCCCCCTACATTTTTACTTCAGAAAGGAGGCAAACTTGCAATCTCATTACAGTTTATTTGTTCATTCTGCATATTTGCTCAATCCGTAGCAAAATAAGGAAAAGATTCAAGAATTACAGTTCAGCTTAGAAATGAGAAACAGATATGGATCAGGACCCTGAACCAATTTTTAGCTCCTGGAATTTCCATGTCAAAAATTCTGCTTTTCAGTGAGACTCAGTCAGACAGACTTGTATTCCCAGTGATGCCAGAGGTTGAGGCAGGAGGATTGCAAGTTTGAGGCCAGCCTCAGCAATTTAGGGAGACGCTGACTCAAAATCAAAAATAAAAAGGACTGTATATGTGCCTTGGTAGTAGAGCACCCCTGGGTTCAATCACCAGTATTGGGAATTTTTTTTTTTTTGCCATCCTCTTGAAGTTAAAAAGAAAAAATATATATATAAAAATACATTTCAGAATGCAATAAATGTGAGTACAGGCATTACATGTGACTGGACAGAGACCAGTTTTCCAAAGCTTAGTTAATATGGTTAATGATACACATGTGAATTATTTAAGAATTTTGTCTACCCTACTTGATAAACTAAGTTTATAAGAAATATTTTTTGGTTTAACTTTATTTTTAAAAAACTAATTGAACATATTTTAGCAAAAGCATAAAGTCACTAAAGTATTAGTTAAACGCAAATTAATGAATTTTTTTGTTAATTTAGGGATCACAAAAATTAATTGATAAACACAATGGGATGCTAAACCATTACTTAATCATGGAGTTTTAAGGATGGAAGCAGTTAGATCATCTCCAGCACCTGGGTAGGATTAATCATTAGCTTATAAAGAGATAATCTTTTCTATGATAGAAGAATAGAGAAAAATCATATGGTATTAATAAATTTTAAGAGTACACATTTGAAAGAATCATTTGGCAAGTATTAGGGCATGATACAGGTAAATGCATAATGAATTACATATGAAATCTAGCAGAAAGATAAGTGCTAATTTTTATGTTCCCCCTTTCCCAAAAAGAGAAGCATCATTTTATACTTCAGCACAGATAATTAATTTTTACTAGCAATGCTTAGCAACTCTCAGGAGGAGAACATTTTAAGTTTTAAATTCTTAATTATGCTGTCCAAACTTCTCTCAAAATATATTAATAACTGCAACAATAAAAATATATTAAATATAAATAGTGCTTCAATGTCTTTTCCCCCATCATATGAAATCCTTTGCTCCACAAATGAGAGTTTGTCAACAAGATAAACAACCACCCAGAAGGGAATAACCGATGTCAGGTATTAAATTTTCTGCCTGCAAATCACTTTAAAAGGTTTAACTTTGAAACATTTCAGAACGTGTCTTCAAGCAACTTGGAAGGACTTAATCTCAATTTAAGATAAACTTGCTTGATTTGAAGGATTCCAATTTACTATTAACCAGGATTTCTTTAATATACTTTGTACTACTTGTTAATGCTCTGAAAATCTCTCATGGTATGTACGTACAATATATACACAGATGGGAAAATTTCTCTTTCACTATTCCAGCACTAGGAATATAATCTTCATATCTCAACCAAGAAGATTTCCAAAACTCTCTAGGAAAAGTTCTGAACTGACATGAAAATTAGGTATAGTAGAATTCATTGCCCACTCTTACTGAAGAAATCTGTAAATACCTGTGACGTTCTATATTTTGGGCAGAATGACCTTACTTTTTGTTCTTTCCAAATTATTATTCTCTTTCCTATCAACTCCCTTCTTTGTAAATTTTCTGCTAAAATGGAAAAAAAATGCCTTATTATGGTTAATCTATGGAAGTCATAATGTTACTTCATATAAGAATAAGCTTGACTTTGTCTATCATCACACTGCTAAACATGACTTGAAAACAGAATGATTCATATGTGACTGTGAGTTAGTATTTTTTTATTGTTTGTTCTATTTAGTTATACATGACAGACAAATGCATTTTGATTCATTTTACACAAATGGTGTACAATTTTCATTTCTATGTTTATGCACAATGTGAAGTCACATCATTCATGTAATCATACATGCACATATGGTAATGGTGTTTGGCTCATTCCACCATGTTTCCTTCTCCCCACCCCTTCCCTCCTCTCATTTCCCTCTACACAATCCAAACTTTCTCCATTCTCCCCTTACCACCTCTTCTGGCCCATTTTGTATCAGCATCCACTTATCAGAGAAAACATTCAGCCTTTGGTTTTTTGGGATTGGCCTATTTCACTTAGCATGATATTCTCCAGCTCTATCCATTTACCTGCAAATGCCATAATTTTGTTCTTCTTTATGGCTGAGTAATATTCCATTGTGTGTATATACCACAGTTTCCTCATCCATTCATGTATTGAAGAGCATCTAGGTTATTTCCACAATCTAGCTATTGTGAATTGAGCTGCTATAAACATTGATGTAGCTGCATCATTCTATAGTGTGCTGATTTTAAGTCCTTTGGATATGAACTGAGAAGTGGGGTAGCTTGGTCAAATGGTGATTTCATTCCAAGTTTTTTGAGGAATCTCCATACTGCTTTCCAGAGTGGCTGCACCAATTTGCAATCCCACCAGCAATGCATGAGTGTACCTTTTTCCCCACAACCTTGCCAACACCTACAATAGCCATTCTAATTGCAGTAAGATGAAATCTTAGGGTAGTTTTAATGTGCATTTCTCTAATTATTAGAGATGTTGAACATTTTTTCATCAGGTGATTTTTATTAAGATAGTAAATGTTTAAACTGATCTGTCTTCATTTTGTTGTGCTGTGCAATCACTTCAATTTGATGAAATGAATAATTATTAAACAATTGCTATGTTTGGTGTGGTAGGATTACTATAGATCAAATAGGCATAAAACACAAATTAGGGGCATTTAGGATGATTATTACAGGATCATTACAATGTCCATAAAGGATATTGAAATAGATTTAATTTCAATATGATGAGAGTTGTACTGCAAAATGGTTGTACACAAAGTTTCTCACAACAAAGAGGAAGGATCGAACAGACCTGTCTGAGGATTTGGAAAAGCAGTTAGGTACATGAGGAATGAGGCTGAAGTGAAAATTTGGAGAAGAAAATTCTCAGGCATTAAAAATGTATAAGAATGTTCCAAGGAGAAGAATTAGCAAGTGCAAAGGCTCTGTGGGGGCTAAGCAGCAATGTGAAGAGGGGAGCCGCCCTGCAGGGACCACGGAGAGTGTGACAGAGAACAGCATCCATTCACTTCTGTTCAGATGTGGAAATGTCGAGGGGACTCAATTCTGACAATGTGTTGTCTGCTCAGTTTCCTGAGTTGAACCAAGTAGAGTCTGATCCTAACTTCACCAGAGAACCATTTCTACTCTAAATACAACTAATTACCTAACCACGCTCACAAATTCCAGTTCAGGGGCCAAAATCTGTAATCCACAGCATCTTCCAAAACCTTAAGAGCATATTATGAGTATTAATGATCCTAGAATGAAATCTTAAAATATGGAGCTACCTAGCTTTAATATAACAATTTAAGAAACACTTGGCGTGACTGCTTGATTAGTGTGGTTACCATTCACCAAAAATTTCTCCTTCCGGTAACATAGTTGCATTGTATTTCCTGACCTTTTATGGTTTGGTGGGGCCAAACGGCCCCAAATGTCAATGAGCTGTGAACAGAAGTATTAAGATGTACGAATTCTTTGCCAGCACACTTGATTGCATACAGCTTCTTATTTATTGTTGCCTGACTTCATTCCTCAGTTCTCTTAGTCCCCTGCCCCAACTCCCAGTGGTAGCCTGCAGAGGGAGGGTTCAGCCTAGAGGACCCCAAACTGGAACTCAAACATGGACCCTATCAAAAGAACCATGACTCAGTTCCAGGGAGGATTATTGCCTGGCCAGTTTTATTGGGGGATCAATCTTGTTAGTGGGATTTGGGGTCCAGTGGATCCCTCAGTGTCCTGCCCCACTCCTAGTAGATGTTCAGATACTGAGTCCCCAAGTGAAGAACACACCCACATGTTATTGCAGTGCAGCAGTTCTTCATATATTTTATGCACATATTTTTACAACTTGTGATTTCCTTTTTCTTTGTTCCAATACTCTTTATAAGAGCAAACCTTTTAAATTATCATTTAACTTTTTATGGTTATCCCTTTCTGCTTCCTGAGAAATCTTTATCTATGAAAAGAGTGTGAGGATTTTTTCCCATCTTTCCTAAAGTTTTTCATAGTTTTAATCATAACGTTTTATAATCACAGTGTTTAGGTATATTGTTCATGTAATTTTTATATCTAAAGCAAAGCTTAACATTTATTTAGATCTTTTCTTGTTACTCTCTGGTTATTTAAACACAATGTTTTGAAAAGACTAACTTTTTTTCATTGAATACCTTGGCATTTTTGTAAAAAATTGATTTGATTTCATGCAAATGAATGTATTTCTGGACTAATATTTTCTATAGATCTATATGTCTTTTCTTATTAATTTCAAGTTGGGTACTCATTTTGAAATTTATCTCTATGTATATGACATAAAGTATTCTAACATATTCCTTTTATTTTAATTTATAAATGTGAACATATAGAGATGCAATTGGTCTCTGTGTATTGAACTTATGGACACTTTAAAAATGCACTTCTTATATCTATTAACTTTCTCATGTATTCACTTGGACTTTCATAGTATTCAATTATATCCTTTGGAAATAGCTATGGTTCTTCCATTAAAAGAGTGGGTTTTTTTTTCCCTCTTTTTGATGATACCAGGACTTGGATATCATGTGATATAAGTGGGGAAGAGCGGCATTCTTGTTCATTCCCGCTCTCTTCTGGAGGTGGTGCAGTTTTCAGTTCAGGACAGTAGGTGTGATATTAACCCTATGGAAGTATTTTGTTCTTATTTGTAGATATCATTCATCAAATGTGAAAGTTGTCTTTGATTAGTAGTTATTCTTTTTCTTGAATGCCTAAGAATTTGGTCAAATGTTTCTGTGCATATTTGAATTTGGTCAAATATCATATATATATTTTATATATATGATACACACACACACACATATGCTGACATTTTGGGCATACATACTTACTATTGTTATATCTTCTCATTGGATTGTTCCCTTTACCAATTTGTAGTGACCTCGGTCATCTCTTCTGATTGATTTTTGTTTGAAATATGCTTTGTTAGATATGGAATAACTGTTCCTGTTTCTTTCTTGAACTCTGTTTGCATGGATTTTTTGTCATCCTTTTACTTTCAGTCAGTGGATGTCTTTGTCTATGAGACGAGTCTCTTCAAATAGCAAATGGTTGGATCTTGCTTTTTAATCTAGGCTGCCAATCTATATCTTTTAATTAGGGAGTTGATGTCACTTAAATTTCATGTTATTATGAATAGATGTGTGTTATTTCCTGACATTTTAATTTGTCTATTGCATTTAATTTGTTATTGATTTTCATTTATTTTTGGTTGCTCTTCTAGTGAGTTCATCTGTTAGGTAGCTTTGGAGTTTGTTTTTGAGTTCTTATGTGTTGTATAATTTTAAGTATTCTTTGTAGCACTGGTTTAATGGTCATGGATTCTTTGAATTTAACCTTCTCATGGAAAATTTTATTTACCTATCAATTCTGAAAGATAACTTTGCTGGATATAGCAATCTGTCTACAATTATTTTCTTTTAGAACTTAGACTATCTCATTCCAAGTTCTCTATTTTAGGGTCTGATTTGACAGGTCAGAAGTGAGTCTTATTAGTCTCTAAATGAGACCTGGCCTTTATCTCTTGCAGCATTTTATTCTCATTTTGTATTTTGGGAATTTTGATTGTGATGTGTCTTTGAGCAGTTTTTTAATCTTGTCTATTTTGGGTTCCGTATGCATCCTGTCTATAGACATCTATCTCATTTATAAGATTAGGAAAATTTTCTGATATTATTTTTACCAGGCATAAAGATAGGTATTCTTCTTCCATTAAAAAATGTGAATTTCTTAATGCCCTTAGCCTGTATCTCCATGTTCCCTTCTATTCCAATGACTATTACATTTGTTATCTTGATGGTGTTTTGGAAAATATATAGGTTCAAGCCTATCAATGCAGTAAGGACACACACACACAAATACACACACACAATCGTGATGATTGGGAAAAAATAAAATAATTTAAAAAATGAAAAATAAATGAAGATTTAAAGAAGGAAAATGGAGGATAGTAAATAAACCTCAATGAGAAATAAAAGGTTTGTTTCTGCTGAGGTAGTCAAAAGTGTTGGTAAGAATTGAAGTTTATTGCTTATACTCGTGTGTCTTTGTATTTTGGTGGGGATGATGGCTTTGTGACCCTTGGGTCATGGGCTGGGAGTTGTTGAGTCCCATTTCTTTGTGTTTCTCAGCAAGCCGCCAGTTGTCATAGCCAGTGCCCAGGCTGGTTGTAATAGCTCTCAGCTTCCCATCTCCCAGTAGAAGAGGGGATAGATTGAAGTGTGCTGATATATGATGTGCTCCTATAGCATGCCTGTTGCAGAGTCTAAGTTAGAAATTCAGATAGGTGCAGTTTAGTGGTGGCTAAGTTTTGGAACTCTGTCCAAGGCTATTTGAGATGTGATCCACACCCCCACCACTGGGCAGTTGCAATCTCTTCTGAATGTCTGGTTCTCAGGGTCCTCTGAGAATTCTACTTGTAGAGCGAGGAGCCTGTACCTTCACTGGTCTCACATATTCATCATAATGGATGTGGATTTCCAAGAGTCAGACCTGGAGTGCAGATGCACCTGTCTGGCTGATCACTGGCATTATCCCAGTTGTTTACATGGAACACCAACAACAAGGGGAGCCCTCTCCCCTTTGTGTCCAGCACCTGAATTACCCCGTGCACAATTCTCTATGCTCATTTTCAATCACAATGGTCCAGGCACACTCTGCAGCCCACAGTAAGTGACTGCTGGGTCAAGGTGGCAACTTCTTTATGAATTCCCAATCTCTTTCCTCTGATGACTGTTGGGTGGCTGCTTTATATTCAGGGCATTGTGTATACTCTAGTTGGTTTTGGTGTTTAGAAATAATCCTAATGCAAGTAATATCAAGGGTACAGTTTATCAATGAGGCAAACTTGAATTCTTAGTCTCACTTTGATATTTATAAAATGAACCTCCCTGGTTACTTAGACTCAAGCTGAATTTTTCATGAAAATAAAAATCAACATGCATATCTGCTAAAGATAACAAATAAATCGATATAAAACAAGCCTTATGAAAAACACAATTTCAATGAATGCTTGTGTCTTTATTCATTTATTTTAAATAGAAATAAAATAAGTGTATATAGAATACAGGGCGATATAGTAATATATGTGCATAATGTGTAATAATCATATCAGGGTAATTGACATATCCAACACCTCAAATATTTTCATTTTTTTGACATGGTAATATTCAAAATCTTCTCTATCAGGTACTTTGAAACAAATAATTAATTGTCCTCAGATATGGTTGCTCTACTGGGCAATAGAACATTCCAAGTACCCATCAATCCTCCTCTTCCTATTTCCATATACTCCGTCCTCTCCAGTCTTTGTTAATGACGATTACTCTCTAAGTTCATGAAATCGAAATTTTAGCTTTCATACATGAGAGAGCATGCAGTATTTGTCTTTCTGTGCCTGACTTATTTTACTTAACATAATATCCTCTAAACTCACCCATGTTGTGCAAATTTCACACCTTATTTTTTATTTTTAATGGCTGTATATTATTTATTTGTGAATAGGTACCATATTTTCTTTATCCATTATTCATCAATGAATGCCAAGGTTGATTTCATATTTTTACTGTTGTCCATGTTGCTGCAATAAACATAAGAATTGATTTATCTCTGAAATTCAGATTTTCTTTCTGTGGATATGTACCCAGTAATAAATTTTGGGGATCATAGGGTAGATATATTTCTAATTTCTTGAGAAATCTCCATACTGCTTTTAATAATGTCACTACTAAGCTTTATTAACACCCATGGTGCATGAGAGTTCCTCTTTCTCTATTTGTTATTTTTTCTAATCATAATCATCCCTACGATATCACAAATACTAGAGCAGAAATAATATCGAAATAATAAATACAAAAGATGAATAAAACAAAAGTTAATTTGTTAAAAAGGTAAACAAAATTCCTTTAGACTAAGAATAAAATGAAATCAACATAAATCAGTTCTAAATTTTTTTTGGAAGACTTTTAATTGTGTGTGTGTGTGTGTGTGTGTGTGTGCGCGCACGCACAGTCTTTAGGACTTTTTTTTTACTACATATCATGATATCTGCAAAAAGAAGAGTTTGACTTCCTCTTATTTGCATGCTTTACATTTATTTTTGTTGCCTAAGTGCTCTAGTTAAAACTTCTAGTAGTATGTTTAATAAGATGTGTGAAAATGGTCATTCTTATCTTATTCCAAATTTTAGATTAAATGCTTTCAATTTTGCCCCATTCAGTATGATGTTAACTGTGGGTTGCTCTTACATAGCCTTTATTTTATTATACTATGCTTCTTCTATATGTAACTGGTTGAAAGTCTTTTTCATGATAAAGAGATGTTAAAGCACCATTTAACCCAGTTATCCCACTCTTTGGCCTATACCCAAAGGACTTAAAATCAGCATACTACAGTGATACAGTCCCCTCAATGTTTATAGCAGCCCAATTCACTATAGCTCAACTATGAAACCAACCTAGATACCCTTCAATACATGATTGGATAAAGAAAATGTGGTACATATACACAATGGAATATTACTCAGCCCTAAAGAAGAATGAGATTATGGCATTTGCAGGTAAATGGTTAGAGTTGGAGAATATCATGCTAAGTGAAATAAGCCAATCTCAAAAAACCAAAGGCTGAATATTTTCTGTGATAAGTGGATGGTGATCTGCCAAGGTACAGCCTTAGCAGGGGTCATGTTGTAGCTTGGTGAGGGGAAGGCATCAGCAAGAGAATAAAGCGACACAGAATTGAAACTCTGAGGTTTAGTTGTAACTTTACCATTGCATGGTTAAGTTCTAAGTAAGTTTCCTATCTAAGTTCCTACTTTACTGTTTCACACACAATTTAACTATTTTCGTCACCTTGACTACAATCTCTTGAGCTTACGTGAAAGGGAAAATGTTGCAAGCTCTAAGTGAATCTAATGAGCATAAATATAATCAAAATAAGATAACTTCTTCTATTCCTCTAAGAAGAACATCACAAAAACCTTTAATTGGTTCTGGTTTTCATCTTACTAGGAATGATAAGAGTAGAGGCCATTCTCTTAAGTTATATAGGTTTTGGCACATCATGGTTTAAAGTTGAGTCAAGAATAACAAACAGTCATATCAATCAAGCACACTTGGCATCTCTCTCAAAGACAGCATGGTGCACTTTGATCTATCTATTGTATATAAAGTGGAAATTCTTTTGTTAATTACTTAAACAACCTCTAGGAAAAGCACTTCTTATTTCCTATTATAACTTCTACCTAAAGGAAAGGGAGACCTATATCTAGGGGCTTTAAAGATTATTCTCTAGGGGAAAGTTATAGCTTCCCATGCAATCCAGGTCTGGTCCTTGAACTGTGAAAACAGTTTCACTCAGAGTGGGGCACATCCTGGTTCGGGCTAAGGCAGCCGGATAGTCTGGCTGCGTTAAGCTAACTGAGAGCAGTGGACAATAACTCTTGTTGATCTGACCCACAACATTTTTCCAATTTGCTTGAGGTAATATTAATATGAAATCAATTAAGGATTGAGTGGTGTTATTTTTATGTTCTAAATCACTTATTGTCTGATTTTTTACTGAAATCTTTAAATGCAAACATCCAATAACAATAAGATATAACAAAAACAAGAAAGATCATGCCACATTCACATTTCTCAGAAGATTAGACCTTGCAAGAATCTTCATTATTCTCAGTGGAACCGTTTCAAGCACTGAGGGGAGTAGTGGTGGGTGTGGCAGTGATCCATAGTGGGATGGGATAGGGAAGAATGGAGGAACTTTGGACTATGCAGAGGGGAGTGAGGGGAGGCGTGTAGTAGTGGGGATGGGAAGGTTGGTAGAATGAGACAGACATTATTACCCTATATACATATATGATTACATTACCGGTGTGACTCAGCACCATGTAGAGCCTCAGGGATGAGAAGTTATGCTCCATTTGTGTACAATATGTCAAAATGCATTCTACTGTCATGTACAACCTTGCACAAAACTCAACTCAAAATGGATCAAGGACCTAGAAGTTAGACCTGAGACCCTGCACCTAACATAAAAATGTAGGTCCAAATCTTCATCATATTGGCCTAGGACCAGACTTCCTTAACATGACTCCCGAAGCACAAGAAATAAAAGCAGGAATCAATAATTGGGATGTATTCAAACTAAAAAAGCTTCTTCTCAGCAAAGGAAGCAATCAGCAACGTGAAGAGAGAGCCTTCAGAGTGGGAGAAAATCTTTGCCACACACACTTCAGATAGAGCACTAATCTCCAGAATATATAAAGAACTCAAAAAAACTTTACCCTCAGAATACAAATGACCCAATCAATAAATGGGCTAAGGAAATGAGCAGACTCTTCACAGAAGAGGATCTACAAGCAATCAACAAGTATAGGAAAAAATGTTCAACATCTCTAATAATAAGAGAAATGCACATCAAAACTACCCTAAGATTTCATCTCACCCCAATTAGAATGTCTATTATCAAGAATAAAAGCAACAATAGGTGTTGGCGAGGATGTGGGGAAAAAGGTACACTCATACATTGCTGGTGAGGTGGCAAATTAGTGCAGTCACTCTGGAAAGCAGTATGGAAAGTTCTTGAAAATTTGGAATGGAGCCACCATTTGATCCAGCCATCCCACTCCTTGGCCTATACCCAAACGACTTAAAATCAGCATACTACAGTGATGCAGTCACATCAATGTTCATAGCAGCCCAATTCACTATACCTAGACTGTGGAACCAACCTAGATGCCCTTCAATAGATGACTGGATAAAGAAACTTTGGTATATATACATAATGGAATATTATTCAGCCATAAAGAAGAATAAAATTATGACATTTGCAAGTAAATGGATAGAATTAGAGAAGATCATGTTAAGTGAAATAAGCCAATCCCAAACAACCGAAGGCCGAATGACTTCTCTTATAAGTGGGGGGAGGCACGTGAAGAAAGGAGAAGGGATGAATTGTATTGAGGAAACTGAGGGGTGGGGAGTGGGTGGGGAAGGAAAGATAATAGAATGAGACAAACATCTTTACCCTATGTATATGTATGAATAGGCACATTCTACTTTGTGTACAACCAGAAAAATGATAGTTGTACTCCACTTGTGTATAGTGAACTAAAATAAAATAAAATAAAATAAATGGAATAAATTTTAAAAATTAATTAAAAAATTTAAAAATTGAATGCTTTTTCTGTGTCAATTTAGCTGATCATTTGTATTTTTCCTTTCACTTTTGATATGATATATTAAGTTTTTTGACTAGCATATGTTGACCCATTCTTCTTTACCCTTCAATTGATCAAAGTGTACACCACTTTTCATGTGCTTTTGGATTCTGTCTACTAGTATATTGTTAAAATTTTTTTGAATCAGTGTTCATCAGAGATATTAGTTTGTAACTTTCTTTTTTTCCCCCTCTTTTCTGGTTTTGGTATCAGGTAAATGCTAGTCTTATATAATAAGCTTAAGGATATTTTACTTTTAATTATTTGGAATAGTTTGAAGAGAATTGTTAATAGTTTTGTTGTTTTGTTTTAATTAGGTAGAATTCAGTGGTGAAGCCATCCAGGCAAGGGAGTTTTCTTTTGGGGGAGACTTTAATCCTTATTCAATTTTGGTGATCATTATTGGTCTGATTAGATTTTCTGGGTATTCAGGGTTCAATCTTGGTAGGTTGCATGTGCTCAGAAATTTTATCTACTTCTACATTTTTAAAATTAGTCAACATATAGTTTTACATAGTAGTCTATTATCATCCTTTCTACTTCTGTGTAATAAGTTGTACTACTCATTTTTTGTCTATGATTTTATTTATTTGGGTTTTATTTTCTTCTTTGTGTAGCCAGAATTTTTCCATTTCGTTTTTCTTTTTAACAAACCAACTTTCTGTTTTGCTAATCTTTTGTATATTATAGTTCACTTTTATTTCTAATCTAATACTTACTCTTTCTTTATTTGTATTAATTTTGGAATTGCTTTGGTTTTTCTAACCCCTTGACTCATATTGTTAGGTTATATTAAATCTTTCTCCTTTTTTGGTGGAGGCACTAATTGCTACAAATTTCCCTGTTAGAATATTTTGATATATCCCATAAGCTTTTTAGTATGCTATGTTTCCATTTTCACTTGTTTCAACAATTTTTAAACATTTCTCTTTTACTTTCTTCATTGGCTCATTTGTTATCAGAAGCACCTTGTTTAATTTCCATGTATTTGTACAATTACAATTCCACATTTCCTCTTATTGTTGATTTCTAATCAAATTCTATTGTGATCAGAGACGATACATGACAAGGTTTCAATTTTTTAGGGTTTATTGAGACTTGCTTTATAACCTAGCAAATGGTTACATTCAATGTGTTATTGAGAAAAAGGTATGTTATGCATGTATAGGATGGAAAGTTCTATCAATGTTTGTGAGGCTCATTTGTTGTGTAGTATGCCTCTGTTCCATTGTGTTTGTTGATTTTCTTTGTGCGTGAACTCTCCACTGAGGACAGTGGAGTGTTGACATCTGAATCATCATTGTGGTAGAATCTTTCCTTCCCCTCAGGTCTTACCTCATAAGCAGTCTGAAATATGTTCATGGTGCTAATCTTCAGAATAATATTCCAGATGCCTCTACGGCTATGTGCCAGTGGAATTTACCCATCTTGATGATGCAGATCTACTGACCACTGATTCTTCTGAAAAACAAGCATCACTGCTTAAATTACTAAAAAAAATAGATTAAGCAATCAAAACTAATAATTGAAATTCTGAGATGAAAGTTCAACTTTTTCTCATTTATGAATGTACTTAAAGTAAAAAATGGAATGATTTAATAATATCTAAATTTTTTTCTAATTTTGTAAGGTCATAGGTGAGGAAACTAGGTCAAATTTTTTGAAAATCATTTCTGTTATTTTTATCTTACACTAGCCTTTAGGGATCTTAATGAAATAAAAGGAATATATATATATATATATACACATACACACACATATATATATATATATACTTATTTGTAGATCGTATCTAGTAATTGCAGTCAGATAATATGAAAGAAACACAAGATTGAGTGATAATGCTGTCATAAGAGAAATATCAGATATGAAAGTGAACTTCAAGTCCAGAAGTACTTTTATGGATCTCAGATGCAGACAGTTTGCACTTAGCAGAGTTGACAAATGTTTAACTACATAATAAAATTAATTTCAATCACACATGCCCTAGATTTTTCTATCAATTTTGTGAACCTCTGATTTTTGAAAAGCTAATTTGTCTACTTGACACTATTTTATTTTTATTAGAAAACATTGTGCTTAGGAATCTACAATGAGATATAAGAGAAGTACATTTTGAGAGTGTACTAAGTAAACAAAACATGGTTCATCTACTTTCTTTCTTTTTTTTTTTTTTTTTTTTGTACCAAGGGTGTTGAGCTACATCCCCAGCCTTTTTTATTTCTTTATTTTTATTTTGATATAGGGTTTCACTAAGTTGCTTAACACCTGGCTAAGTTACTGAAGCTGGCCTCAAACTTGCAATCCTCCTGCCTCAGCTTGCCAAGTTGCTGGGATCACAGGCATGGGCCACTGTGCTTGGCTAAGGGTAGCTACGTTTTTTCATCACTGTATATTTTATTATTATTTGTTGCTTTATATAATCTATCTACTTTTTACAAAATAAACACTACTGTGAATAATGAAAAAGATGCAATGACTTTACAAAACAGTTGGGACAGTTTCTTTAAATTTAGTTCTGCCTACTTATGAGAAAGCCATTTCATTTAGAGATGTTTGTCCAACAGGTGTGTGTGTGTGTGTGTGTGTGTGTGTGTGTGTTCATAAGAAAATTTGTGAATGAACGCTCATGCCAACTTTTTTGCATTAACCTAAAGCTAGAAACACAAATATCCATCAAAAGATAAATGATAAATTTGGTATATACATACAAGGAAATACTACTCAACAGTAAAAAGGAAAATCTATTAATATACACAGAAATAGGGATGAATCTCAAATTAACTCTGCTAAATGAAAATAGATAAAATATAAAACATTATTCAAATTTTATGAAATTATAGATAATATAGACTAATCTGTAATGATAGAAAGAAAGATAAGTGGATGCTTCATTAGAGAAGGAGAGGGATGGGATAGTTGGGTGAGAAGAATGCCCTTGGCATGCTAGACATGCTCAGTAGCTAGATTCATTGATGGCTTCACACAACTGTCAAACCATATTCAATTGTATGATTACATATATGTAATTTTTGTTGCAATTATACCTCAGACTACTTAAAAAATTCCAAAATCATGATTAATGCTTATTTAGATAACAGTAAACAGATGTATACATGTGACTGGAATCTTTAGATGCAGTGGAGTTTAAGGGAAAACATTGGCCCCAATCTGTGTAAATGTTTCTAATTTGTTTTGTTTTCCCCATTCCATGAAGAAAAATTGGACTCATTATATTGCTCTGTTCTTAATTAGGTTTTGTTGCTTGTGATGGTGGCAGAGTTCTGTGTATCAAGTACTGTAATGACTGCCAAAGAGACTAAGAGAACCCAGAGCAATCTCAATACTGCAATAATAAACAAAGCATAACTTGCTTTAATATTTTAATAGTCTATTTTTACATGGTCTTTATTAGCATGAGTGTGAAAACCAACTATAAAAAACAGAAAAATCAAAAATGACTAATAGATCTAATTATATGAACTGTTTTAAATGGATAAATATAGCAACAAAATGCAATTATAAGCATAGGCTTACTATGCTACTGTAAGGTTTGCATACCCAACCAAAATTTCATGAACTCTATCCAGGCTCCTAAAGGCATATGCTTAGAATAAAAAATAAATAAATAATTAAAATCACTTTAAGAATTCTTACATAAGAATTAATATTAGAATGTCTTAGACTTACAAAAAAGTTACAAAGATGGTACAGAGGGTATCTTTCTACCCCAACTCCAGGTTCTCCTCTTGTTAGCCTCTCCCACTTGAATGGCACATTCGAATCAGCTACTGAACCAGCATTAACACTAGGACATATTTATTTGTATTTTTTTCTTTTTATCTAATTAATGTTTTTGTTATTTAGAATATTACATCCAACACCCATGTTTTATTTAGTATTCATGTGGCATGAGTCCCCTCTGGACTGAGACAATATTGCAGATACTTCTTGTTTTGATGATCTTTATGATATGAGAATTACTGATTATATATTGTAAAACATCTCACCATTTTAGATTATCTGAAGGTTCCCTCATGACTAGAGGTGTTGAGTCATTACTTGGGGTTTTGAGAGGAAGACAAGAAGTAAAGTGCCACCCTCAGCAAAACATGGGAAAGATATCTGTTAACAACATGGTTATTTAATTGATAGTGTGCTCTTGATTTCAGGGCAGAGATTGTATTTATCCAATTAAAAATAACTAAATTTTTGCCTTCTTGTCATGCTATATTCTTTAGAAAGGAGCTATGCTTTACATCCTTGAGGCATCAGTAGCCAAGCAAATACAATTTCTAGGTATTTGTCTATTCACCTCCATTTATTTAGTTTGTATTATATATTTTTATCAATTTGGACTTATGAATATTTATTTCATCCTTTAGATTATAATATAATAGTACTTTCCTTATTGGCGCTCAAGTGGCTAAAGCTCTGGTTTATATGTATGTCTTTTCGTGTGCTTCCATGTCCCTTTGACAAGCCCCCTGTCCTTTTGTTTTATGAATACTTCCTTTCTGGATCTAGAGGATACTTCAGTCTTATTTTGTATATTTTGCCTTATCTCCAGAATCAGTAATTTCTCTAAGTTTATTTTGTTGGCAAATGGTATTAGAAACTAAGAGCTGGGAGTTAGTTTTATATTAATTTTTAATTTATTTTTCAAAGGTCATTTCCCCTGTGTGCCATCTTAACATAGTGGAGATCAAAAACTATGAATTATTAACTAGAATCCCCATATTTTGTATTATATTCCATATATTATAAAATGATTGAATGTTCATATGAATAAATTGCATTAAAATAGTGGCAAAGTGGATTCCAAAGTGCAATATAGTAAAATATAAAATGATATAAGTTTGACATAAGAAAGCTCACGAGTCATTAAGTCTTAATGCAGGCTTGACTTTCCTCCTTTCTTCCTACAAATCCATTGGCCCTTGGTCAGGCATGAGGTCTGATTCTGTGTACTATAGGATTAAGAGCCAAAGAGGCATTCTCCATCCTGCAATAATGAAATTAGGCTGCAAAACATTTTATATACAGCCCACTCACTATACTTTCTTCTGTCTTCTTGCTTTTCTTTCTTTTCTATCCCTTTATTTTTTTTAACCTCTCTCTTCATCTATTGCTAAAGATTTTGATGTTCTGTATGTACAGGTATCATACCCATATTATCTTCAAAATTGTATGGTTTATGGTACAAAATAGAAAAAAAAAATCTCTGGAGCCAGAGGGAAAAAATTCACAAATTATACAGTTTAGGCACAGTAAAACTGAAATTCATGCTGAAATTTTAGAAATTTAAAACATCAAAGCCATCTATAAAGCAGACCAGTATAATATAAAATGTTTTCATATGAATGTTCCTACTGCCAGTGTTACGGTCAGGAAAATGGAAGAATATTAATAAGATCAGTACCTTCACTTTTCAAATATCAAAAAGAAAGAAAATATGAAATTTTCTCATATTTTGTTCCCATCACCTCACCTTAATGCATTCAGCAAAGTAAATTACAGAAAGGTGGTAAGAAAGTCTTCTTCAAGTCTTGTTCTAATTTCAGGTCAGCCCACATTGATTTTCTCAGTTATCATTCCACTAAATGGAGAAATTAAAAACTTTCCTTACTACTTATACAAATATATTCAGAAGAATTGATTAGGTAGGTGTAGACACACTGAAAAATACAAAATATGCTTCATTTCATTACATTCCATCTGCCTTTAAATCAGTTAACCCTTAAATTTTCTTGCACAGAATATTCAACTTTTTGTAAACTGTAGGTAGAAGTAGGGTTGGTAAATATTTTTCAGGACAAATATCACAGATTTATTTTAAAAATTCTTTAATACTACTTAATCAACCTCTACAAGTTAGTTTTATACCACAGTTTCTTAGTAAGCATCCTTTTATAAATCCTTTTATAAATCATCATTATGTTTTATTTTTTATTTAGTTTTGTTTACAGTTATTTTCATTTTATGAAAATTATTTTAAACCATTCTTCATTTTAAATTACTCTTTATTGTCTTCTTAAAAATTTGTTTGCTGAGGGTGTGGGGAAGGGAAAGTAGTGAGAATAAGATCAAATTATGTGCATGAATGAATATGGCATAATGAATCCTAATATTATACATAATTTTAAGATAGCAATAAAAAAACTCACTTTAGATAAATGATGCTAAAAGGCTCAAAGTTAAAAAAGGAAGAATAAGCACTCTATGAAAACAGTAAAACAGTAGAATGGCTATACTGATATCAGACAAAATAGATTTTAAATTAAAAAAAGTTTTGGTTTAAATGATTATAACATTACTGTTTTGTAAAATGAAGAGTTCTAAATCTTAGTGATTACTGTACAACACTACAAACATGCATTATATCATTGAACTGTATACTTTAACCATTGTAATGGTTAAGATGTCAGATCGTTTTATCACAATTTAAAAATTGAAGAAAAGAAAAAATTAGTTTAATGAGAAAACTTAACTATGACCAAGAGAGATTTATTTCAGGAATATATGGTTGGTTCAATTCTAAGGAGTTCATTTATATACCATAAAAATGGATATAAATAACAAATTTTTTATTATCTCTGTGATAAACAGGAAAAAAAAACTAGGAAGGAACATGATGTATATTATTGATGCCTCAAATACCCAAAATGGAATAGTATGCTGTAATGCTCTCAAGTGATTCACTTTCTTATTTACTACCACAATGTCATTTTCCATGAATTCATTGTTTCATTTTGATGCAGGAGTCATATATATGCAGTAAAATCCTATGAAAACTGAAATAGGAACTGATTCCTTAATTTGAAGTTTGTTTCAAAATGAGATCTTCTTCTTTTTTAAAAGAATTATTTTTAGCTATGTACAATGCCAGAATATACCCTGACACAATTACCAAAGCATGGAAAAAGACTTGCTCCAATTCAGTCCCCAGTACTCCTTCCCACTTCTGTCCCCTCTCCTCCCTCCAGTCTTTCAATCCCTCTTCAATCTATTTAGTTACAGTTTACTTGTTCTTTTACACTAGCATCCTGGGGATATATCAATGCTGGGACCCATCATGCCACATCCATGCATGTATATACAAGTTTGGTTAGATTCATTACACTGTTCTTCCTTTTTCCTGTCCCTCTTCCTCCTCCTCAATCCCCTTCATTTACTCTACTGATCTTTCCTCTATTTTCTCTCTCACTTTTTCCTCACTTTACCTCTTTGAACCCCGACTCCACCCTCCTGCAACCTTATTTTGGATTACCTTTCCCTATCAAAGAAAACATTTGCCCTTTGACTTTTGGGGACTGGCTTATTTCGCTGGGATAGTCTCAAGTTCCGTCCATTTACCAGCAAATGTCATACATTCATTCTTTGTGGCTGGGTGATACTTCCTTGTGCATATATACACCACATTTTCTTGATCCATTCATCTGTCAAATGGCACCAGTTTGGCTCCATAGGTTGGCTATTGTGAATTGTGCTTCTAAAAACATTGAAGTGGCTGCATCACTGTAGTATGCTGATCTTAAATCTTTTGGATATATACTGAGGAGTGGGATAACTGGGTCATACGGTGGTTCCATAACTAGTTTTTTGAGGAAACTCCATACTGCTTTCCAGAGTGCATGCAGTAATTTGCAATCCCACCAACAATGTATGAGTGTACCTTTTTCCCCATGTCCTTGCCAACATTTACTATTATTTGTATTCTTGATAATTGCTTTTATGAATGGACTGAGATGAAATCTCAATGTAGATTTAACTTTCATTTCCCTAATTGCTAGAGATATTGAACATTGTTTCATGTATTTGTTGACTATGTGTATTTCTTCTTTTGAGAAGTATCCATTTAGTTCTAATACCCATTTATTGATTGACTTATTTGTTTTGTTTAGTGTTAAGTTTTTTGAGTTCTTTGCATATTCTGGATATTAATATCCTATCTGAGGAGCAAGTGACACAATCTTTAATCTTTGGTCTTGTGCCATATTTGTATCCACTTATCACATACCACCTTCCTTATCTATCTCCATTCTCCATAAAACAGCAAAAGGAGTGTTTAATGTAAATCTAATCATAAGGCTCCCTCATCTAAAAGCACTTCTGGTTTTTCACTGCACTGAGTAGTAAGGCAAAACAAAACAAAACAAAACAACAAAAGAAAACAAACAAACAAACAAAAAGACTGGTTATGAAGTGCTGAATGAACGGATCCAGGAGAATCTCTGCAGATTCTTCACGTGAACTCTTTGCCCTTATCTGTGATCCAGGCATATTGTTCTGCTTTAAAATTTCTAAATTCTCCCTGTTTCACAATTACACAGAATTTCTGCATCTATGGTTCCTTTGCCAGGAACAATCCTGTGTTCTGTATTCCCTCCCCCACATATCTTACTCTAACATCACCTATTTAATAATATATTTCAGTGACAATTGTACTTATGTGAACCATAGCATATTAAATATGCTCAGTATTTTTGGTGTATGTATATGTGTACATATTCAAATATTTCTACTTCACCATTATATATGTACATGCATAGATACACACATACATGCATGATCTATGTATGTAGCTGATATATATATGTGCTTATATATACATATATATATACACACACACATGGGTATTTATATATATATATGGGTATTTCTATATGTATACATATATATACCTACTTACTTCTCTTTCTCTGCACACACATACACACAGTGCATATGATATAATAATTGTTGCTCTTACTGTTTTCCTGATTAATTTTATTCAATTTATTCCTTTTATACAGTAAAAAGAAACTGTAAAGCTAAAGGAAACTGTAAGCTAAAGGAAACTATAGCTAAAGGAAACTGTAAGCTCCATGAGAACAGGGACCTAGTCAGCTTGTTAGATTTTCTCCCTGTTTTATTGCCGGTACACAGCAAAATGACTCAAGCTTCTGGATTCTTACTAAATTTTGAATAAGTGAAGATATTGTCTCATCTATTTCACATTCTTTGTTACTTTAAATATAATTTTGTGTGTATGTGTCTGCATACACAGGAGGGTTTTGATGATTTAGACAACCTGCAAATGCTTAAAAATTAATGAGGGAATAAAATAGATGCCAGATGTTTCCTCCATTTGGCAACTGTCTGGACCCCTAACAAAATCTTGTAATATAGGTTTTTGTGCTTCCTTACCACATAGTTTTATACTTAACTTATTTTCAAGAAATAGTTGCAAAAAAGAGCATGATAAATCTGAAGCTATTCCATCTGAAGTGGAAAAAAACAATCATAAATTGGATTAAAAGGTAATGAAATATTTTACTATTGCATTTTATCTCAGCATTTGCAAATTGTATCTAAGAATCCTGATAATTTCAAAACCATTCTCCTCATCTCAATCAGTGAAGGGCCATGAAAAAGTTCTCATTTTATGAACCAGAAAGTCTCATGCAAAAGAAGAGAAATTAGGTTATAAAAGGAAGGTACTGTATAACTTGCCTAATGGCCTGTAATCTGCTGAAAGTACAGCTGCGGTGGGCTGTTTAACAGGTGCTATGATTATAGAGCATAACAAACATGTTAGGTTTTGTAGTGCATTTAATACCTTATAAACAATTGGGCTAATTTGGACAAGGCTAATGGATTAGTTCAAATGGCACTCTTGTAAAAGGTCTGTGATTATGTTGTGCAAATTTGACTGAAATTCTAAGCTTAACAAATGTGTTCAGCTTTAAAATGACAAAACTATTTTTTCAAATATTCCACCACTGAATTTCCATGCTATTCCCTCCATATATAACATTTACTTTTGAAAGAAGATAATCATCCTCATGGTATTCTAGCAGTTTCCACCAACATAAAACCATGGCTTAGAGTGTTCCACTAGTTCAATCAAAATAGCCCATGCACTGTTTGAAAATGAGAACAAATCCCTGCCCTGAAACCATCAGAGCAAATGATTTAAGGTTTTTCTGCCAAGCAATTAACCACACATGTGTTATTTAAGCACCTCTGAGGAAAGTGACAGGGTTTTTTCTGTATAGATTTAAAGCTAATTACTTAATAACTGAAGAACTGATTAAATTCCAGAATATGTGGCTCCAAAGGCAGGTGTAACCTGCCTGATGGCAAAAAGAAAGTGTTACAAATAATAAAACCTCCAAGATACACTGTGGAAAATCCACTAGACTTTAAGAGCAAAAAAATGAGTACAAGAGTCGCGTAGGAAAATCAAGAAAACTAGTAATTCACCTTGACGTGGGCAGTGGTACATCAGGGATCCAAATGACAATCTAGAGGGAGGTGTTAAGGAATGAGTCAACTCAGAAGACAGGACCTGTCCAATGGTACAAATTTAGAAACCATTAACAGATTTATTGGAGCTATTTAAATAGATTACAATTAAAAATAGGTGTATCTAGAGATGGGAGGAGGTCTGAAGGCCAACTGCTAAAGAGCAATCATGAAAGGATAGGAAGAGGATAAACAGCAAGATGCTGAACATGGAGAGGATCATTAGTATGGTGAAAATCAAAAGACGGTAATGCTATGGAAACCTAGAGGAGCAAGTGGCCTGAGAAAGACTGTTTCAAAGTTCTGTCAACTATTGTCTAGGAAACAGCAATGGCTCTTAGACATGAACCATTTGGATTGAATTGTAAGGGAAAAAGCATAATTGTGAGGTTTTAAGGATGAATCAAGACATATCTCTGGCAATACATAAGCTAGGTAAATATCTATTTGAATGTGCTACCAATTAGCAGAAAGGCATGTATTAAATATTGTCAAAGAATAATTAAAAGTCATTGCTGAGCACAGAAGAGCATAAAGATAATTTAGGGTAATAGCGATTAAAATAAAATAGAAATTTCGATTGGTAAAATAGCACTAAATTTTGAATTTAGGGGCTGGGGATGTAGCTCACTTGGTAGAGTGCCTGCCTTGCAAACACAAGGCCCTGGGTTCAATCCCCAGCACCACAAAAAAAAAAGCAATTTTGAATTTAACAGACAAATACCACATAAAATACTGCCTATATAATATAATTTCACTTAAAAATCTAATGTGTATATTTTTCTGTATGTGTATATAGACTTTTATATTGAATATGCATTTAATAATGAAGAAAATTAAATGTTTAACGCAATCAAGTACTTCATAGTTTCTGCCTATTTTTCTACATTTCTGAATGTAGAAGCCTACATTTTATTTATGTGACTAATATTTGAGAAAATATGTAATAAAAATTGGAACAAATAGGAGATAGTGAAAAATACCAGATGAAAAGAAAGGTCAGTGTTTTAGTACTGCAAGCTTAATAAGGAGTTCTGATATATCTACTACAAAAAAGAAAAATTTCTACCAGCAGATTGACATACGCAATAATAGAGGGACTGAATATTTGTGAGTTGACAAAGAGACAAAGAGAAAAGGACATCTACAGGTGCAAGCTAATGTGGCATCAAAGTGGCGTTAAAAAGATGTACATTTAATGTCTCCATCACATATTTTATTCAATGTAGTTGGAAACATTTTCCATAGTAACATATTTCATGTCATAAAATTAAAGCCCTTCAAAAATGGGGAACAAAATAATTAAAGAGCATAGAGATTTCACCAAAGTGGTAACTTAGAATAAGCTGGCTCCTTCCCTGGAGGTAGAGGAGAGCTGGTGCATTCAGAGCAAAACCAAAATTTGGAGCCTTATTTGGCAAACAAATGAAATAACTATCTGGTGTTTCATCTCAAGTTTACAAGGGAGGTATTTCAAGCACAGTAGAATGGTAGAGGCAAGTGAAATTTAGATATCACAGGCAATAACTAAGAGACAGAAACGTAGAAAATGGTTAAATGCATTTGATAACTTTTTGCATAATAATAGCCTTTCTGAAATTGTGATGCTTATTTCTAAGAAGTGTCTTCAAAGGTTCTATCTTGTCACACACAGAATTCCTATACAATAACATGATGCTGATAGAGTTATCATTATTGTGTAAAGACACAAGGCAGAATTGGGTGAGGGAGCACGACTTTCTCATTGTGCATCATATCAGTCCTCATTCACCAGATATATAGGGGGTTTTTTCTTGTTATATAGATAAAAATAGCATTTATTGGATTGTTCATTGCTCTTAGTCTTAAAACCCACAATTTCAGTTAGTCACTGCAAAAACATCCCTGCGGATCATTTTAGTCATTATCTATCTTTATCTTAAACGACCATTTCTTTTTTTGTTTGTTTGTTTTGCACTTTACATGTTTTTTCCACTCAAGAAAGCCAACACTGATGAAATCAGGAATCTTATTCAGAGGCTGGGTCTTCTGTTTTCCCACTCTACAGATAGAACTTTTCAAACATACTGAATTTCTCTTCAAAAGTGTTTTCCAAAATAAAAAAGAAATATTTTTTGCAGCTTTTTCTGTGATGCATTCAAGTAGGAGTTGAGCAGTTCATGAATAGTATTGTTACATCATTCAACTTTCCCACAGATATTTAGATTAATTCCTCTCTACCAAACTGAGCAACTTCTAATATCTAAACTTCATTTACCATAGGTCCTGTTGAATGGAGATTATAAGCTGTTAACCAAAAACAAAAGCAAGTCTAAAAGAACCACAGTTAATGGTCACTGAGAGCTGTTGGAACCAGTATTTTGATAGAAAAATATCTCTTCAAATGTTAATCTATAGTAATATATTTATTTTAATATACAATTATCTGTCTTTATGTATCTAACACCAGAAAGATATATTCTCACACATATTCCTCAGATTCTTGCTATTATAAGAACAAAATGTTGAATTCTCATTATATAATCTTTATCCTTCAAGTTCTTGATATCATGAAATAGGCAGGAATGTGACTAGGAGTTGATCTGGAAGCTGTGAGAGTGGAAGGAGAGGGTCATCATGAGAAATGTCATTCCTTTGCCTGGGAAAACTTGCAAAGTCTTTCTTTCTCCTTTTGCTGGCCTCTAATACAGGATCTACTCTTGAGTATGTACAAATTAAAATGGAAATGAACTGGAGGCAATTTGAATGGATAAGATTATGACTTGTCACATGCATTTAAGATGTTTTTATAACTCTTACCCCGGAAACTCTGTAGCAGAAATATGATAATGAACTGCTGTCATTATTATTTTTTAGTTTAACCACTTTATAGAGGTGTGATTGACATATGAAAGATGCCCACATTAATGTGTACAATTTAATGAGATAAGGATATAGCCATAAAATCATTGCTACAAGGGCTATCATAAACATCTATAGCTCTAAAAGTTTTTCTTTAATTCGTGATGAGAACACTTAGTACAAGATCTATACCATTGGCAAAGTTTTAGGAGTACAAGACAGTACTGGAAACTATAGACATTATGACATATGGTAGCTTTCTAGGACTTATCCTTCTATAACTGAAGCCATATAAGCTCTGACCAACCTCCTCATTTCTTCTACCCAGTCCCTGGACAACACTCCCACTCTGATTCTCTGAGTTTCACCATTTTGGATTCCCTATATCAATGGAGTCAGGTAGCATTTGTCCTTCTGTGTCTGGCTTATTTCATAAATCCTACTGTTCCCCAGGCTCATTCCTTTTATTACATATGGCAGGAATTGCTTTTTAAAAAGCACTAAAATGATCACTTAAACTTCTTAGAGTTTCATTTCATTTTCTTCCTAGTTAGAAGAAATCAGCCCACTCTGTAGTCTTGAGTTTCACATGATTCTTAAAATGTCATATAATCATGCTCACACTGTTGAGAGAAGAGTTATCTCTTTCCACCTGTCTTTCTAGGTGACATCTAAAACAATTTTCAGCAAGTCTTTGTCATTACACTTTCTCCTTTAACTCTAACCAGACCTCCACAGGCCTCAAACCCTCAAACTCATCCAGGTTAGAAATATCCAATTCCTTAGTTATATTGCCCTGAGGGTTTTTTTTTTTTTTCTGCATGCAATCTTAACTGCCAAAAATGGAATCCATTCTTTATAGTTTGCGAGGACAAAGATTTATTTTAAAATAAAGACTAGAGGACAATATTTGATTTATGCTCAACAAGAAATAGTCAAAAGAAATGCTAGTGGCATTGTTGCGACATCTGCTCTGTAGCCACCTGGCAATACACATCTGAAAATAAAGACCAGAATGGCAGGATTTCCATCACTGATCTTTCAGAAGAATAATAGCCAAAAAGCACAAACTTCCCACCTGGGTCATTTGTTCACATTTCTCTTTTCTGCCTGCAAGCCTCATTCATGTGAATGTATCCACTAGAAGAAATGTAGCTTCTGAGTAGTTGTGGAACAACATTTTGTTTGTTTTTCTTTCTTTTTTTAATAGATTATGTAAGGTTTAATAAGATCCCAAAGATCTGTTGTTCAAGATTTTTTATTTTTATTTTGTTTTTGTTTTTATTTTTACATACTGTATTTAGATTCATTGCACTCAAATGGGATACAATTTGTCATTTCTATGGTTGGGCACAATGTAGACTCATATCATTTGTGTAATCATACATGTACATAGGGTAATGATGTCTGTCTTCTATCCTCCGAAGTACATGAAATCAAGCTAGAAAGAGGATGGATTGAGGATGGTGAAAATTTAAATATTAAGTATGTACAACATTCTCAGATATGGCTGTGACTTAGAGCCTACTTACATGACTTGAATGGAAATACTCTGTCTTGGGAACTGAAAAAGAAACAACTGATGAGGAAGAATATGATTAATGATCTAACATTAAAGTTAACCCGATAAAACACTTTTCCCCTCAGTTTGCCTCCAGATAGTATTTGATATTCATTTTCTAACACAGTTGGAACTAAATTATACCAAATGCAGAAATGCACAGATCTAAAATAGTATGAAATATGTATGATCAATTGTGCAGCTCAAGAAAACTCTTGAAAAGATAAACCAATTTTTGCAATGAGTGATGTGTTTCATACACAATTATACACTGAATTTTATTTTACAATAAATGCTTAAAACATCTATGTCCTGAAATATAAAATTTAAAAAATCTTCCATTCATTTAGCTGTCAGTATAAAAGAATTAATAATGACTTATCTCAAAATTATATACATTGTTTGGGCAGTGATTTCCTGGCAGGAAATTAATAATGAGATAATTTAAGAAAGTACTAAAAATGATTTAAAGACTCTGTCTGCATTTTCTCTAGCACTCTGACATTTTGCTTATAATCTTTTGCATATTGTACTAAGACATCAAATGTGATTTCTACCAATTCAATTCCATAATGTCTTAAGACAAATAGAGTCTTAATATTATCAGCTCCCAAATCTGTGAGCTGCCAGACCACTTAGAAAGAGGTAAGTGAAAAAGTTGTCAAAAATTAAGTATAAGTTTTGGGTTTTTATCTCCTTAGACTGTATAAAAACAGTAAAGTTGAAGACATAAAGAGAAGGGATGCACTGATAATACAGTGTATTACAGTCCTTTCTTTGGAACTCTAACAGATGATGATGCTTCCATTTCATTCTTTAGCCAAGAAAGTCTCAAGAGATCATTAGGGGAATGTGGCCTATTTCCCTTGACGTCTTTGGGACAAGGGTACACACTGGTTGGTTCCACACGCATTCCTTGAAATCCTGAAAGCTTGATAAGATGACCACCTCACCTTCTGATTTTGATTCAAATGAGATGACTATGTTGGAAACATTCTTCTTACTCAGTGTGTCTTGGCAAAGGACATTGGATATACTCCACTTGGACACAAACAACAATAAGAACTGACCTGAACATATTTTAAAAGGATAATTTCCAAGACAGTTATGGGTGAAATGTCAAAAGATAACATCAGTGGAGGTCAACTATCATAAACCAGAAGCTGACAACATGCTGAGTAGCCAGATGAAGGAGAAAATATAAGGAATCTAAAGAGTATTGATCTATAATAAAAGAAAGTCTCTGAAAAATCTACAAATTTCTTCTCAATTAGAAATGTCGCTCTCAGAATCTTCATTGGCTGTAAGTAACCAACCCAATCTAATATCAGTTTTGATTCAATTAATCACTTCATTACTCTTATGTCTTTTCCCTCTATCTCTGGAAGAATCAGAAAAGGAAATTCATGAGCTATGAGTGAATTAGGACATAGAGGAAAAGCAACACTGGTGAACAGAAGAAAAGTGGTAATGCTTTCTCATCCTGCTTCAGGATAGGAGAAAAACATTTAATTTTTAATGAAGTTCAGAAATGTTACTGTGTGCTTGTGTTATAAAATTTATTATTGAACTATCACTTTTTGGAGACAAAATTATCTGAAAGTTGGTATTAAAGAGTGTCAATAAATAATAATCTTGGGTTATGTCTCAGGTTTTACTCAAGTTCATGAAAAAATTAGACCCATAAAATGGATTGATGTGGAAAATCTGAGGGAAACAGTTACATTATTAATGTGTTCCTGTGCATTCCATGACTGCAAAATAGTACCATAAATGCGAATTATTTGGAATTATTTATTAGTACTTTTTTCTGTATCTTCCATATATGTAAACACACATTTAAAATAATTTTACAATAAATACTTATGAAAAAATAAAATACCCCCAAAATGGTGGAACTAGTGATTTATCAGACTATAAAAGCTCAAAATTAAACAACCTTTTTTTTAAACTCTATAGAATGTTGTATTTAAATAATATCTAAACTAATCTTAATTTTTTAAAATAAAGGTATTTTTATGTTTTATACAACAAATCCTATAAATGTCAGAAACATGAAAATGTATTTGTATTCTATTTGTCTACTATAAGGAATAGTGTTTAAAAAAAAACCTCAAATTATATTGCCAGTAATTTGAGCTATAATTGCAGTGAAATTTTGTGAGTTGATATTAACTATTTAATAACTAATCTCTGAGACTAAGGATCCTAGTTGTAAACTATTAAAACAGTCCATCATTTTACTTTGTGATACATAATAAAAATGTAATAATCAGTGATGAAGTTGTTTCATCTCTATAAGTTCCATTTTCAAATGGAATAAAACTTGTTTACTCCTTACCAACTGAAGGTAACGTCACATACACTAAGTCATTCCTCATCAAGAACCTGAGCACCTGCTGGGCGGGATAGCGCACACCTGTCATCCCAGTGACTCGGGAGCCTGAGACAGGATAGCGAGTCCAAAGCCAGTCTCAGCAAAGGCAAGGCCCTAAAGCAACTTAGTGAGACCCTGTCTCTAAATAAAATACAAAATAAGGCTGGATGTAGCTCAGTGGTTAAGGGCTCCTGGGTTCAAAATCCAGCACCAAAAAAAAAAAAAAAAAAAGAACCTGAGCACTACAGTTTGGATCTGGGGTGTCTCCAAAGCTCCCTGTGTTTAGGGAACTGTCCCCAGCTTCTTACTATTGGATTGTGGTGAAAACTAAGAGGTTGGACCCAGTGGGAGGTCTTAAGTCACTGGGGTATGTCCTCAAAGAAGATGGGGAGACCCTGATGTCTTCTTTCTCTTCACTTCCTGGCCATGAGTCCTGCAGTTTTGATTTATCAGGGACTTCAGCTATGATGGATATGCATCATAGGACAAAAAAAGCAATGGGGGACAAGCCACCATGGACTGAAACCTCCAAATCTGTGGGTCAAAATAAATACCTTGCCCTTATAAATTGATAATCTCAGATATTTGTTACAGTGATATAAAGCTGATAAAGTCAGAAATATCTCATTCAATCTTCACTATAAGACTGAGGGCACTTTTATTAACTGTATTTAAAGAAAGCTAAGAATTAAAGCATTTACTTTGTTTTCCCAGTACTACTATAGAAGTGTATCTTATTCTATAGTAAGCTACCATTGAAACACGTCTGTATTTTCTTCTAAATATATCCTATATTCATCCCTTTCTATGCAATCTTATTGCTATAATTCTGATTATTAATTTACATATGGTTTACTGAAGTTATTTTTAGAGTAAGATCCCTGATGCCTCTGTGACCTATGTTTTAACCTATCACTGTAAGAGATATCTTTCTAACAATTCAATTGTTTCTTCCTTTTTTCTTGATATGTGTGTTACCCTTGGTTGATATGAAAAGGAAAGGAGTTTACAATATGTGAATGTATTGTTGTCAGTTTTTAAAACAAAATAAACTTGTTTCATTCAGCAACAGGTTAACATACAAATGAGCCTGCTTTTTTAATCATTGCATTTCACTGAAGATTTTCTTTGGTGTTCTGAAACATTTAATTGCCACATTGTTAACCTTACACAAATTATTTATAAGCAACATAGGAAAATACATTAAATGAAGAAAATGTCCCTCGCATTGGTCCAGTACAAGGACAAATGTCACAAGCACATATAGAAGACAGACAATTTTTCTCTCAAAGTAAAAATGCTCACATTCAATTAGGTTTTGTCTGTATTACAACGTGAGTCCTTTCTGATCTAGTGTGCTCGTGTTTTTTGTTATGGACTAAATGTGTCCCCCTGAAATTCACATGTTGATATATTAACCCCCAATATAATAGAATTAGAGGAGGGGCATTGGGGGTATAATTACATCATAAGGGTGGAGTCCTTAGGAATGGAATTAATGCATGTACAAAGGAAGTCTTGGAGATCGCTCCAGCCCTTTTTCTTCCTTGTGAGGATGCAAGGAAGGGCAGAGAGTATACAACCTAGAAAAGGCCCTCATTAGAACCATCTGGCCATGCAATTTGATAGGAGATGTCCAACCTTGAGAACTGTGAGAAATAAATTTCTATTGTTTGTAAGCCACATGGTATATGGAACCTTGTTATAACATCTCAAAATAAGACATTATTTCAGACTTCATTGTGCAACATTTTACAATTACTGCAAGGAAACAAACAGATAAAAAATGTTTTTCTAGAGACCTAAAGAAGATAAAAGACATGCACAGGCAAACTCATGTTATGTTTTTGTTGTCATAGACTCAATGTTTGTGTCCCCACCAAAGGTGTATATTAAAGCCTTAACCCCAGCATAACTGTATTTGGAGATGAGGATGATGGGGATGAAACTGAGCTTAAACAATGTTCTACAAATGGAGCACTGATCCCATTAGATTAACCTTCCTACAAGAATGATACACTTACTCACTTTCCACACAAACAGAAGAGGTCATGTGAGCATAGAAGGACAACTGTCCATCTTCACCAAATACTAACCCTACTTTCACCTTGATCTTGGACTTCCATTCTCAAGGACTGAAAACATGATTGCTATTGACTAAGCAACTGTGTGTGGCATTTTGCTACTGTAGTCCTAGATGAATAATACATACCTCTTGACCATGGTATATTTTTCAGTGAACCTAACCCCCACAGTTTTATTCTTATTAATATAATATCTATTTCTAACCTTTACCAAGAAAATTACTTTATGACAACATATGTAAGATTCAAATAGTGCAATTTTTTCCAAAATTTAATTAGTTCACATCAGAGAGCCTACTGCTTAGTAAATCCAGTGACAAATAAATGCTCACTTATGACTCAGGGGAATGGGGAAAAGAGAGGAAGTGATGGTTGGTTCCATTAATTTTCATTTGTGCATTACTCTTCTAAAAGTAAAATCCTGAGTTAAAATAGTAACAAATACTTTGATTGACCCATGTGGATTGCTTGGAGGGAAATAAGGATGTAGTCAACACAGATGTTGTTACTATTTACTTAAACTTGCTATAACCCTAATTGTGTACCTTTGCAAAGAGAATGTGTGAAAATCTACTAGTTTTTTTACTCTAAATAAAAGGAAATGACTACAGAGAATCAAGCAACCATTAAGTTATCAATATTAATATATTGAGTAAATATATAACCTAAAATGAGAGTAGAAATGAAGCAAAACATACTTAATAACCTCAGGTATGTTTTAATACAGTTGTTAAGAGTGACTTCATCAAGCCCAAGGCCCTGAGTTCAATCCCCAGCCCTGTAAAAAAAAAGGAATGCCTTCATTATCCCCTCTACCTTGAAAGTTATCTCACCTAAATCAAAACCATACTTCCTACTTGTAAAATAAGCCAGACTTGCCGGGCCCGGTGGCGCAGGCCTGTAATCCAAGCGACTTGGGAGGCTGAGTCAGGAGGATCTCGAGTTCAAAGCCAGCCTCAGCAACTTAGCGAGGCCCTAAGCAACTTAGTGAGACTCTGCTCTAAATCAAATACAAAATAGGGCTGGGTATGTGGCTCAGTGGCCAAGTGTCCCTGAGTTCAATCCCTGGTTCAAAAAAAAAAAAAAAAAAAGCCAGACTTATCCAGAATATCACATAGGTTAGTAAGTAAAAGTCTTTCAGCTCTACATATTCAAAGCTCCAAGGATCATGAAGGCATGAAGGTAGCTCTACCATTCTGAAAAAGATACGTAGAGAAGAACATGGAAGGCAAGGAGGACTTGTGCTTCTGTGCATACTGCTCCTCTCCATTGCCCCAGCAATGTCCCTGCGGCCTTCCTGCCTCAGCTGGCTCCAGTCGTCAACTTCTTCTGCCTTCTCAGAAGCATCCTGAAGGCAAATCCCCAGAAGGCTTAGTAGAGGGGTGACAGACCCAGTTCTTTGAAGTCTGTTCTCTGGGATTCTAGATACTGTAACTCCAAGCTTCTCCTTTCTTCCTTACTTCAGAGGTTGACTGTATTTTCATTAGAAGCCCATATAGCAAGTATTTTAAGTGCCCAGAGAAATCAGTTGTAGTATATGTAGACAATTTATAAAAATTCAAAAAGGTTAAAGTCATTCTGTATTTGCCTTGAAAAATAGGTGAACAACTGAAATTAACTCAGGACACAGTTTTCTGACTCCTAACCTAGTCCTTGGGATATAGCTACTTCCTGCATTTATTATATGTGTTTCCTTAGTTTTTCTTTCTTTTCTTTTCCATTCTTTCTGATTGATGCACATGATATTGATAAACACAACGTGAATTTTCCCATTCATCTGCTCAGAAACATCTAAGGTCAAGGCATAAGAGGGTGGACATACAAAATTCCACGGTTAAGCAAAACGAATGGAAAAATAACATTTAAATTTTAGTGAAAAGAGATATTGCATGGCACTTGAACAGAAATATGTTTTATCTTTTCCTTATAGATAAAAATGAAAAGGTCATAATTCATTAAACCAAAAGCAAAGAGGTTAATTTTTATATCCATTATTTCCAAGTACTGAGAGAAAAGAGATCTGAGATGAAATTTTGATGCTTGAATCTTAGACTGTCAGGAACTGCCTTCTAAAAGAAAATTACAGAGGAAAGGTATAAATAATTGACAGTCTTATTATATAACGTTGGGACTGGATTAATATTAACAGAAGACTGAAAATAATTTTCATTTTGAATTAAAAATTAACAAATATACATATAATTTATACTTTAATGCTCTAAATGTTAAGTCCAACATTTTGTAAAGTTAACTACTTTAAGTTAAACATCCTCTGTTGATAGAAATATAAAACCCCATAATTTGAACCATAATGTTCAATTTTAATAGTAAGGTCATTGTCTCCAATTTTGCCTCAAAATATGACACTTGCATATTTTTTAGATCTTTTGCTAGTACATTAGTTATGGGAAATTTTAGTGTTGGTATAAAAATTACCATTATCAAGTTTGAGTAGAAGCAAATTCACAAGACATGGTTCGATAACAGGAAGGTCATTTTGCCTTTTTTTAAGTCAGCTTGAGAATCAAGTGAAGTGACACTGCAGGACTGATGTAGTGTTCTGATACAATGGAACTGTCATTGCATCAATTTAATTACATTGGACAGTCACAGGAAGAAGATAAATATCTACTACCTTAGAAGCTGTGGGTCCATCCACAGACATAAAGAATGGGAAGCTTTCCTGAGATCTTCCATGGAGCTGACAGTCCTAAGTCTCATCTGCAGATAGTACTTCTGAGCATGATCTAGAGAGCTTCCCAGGCACCATACACACATTTTCTTTCAGACTAAGGTCAGATGGCTTAGTGTCAGATACTTCAAAATACAATCAGACCCAATTATGTGGAGACATCTATTACTATAATCCACAATAGAATAAAAAAAGATAAATTATGCCAGCAAGAGTTAATCCAGATTAGATATGCATTGCTGTAAACAATTGATAATTTCACCAGAAGACTGAACAGAAAACAGCATAGTTTTCATATGTAATTTTATTTTAAAATAATTATAGTATGTTGAATTCTCTTACAAGCCAGATTTGTAAGAATATAGCCATGTTGTTCTCTAGTTTGTTAGACCTGTGGTAACAGAGTATCACAAATGGAGGGAAATATGATCCAATCTGTCACATACTGTCACTGCAGAATCTTAAATATGAAGGGCAGAATGTCATTATCCCTATATACAATTTAGGGATAGATGCAGATTGCCTGTATTCAGGGGTGCTACTTAAAATTCTCTTTTCTTCTATGATAGTTATAATGCTTATATACTACCAAGAAATGAATGATGCAGAGGTGGACTGGAAAGAGTGAAAGTATGATCAATCGTGAATGAGAAAGAAATTGAATGACAACCATATGCCAGTTTGATGATAATGCAGCATAAGCAGGTGAGCATGCTTTATTAAGTTAGCTTTACCTAAGGTTATACAAAATATATTTTATGTGGCATTGATATGTGAACATAATTTTAGTGTCATAAGTGACACACCTGTGCCAACCATCATCAAGTAATAAGAACCAATTAAATAAAAGCTGATCTAATAAAAAGCGTATTTTCAATTATTTCCCAAATGGTCCTAAAATTATAAACAGATGCTCTAGAGGAGAAGTCTAAAGCTAATCCTTTAAAAATAGATTCTCCTAGCTGAACCACTACTTTAAAACTTCTAACCACTTAGCGTTTCATAATGAGGAGAATAATGGGCCCAAGATACCATTTTCTTTAATAAATCAATAATGTTTTCAAAAAATCAACACCCATGACTTATGGAGGTGACTGATGCAATGCCAGTCAGTGCCTTAAAAACCACATTAAGTATTTGTATTTTACAATTGCATATAAATCGTTTCTATTTGGCAGTGTAGTCTTATTAAAAGTTCATTTGTGAAAATTGTACTCTGCCATCTTTTGTGTTTTGAAAACCCTCAAGGGAAACTCTTTTGTGTTTCCTGGAAGACACCGTACATACATAAATAACTCTTTAAAAATCAATCACTTGAAAGCATACCTTAGAGAGTTAATCATGTTCATGTACTCGAGTTGAAAAGTCATAAAATACAAAATTAATTCTGCATGAAATTAAGAATTATTCTTAGTGTTCCTAAAGATAAAAATTAATTTTGAGGTGGGGTGGGGAGTGGAATCTACATGTGGGTCGTTTAAAGTAACAGAGATCATCAGTACATTTTAATTACACATTTTAGTTATGGGTCAATGAAGGTAATAAATGGATTCATGATATTAAGGGCACCAAAAATGTGTCATTTAAAAAGAACCGTTTGTGGAAAAAATAATTTAGAAGTTACAAAGATATAAAATGAAGATTTGCTATTGCAAATACCAACGATATGTTAAATACATGTGTTCACAAATAAATTCTTAACCTTAATAAGTAATTATGAGACAAAATGTAGGCATTATCACTATTAAAAATGATTATTTACTTATTTATTTATTGAACCAGGGCTAGAACCCGGAGGTGCTTAACCACTTACCACTGAGCCATATCTCCAGACCCCTGTTTCTTGTGTTGTTGTTTTTTAGGATCCCACTAAGTTGCTTAGGGCTTTGCTAAGTACTGAGGCTGACTTTGAACCTGTGATCCTCCTGCCTCAGCCTCCTGAGACAAAAACAATGATGAATATTCTTGGCAAATGTGCTCTCATGTAATAACATAGGCATTAAGTAGAACTCTGATTATATTTAAATGTAAAACATTCAATAAACACAATCTATATTGTTTTCTGTGTGTGACAGAATCAAGCCACCATTGTTATATATTATAAAACCAAATTTTTACAGTGAAGTGTCTTAATTAAAGGAAAAGAAATTTGCATATAAACATTTGGCCTGTCTTTTTAAAAGAATCTGTAATTTATTCCCTTTGAGGAAAAAGTGCTTTTCCCTTTTCCTTCTCTCTTTTTAAAAACAAATAAATAGATAAACAGGAAAAATCTAGATGATACTTGAAAACTAAATGTTAGTAAAATATCTCCTTTGTTACTTCCTCTGAAATGATTTACTCAGACAAGAATCATCAGCAGATATAAAAAACTAAAATCTGAAGAGGTGATGGAGACTGGTTAATTCCAAGTACAAAAATAATATCTCATAGTTACTTTGTAGTTGTAGCTATGAAAAAAAAATACCTTTACCATGAAATAATCCAGTGGTTACAACCATAGTTGGGTGACTAATGGGTACATCATAAAAATAGGAGAACTGGACATTTTATAGATAATATGACACAGTATGAAGAAGTACAGCATCTTCGGAATATTTTTGCAAAAATTTCAATCATGTTGTACTTAGTTTTAATTTTCAAGAAATCCAGTAAGTATAGAAACATTTTAGATGACATCATGAGACAACTAGGCAAAGTCATACTGGAGGTATTTCATTTTACTACAACTGGAATGGTCCTCTGACACAGCCAAGTGATCATTGGAAAATAAAGAGTGTGAGAGTAGTAGCATGGGGAACACTACCTCACTTGTCTTCACTGCTTCTGCATGTGTTGGCCTGGTTGCACACTCAGCACCTCATTTAGCTTCCTGAGAGCTTTTACTGCTTCAGGGGACTAATGTTTTAAGACTTCTTCAAAAATTAAAAAAAAAAAATGTTGACTATAGTGAGGTATAAATTCTCTAGGTCTTCTCTCCTTCTGGGTGAAGAGCAGAAGATACATCAGATTTGTGTGCTATGCTTTTGCTTTTAGAGTTTTCCTGTAGAGATCAGGACCAGAATCACAATGGTAGCTGGCATGGGAATGCCCATTTTATTGGATGTTTTCTCTTTTCTGTATCACTTCCTCACTTCCTGTGTTTTCCTCACCTTTGTAATGATTACTTAGCTTCAATCAGTTTCTGGACTATTTCTGGGAGAATCATGAGATAAGGCAGGGACACATTTAATTAAAATTGAATTCAGAAAGTTAACTGTCTTAATCCATTTTTTGCTGCTGTAACAGAATACCTCAGACTTAATAATTCAAAATAAACAAACTTTTATTGGCTCATGGTTCTGATGTTGGAAAGTCCAAGATCAAGGGGCCAACGTCAAACAATGTGTGAATCTGGCAGAAGAGCAAAGAGAGAGGAAGACAAAACTCCCAGAGAGGAGCCCTTTAATAATTGACATCAGGCCACTCATGAGTGGACAGCTCTCCTGACCTAAACACCTCCCAGTAGGCCCCGTTTCCAACAGTGATGCATTGGGGTTTAAGTTTTGAACACATGAGCTTTGGAGGAGATATTCATCCCATAGCAATAACAAACAAGCACATGGATCTTATTTGGATTCTGGTTTTAAAATATGGTGAGATGTATATTAAGGAATTTTAGTAAATTCATACTTTGTTAGATATAATAGTTGTATTTTGGTTCTGATAGAGAATATGATCATTCTTAGGACATGTCTAATGAAGCGTTTAGTATGACATGACAGAATTTCTGCAGTAAGCTTCCTATGACCCACAATACATAAATGCACAAGTATATCACAGAGATGCACACACATACACATAAATTTATCAAACATAGCAAATTGTTAATAATATTTGACTTACACATCAGCATGTTATATATCAAAACTTGACTTTCAAATAGAAAGCCAGTGGTAAGAATTTCAATGTAAATGTAATTTTGTTCACCTTGAGTAAATTGTTATTCATATACGCAATGTACAGAGCCATGTTGCATACTAATGGGAAACAGAACAAAACAGATAGCCCTCGCCTGACATCACACAGTTTACAATCTTGTGGAGGGGCAATCCTTTAAGCTACTAATTACACATTCAATCATTTAATTAAGTTGTGGTAAGTTCAATGAAGGAGAAGGACAGAGTGATAATGCAACATAAATAGGAAGGATTTTTTTTTACCAATGGGACTAGAGAGATTTCTTCATAGAAACAACATTTAAAGTAATAACTGAGGGAGTATAGAAGTTAGTTTGAGGAGCGTGTATGTGTATGTGTGAGAGAGAGGAGAGAGAGAGAGAGAGAGGAAGAAGAGAGGGGAGAGATTGTGTTTATGTGTATATACTCAAAAGCAAAAATCATTTTTTTTATAATGATCCCAAATTAGAAAGAAAACCAGTATTTTCAAGGAAATAAAAAGTAGCCAGCATGACTAAAATCTGTAGAAAACCATAAAAGACAAAGTATAAGATTACATTTTTTGAAGAAGGCATAGTGCAGATCATATGTATATCATGTTGCATGTATCACTCTTACTGTAATGCTAAAAGGCAAGAGAGACAGGGAAGACTTGTTTTCAGTGATTGTCTTTTCATTTGGATTCTTTGATATTAGGGCTTTGCTGACATCAGAGGGACTTCCCTTTCCAGAATTAACTATCCCTAGAGAATATAAACAACTCAGTCCAGAAACCACCTTCTATATGCAGACCAACCAATTTAAAGCCCTTACCCCCACCATATTCTATATCAGGTTCTTGGAGAACTCTCATATTTGGGGTCACCATACTCTTCCCCTAATTAACCTGGGGACATTTATCAGATAATCAGATAAATCCTTTCCACCCCAAAACCTGCTGAATTATTCAAATGGTCCAATCCTAACCTAATTATTCCACATATTCTGCTTTGCCTGTCCTTTTGCACAGCACAATGAGCGTCCTTGTAGTGTTTCCCCCTTACTCCTCTGTCTCCTGACCAACCTACTGCTTCCTCAGGTGACCTTGCATGGTGTGGCAGGTCTTCTTTTCTTGGAAAGTGTGAGACACAATCTTTCAGTTGGCATCATCTCCAGACCTGTAGACCTCAGCATACTTGAGAATTACCTAACTCACATTTTTTCACTAATATTCTTTAGCTGTTGTTCTTGGAAGTAAAATAAAAAGGGGAAAAAAGGGAAACCAAATAAAATATTTGTTTTATCAAAATAGAATACCCATTTGAATTTCTCAGTTTTGACAAATATACAATTCTATGGTCTGTTAAAGTGAGGAATACATGGCTGATAGTTTTTTAGAAACTCTGGGCCCCTTTCTTGCAGCAATTCTGTAAATTTAAATTATTTCAAAAGAAAAGTTTTATTAAAAATAAAACAAATTACACATAAATATAGCAAGAGTGAATGCACAAGTACCTTTCCTTTTGGGCAAGAGGGCTGTAACAAAAGCAGAGAATTATGGATTACATTGACTTTTGTGAGGATGGATTTGATTTCAGCGTGCTTTACCTTCTTCACTCATTTATTACAACACTTTACAAAGGAGGTCTACTGAATCACACAACAGGTGAATTATAACAATTGATTTATATTTATAGTTTGATGAAATCTAATTAATGAAGACGGTTGAGGGACATTTCCCCCTATACTTGTACTGGAAACTTAGAACTCTTTCTGAGGTAACTTGTTCTAGGTTTCCTTGGCTGGCCCTCTGAAAACATATTCTCCAGACTGGGGCTTATCGTTAAAATGTTGACACATTTCCATCTGCCTGCTTGTTAGGTGTGTCTTACTGGATGCCAAATTCTGCTGTGCATTAGAGGTCTTACATACTAACTTCTTCAAATCCAAACCAAAGCAGAAATAATTGGAAAGACATTGTCTTAAGACTTCAATTTCCAGGTTTTCATAATCATTTACACTTACACTTCCAAAACTAGAAGCCATCATTCTCATAAAGTTTGAGGAGTACCTTTGAAGATCTGCTGAGACAATGCTTCCTGTACTTTCATTTTGCTATAAAATCACTTTATACTTTGCTTTATCAACTCTCCAAGAGATGTTTTCCTAAAGGAAAAGAAGGGAGATAACTTTTCCATTTTGTTCAAAAGTTGTTTTGTTTTCTTTTAATTTTCTCCTCTGTGTACTGGCTGAGGGAATAGAGATGCTGCCACAGTGCTGAAGGCAAGGATTGGGAAGGAGGGAAAGGACAATGTTTGAGCTTACACTTGACCATCATTTTGGCAAATGACTCTGAATGCCAAGTGACAAAATATAGCACTATGTCAGGCTACATGCTGGTGAATCCCATGAACTAGCCATTATAAGTGAATTTGAATTTAAGAAGTGAGACTAATTATACTCATTTTTATCCCATCTCAGCACATATCCTTTTAATATGTATTTGTTGCATGTTTGTGAAGAAAATTGGCATTTATCAGGGGTAGTACCTTCTACATAAATGCCACGATGTTATTCAAAAAAGTTAAGAAGAACTACAAATTTTTAAAGTTTACTTGTGAAGAAAACTTGGGAAGTAAATAATGCATAACATTCCTTTAGGTGTTGAATTCAAAATTTAAGCCCTCTAGATGCAGAGAAAAGGAATAGTTGGTTTTCAGAGATAAAGCACTTGCTTATCTTTGCTGGACAGAAATACTTAACACATCTCTGCTTACCAATACACTACAGTATGCAACTTAGCATTCCAAATGATTGTACAAGTTATTTCATCATAATCCAGTATATTACTAAAAATTGTATATAGGTAAGGCAAACAAGTACACAAGTAACATTCCTTAACTGTTACTTTTATAATTATTTTACTTCCTCTAAATGGAATTACATAATCTGTCTTTAGAAAAAAAAATCTAGATAAGACATAAGCATTCAGGTTTAATTCCAAAGAGCATACAAGAAGCACATTTATTTGAAAATAATTATGCTATATGAGAGATGAACTTATTGACGGTTCTTCACAGACAAATTGAATTGGACTTTTGTTTCATAAAAGTCATGTCCATTGGTGTTTCCTACATTTTTTTCTGTATTAATTTCATCTTTCAATTATGATTTAATTTGTTTTACTTTCCAAGTTAAAGTGCAAGGTTTCCATTATGAATTTTTCTCTATTCCTTCTTTTACAGATTTGATACATGTGGGGTCCTCATTATAATCAGAATGATCTAAATTATTATCTTCTTGCAAGCCTACCTGCCTCTCTGACTTTGTCAAATCCTTCATGTACATGGGCTTTTCTTCCAATGTATTTATGACATTTACAAATTTATATTTGTTCTGTAATTATTTGATGAATATCTATGTGCTATTCTAAGCTACAAACTCCATTAAGGTAGGAAATATCTTTCATGATCATTTATCCCCAGTTTCGCACACTAGGCTTAGTAGGAGAATTGCAAGTCTGAGGCCAGCCTCAGCAACTTAGTGATAACTTATCTTCAAATAAAAAATAAAGCAGGCTAGGGATGTAGCTCAGGAGTAAAGCACCCCGATTTTTCAGTACTGATTCATTGTTGAATGAATCAATGTGTAATTCTTACACTAGGAATGTTATATATGCTTCATTTTGTTTAAAAAAATTCCAAGCCATTCCACATGTGTATGGCACAGTGGAGAACTTTGACAAGAAAAATAGTTCAGTCTATTTATCATTGCATGCTTGCTTGATTGGAATCTCATAACATAAAAGAATGCATAATAATGGAAATAACCTTTTATGCAGTTTAATATTTTTTAAGTGTTTTGATTTTTGGTGTGCATTTCATAAACTTTACATTGTTTATTCCTCAGAATACTTTTGATTTTAGAATTCTAACATTCATTTAATTAATGAATAAATTGAGACACAGGTTAATGTTCCATACATTATATAACATGCAGTATGGAAATTCAAATACAAGAGTGTTTGACTCCAAACCTAAACTGTCCTTAATCCACTATGATTTATTTAACCCCTAAATTAAAGCAGTCTATTTGAATGATTTTCATTCAAAGTTCTTTAGTTTTCTATGTACAACTCTATCTTTCTTATTCAAATTCAATCTCATCTGCTAATGTTATTTTTAACGTTTCTTGGAATCTTGGAAAAATGAAAATAGCATTTAATATATGTACTTACTGTTGAAGTTTCATTATGTATGGATCAAAGCGCCTCACTCTATGTATATGTGTAAGATATGTGTATGTATAAGATAATGATACCGCCATTTACTAGTGACAAGTCCTGCTTCCTCAGGTGTTGAAATATAACGCCAGAGAAGCACTCCAAGCCAAGCATATTAAGCAGGTTTTATTTAAAGGTAATAACATAGATTTCTCCCTTAGGGAAGAAGGAGGCCATGGCTGATGTTCTAGAATCCCCTAGAAGTGAGAGCACCCTACATCTTTTATAGGTTAGGGTCTTCTTTGTTCTTTCTTCCAACCCTTATCTATTTTTTTTTTTCGTGCCTAGGCCCTGGAGACACAGCAAAATGGTGAGATGTAAATGGCAGGGGGAAGGGCCACATGGAAATCAGGTAGGGGCCCAGGGGACATTAATTAGCAACTCTTTGCCTGTAGCTTTTTGGGAGGGGCTGTTAAGCAGGTAACCTTGGTGATCAAAAGGGCTCTGGAGACACTGACATTCCAGTCTCCCAGAGCAGTCTCCAACTTCCCTGACTCTGATGGCCTCCATTTCTCGATTTGACCAGATTTCCTATTCCACATTAACACCCTGTCCCCAATTCTGGCTTTGATAATTAAATCTAGATGTAATTGTATTTTATGTATTTTACAAAAATTTTGTATATCTAAACAAAATTTGGTTTATTATAATGAGTATATAAATTATAATAAATATTTAAGCCATAGCAATTATTTTCAAATGAACTGCACCAACACTCATGGTAATTTGATTAGATAAGTATATCAATGACTAAATAACTGCATCCCAACATCTTACAAAATAATATATTTAATTTGAATATTTTCACTGGCCTTATGAAAAATTTTCTTTTTCCTACATGAGTCATAATTCTGGAACACTAATCTAAAAGTCTTTCAGCTCATGACTCCCCCATATCTGTCAGCTTTTCAGCTGATTTGGTTCTACTTAAAATTTCTTCCCACATAATTACAATTAAACAAAGTCACTGCTTTGAGAATCATTCTAGGATTTGTATTGCTTATACTCCTAATTATAGGCATTGTAATAATTATACATTCTCTAATAAACTCTTTTGCTTGGAGGAAAAACAAAACAATGACTTTCACTTTACATGATCACAAATTAGAGACCAAGAACAACCTTTCACATATTCCAGGCACTGCCATCTAATTTGCAAATAGGGGTCGTGAATCCTTTAATCAGACAGGCTTCATTTGAAATGACACACACTGCACAGCATTCACAATGCAGATCCTGGTTGTACAGGATCGTAGGTCAATTGATTTTTTTTTTCTACTTCTATTGTTTATGTCAGTCAGTGAATTTTTAGATTTTTTTTAAAAGCAGGCTTTCTTCTAGCTCCATGCTATTGTTGCTAATCATATATTTTTATCTATATGAACCAAATTAAAATTTAAATACAACTGCTACTTTTATAGAGTTTGAGGGGCAAAAAATGGGAGGGACACAGTAAAATGAATAAATTCTGAGCATGATTGGAGCTGTATCACTCAGCCTATTTTAAGTTTTTCTTTCTTGTTTTTAATTAAGCATTTTTTTATTTTTTGCACTACATAGTACAATCATTATGAATATTCTGTAGCCTCTGATCCATAGTACAGGCAACATCATCTTAATAATTAGTATAGAATTTCCATTTGTGCCTTGCCTTTTTATTATAATCTTAGCATATTTTTTAAATTGGGATTCTTAATGTGTTCATAGATCTACTTTACCATGGTGAATTATATGGAAGGTTTCAATATGTACAAGTAGGTATATGTATACATATTTTGTGTTGCAAAAAAAAATGAGGATATTAAAATTGGAATCTTTCCTTTTCAAATTTCTCAAAGTCACCAAAGTAATAAATTTATATTCTAGTTTGCAGTCAATTCCCAAAAATTCCAAGTAGGGGGAGAGTATGGAGAGAGAAAGAGAAGACACTATTTTCTATTTTCTTCTTGTTCCATTTCTTTTGAGATGGTCAGAGTTAGAAGATGTTGAAAGAGTAAATAGTGCATAAAGTAGATGACAATACCACCATGTCTTTCTATTTCTTCTCTTACCTCTTTAATTTATCCAGAAATCTAATGTAGAGTGAGTTGGAAGATTGTAGACCAAGAAAGTACAAAGTAGAACTTGGTCATTCCCTGATACCCCGTGGATTCATACCTTACACTCTCTTAAATAAAAGGAAAATCCAAGGTGGGAAATAAACCTTACTACATTGTTTTACTCAGCTTTTACCCTGCTGTGACTAAAAGCTCATGACAAAACAATTAAAGGAGAAAATGTTCATTTGGGGGTTCATGGTTTCAGAGGTTTCAGTCCATAAACAGCGGGCTTGATTCCTCTGAGTTTGAGGTAAGGCAGAACTTCATGGAGGAAGAATGTGGCAGAGGAAATCAGCCCAGGACATCATATTAGGAAGCAAAGATAAAGAGTGACTCCACTAACCACTTATAAAATATATGCCCAAAGGCTTTCCCCAATAACCCACCTCTTCCAGCCACATCCTGGGCCTTCACTTAGTTAATCCTGATTAGGAGATTAATTCACTGATTGGGTTATTTTTTTCATAACTCAATCATTTCACCTCTAAACCTTCTTGCATTGTTTCACATATGAAATTTTGGAGAATGCCTAATTTTTTTAAACTATAATCTACATTTTCATTATTGTATAAAAGTTAGAATGTCTGGACCTTTTAAGTATAAAAGTGACTTCCAAAGTTACCTAGTACTTAGGGAATTTCATGTGGAAAGGCTGGAAATGGGAAACCCAAGGAAAGAGGATTGAAGAGAAAATGATTGGGAAAAATATAGCTTCTTTCCACTCATTACTTGCTTTATATAACTTGTTCTACAAAACTGGATTGTTTTGTGAAATATCATTTCCTATTGTTCCAATATTGTTCAACATGTGTTTAGTTTGGGATTAACTAATTAATGAAATGTCGACCCTGTGTATGGCTTGAGATTGAATACACATTTCTTCAAAATTTGATAATAGTATAAATATATATTTCATATAATCCTGTTAGCAAGTATATTGCTTATTTTTCTATTAATATGTAATTTCATTTTTATTTCTTCTGTATAAAATGCATAAAGTCTTTTTAATCACATGCACATTAAAAAATGAGAAAAAATGTTCTCAGCTATAATAGAAAATTTGTATACATGGGATTATGTAATAGACTACTGTGTATCTACTTTTAACTGTCAACAAAGATGTCAAAAGCACACAATAAATGTTGGAAAAATTATGGTACTTTTGGGAAAAATAGGTTTTTAAGTAACATATCTAAAATCTAGCCATTAAAGTGTACAATAAATCATATTTAGTAAATTCACAAAGTTGTTTAATCACTGAATTCTAATTTTTTAATATTTTCATCACCATTAAAAAACTCCAGAAAATCATCATTACATTGATCCTCACACACAGTAATAGGAAAGTACTCATCAACTTTCTATCTCTGTGAACTTGTCAATTCTAGACATTTTATGTAACAAAAAAGTATTTAGTTATTTGTAATTGGATATTTTTAGCTGAGCATGTTTTCAAATCTCTTTTACTCTGAATCACATATCATTATTACTTTATTCCTTTATATCAATAAATACTATTCAAAGTATGGATATACCATTTTTAGGTTTTTCCATTTTTTACTGATAAATAAAAATGACAGTAGTACTATTTCTAAACAAATTTTTATATGGATAAACATACATTTCATAATTTCTCTTAGACATATTTCTATAAGTGCATTTTCTGAGTCCATCAGATAAGTAACTTTGTGTAATATTTTGAAGACCAACAAAGAGATTGTACATGTTACATTCTCAATGGCAGTGTATGGATGTTCTAAATTACCACATGCATTTGTAATTTTTTTAATGTTTCTTTCAGTCATTATGGTTTGTGTAAAGATACATTACACTATGGTTTTGATTTTGTTTTCCTCAACTAATTTTCAACATATTTTCCTGTGGTTATAGTTATTTACCTTTTCTTGGTGAAAATTTCTACTTAAACATGTTCATATTATTGATTTATTTTTTAATTGCTGCATTATACTTATACATAATCGTGGAATTTATTTTGATATGTTCTTACATGCAAATGATATGTTTTGGTTAACTTTTTCCCCTTTCCAGTACCTCCTCCTTTCCCCTCATTGCCTTCCTTCTACTTCACTTATCTCCCTTTTTAAAATTCCTTAATTCTCTGTATCTTCTGTAAACAAGATAAAACATTTGACCCTTGACTGTCTGTGCTCAGATTTTATTTCACTCAGCTTGATGTTCTCCAGTTTCATCCATTCACAAGAAAATGCCATGATTTTTTTTCTTTATGACTGAGAAAAACTCCATTGTGTGTGTGTGTGAATGTGTGCGTGTATGTATGTTTATATATACACACGTGTATATATATTTCCTTTAGCCAATTGTCTATTGAGGGACACTAAAACTGGTTCCACAACTTGGTTACTGTGATTTGTGCTGCTGTAAACTTTGGTATATACAGAGAAAAGACCCAGAACAACAAAATTAGAGATGGAAAAGGTGATAGCACAAAGACATTGCTGAGACCCAGAGGATCATTAGGAACTATTTCAAAAACTTACACTCCAATAAAGTATAAAATCTATAATATATTGACAAATTTCTAGATGTAGGACTTACTCAAACTGAAACAAGAGGATATAGAAAACAAATCAATATCGAGCAATGAGATTGAAATAGGAATACAAAACCTTTCTGAAAGTAAAGCCTGGAACCAAATAGATTCTCAGATGAGTTCTAACAGATCTTTAAAAAACTAATGCCAATTTTCCTCAAACCATTCCATGAAATAGAAAGGGAGTGAACACTCCGTACTCATTCTATGAAGCTACTTATCAGCATGATTCTCAAACCAGAAAAAGACACATCAGGGAAAGAAAACAACATGTACATCATGAGGAAGTTAGTTTTATTCCTGGAAGGTAAGGTTCATTCAAGAAGCACAAATCAATAAATGTAATTCATCACTTCTTTTTTTAACTTTTTAAAATTTGTTATTTTTCAAAATACCTATGTAGAGTGTATTTTGACTTATTGTACCTACAAGGAGTATCATTTGTTCTAATTAGGATCCGATTCTTGTGGTTCTACATAATGTGGAGTTTCACTCATTGTTTATTCATATGTGAACATAGGAAAGCAATATTTGAATCATTCTACTGTCTTTCCTATTCCCATCCTCCTTTCCCTTCCTGTAGGAAACCATCCATGGGCTTGTAGGAGAACCAAGCCTGGTTCAGCTTTTAGATAGGAGGGTGGGGCCTCAGTAACTCATGATTACAGAAAATTGTCCGAGAATGCTTGAGTAATGTGGTTATGCTGCATTGATTCACTGTTGAAATTGACGTACAAGGCCCTTGATGTGGCAGTGACCCATTGGAGCCAAGTGGCTTGCTTACCTCCACCCCTACCCTGTTTTGAAGGGAAGAAGTTCCTACAGGTACCCTTTTGAACTGTACCACTATAAATAAAGCAAGAGTGGGCTCCTTCCTTCATTAGAGCCAGACCCTTGTAGACAGTTTAATTAGTCATACTCCTGCTCTTAAGATAATTCTGTCTTCTGTCATTATTTCTGATAAATAAATTTCATAGCTTTATTTCGCAGCAAGCCCATCCCACTGACAGGAACCCTTTCCCTTACCTACTCGGGGCATGTGTTGAGAACTTCCCAAATCAAAGGCCAAATATTCTCTCTGATAAGTGGATACAAACACACAATAAGGGCGGGATAGAATTATATCACTTTTTCTAAATAGAACAGATGACAGAAACTATATGGTCATCTCAGTAGATACAGAGAATGATTTTGACAAAACCCAGCACCCATTCCTGTTAAAAAAGAAAAGTAAAACCAAGAATAGAAAGCATATACCTTAACACTATGTTTGGAATGTATGACAAACCAAAAGTCAACATCATTCTGAATGAAGATAAACTTAAAGCATTTTCTCTAAAATCAAAAACAAGATGGGAATGTCCACTATTAGTTCTTGAAAGTCTAGTCAGAGAAGTCATGTAAGAGAAGGAAATCAAAGGGATACAAAAAGGAACACAAGAAGTCTATTTGCTGATGACATAAATCTATACTTAAAATACCCAAAATACTCCGCCAACAAATTTCTAAAGCTCATAAACAAAAGTAGCTAAGTGGAAGGATGGAGAATCAACACAAAAAATGCTGTTCTTATATTCTAAAAATGAATGTGCTGAGAAAGGAATCAGTAAAACAATTCCATTCACAATTGTCTCAAAACAGAAACAACAAACAACATAAGAATAAATTTAACCAAGGGCTGAAAGACCTTTACAATGAAAACTATAGAACACTAAAGAAAGGAAATGAAGACCTTGCTAGATGGAAAGACATACCAGGTTACTGGAGAGGCAGAATTAATATTATCAAAATGGTTGTATTACCAAAAGTGATATACAGATTCAATGAAATTCCCATCAAAATACCAATAACATTCTTTGTGGAACTAGAAAAAACAATCCTAAATTTCCTATGGAAAAAAAAAAAAAAGTCCCAGAATATCCAAAGTAGTACTGAGAATGAGTGATGTTGCTGGCATTACAATACCAGATCTCAATTACATGAGGGAGTTCTATACAAGATGGTATTAGCATAAAAACAGACAAAGTCTAATGGAATGGAATGGAAGACCCAGATACACATCCTTATAGATACAGTTGTCTGATTCTTGAAAAATTTTTCTAAAGCATATATTGGAGAAAAGATATCATTTTTTACCAAATGGTACCGGGAAAACTGGATATTCATATGTAGAAAAATTAAACTAGAACCCTATCTCTTCCTCTGCATAAAAATCAACTCAAAATTGATCAAAGATCCTGGAATTAGACCATAAACACTGCAACTGCTATAAGAAAACATTGGGTCCACACTCCATCATATTGGCACAAGCTCTGACATCCTTCCTAAGACTCCTAAATATCAAGAAAGAGAACCAAGCGTCAATAAGTGGCATGGTTTCAGATTAAAAAGTTCCTGTACAGCAAAAGAAAGGAGAGCATGAAGCAAGAGCCTACAGAGTAGGAAAAAATCTTTGCCAGCTCCTCTTCCTACAAGAATTTACTTATCAGAATACAGAACTAAAATACAGAACTAAAAAATCTTAACACCAAAACAAACAAACAAGCCCATCAAAAATGGATCAAATGAACTAAACAGGCATTTCTATAAAGGGGTAATACAAATAGTAAGCAAATATATGAAAACTTTTTCAACATCCTTGGCAGAGAAATGCATATCAAAACTACACCAAGATTTCTTCTCACTTCAATAAAAATGGTGATCATCAAAAATACAAATAATAATAAATGTTGAGGAGGATGCGGGGAAGAAAAAGGTACACTTATATATTGTTGGTGGGACTGAAAATTAGTACAACCACTGTGGAAAGCAATATGGAGAATCCTCATTTTCTTATTTTTAAGTTGAATTATTTATAGTATTGCATTATTAAATTTTAAGAATTTTTTGTTGATTCACAGATAAAATTACCTTATTAGACATCTTATACACAAATATATTGCCTATCTATCAGTGTCTTTTCACTTTCTTGGTAATAATATTTTCAACAAAATTCAATTTTATTCTCATGTAATTTATCTATTTTCTTCTTTGTCCGATGAGCTTATGGTGTTGTGTGTAAGAAATCATTAACCCACGGTCACCAAATACATTTCTGTGTTTCCATTTAAGGGTTTTATACTTTTAGTTCTTAATTTGAGATTCATGGTCAAATTTAACATTTTTTTTGGCATGTTCTGAAATAGAGATACAAATTAACTTTTATACTTTGGATAGACATTGAAATCTTTAAATAAATTTTTAAAAAGCAGTTCAAATGGAGTCAATGTAGAACATCAGGTTTCCAAAAAATTTTTTTCACTTAAGGTTTATTTTAATTCCTCAAAAATGAGAAGCAGAGATGAAAACCAAAGGAAATTATTTTCTTCCTTTTGAATATTCACCTCTATATACTGGAGTCATCTATTTCTCATTTTTATTATTATTTTCTTAGTTCAATGTGCTTAAAACTAACAAATGCATAAATAGATTCTATGTATTAATCTTATTTTTTTCCTCTTGGATCATGACTTCAGTACTGGAGGATGAGGAACTTCCTAGCTCCTAAGTCTCCATAGAAAATGTCACAGTGAAATAGGATCTATAGAATAATATGGAATGCATTTTGAAAATACGTAAAAGAAACTATTTCTTCAGAGATAAAGAATACTATGGGGGCTGGGGATATGGCTCAGTTGGTAGAGTGCACAAGGCCCTGGGTTCAATCCCCGGCACCACAAAAAAACAAAACAAAACAAAGAATACTACCGATAAAGTAGTATACTGAATTCTAAAGTATTTAGGGAGTTTAATAAGGAGGAAGTGGAGATGAAAGACTACATAATTATGCCACAGCACGTGAGGATTATGAGGTAGTTTTTAAGCATTCTGCAGGCAAGGTGCATGTAGTTAAGTTGACAACTGTGATTTACAATACAATATCCCTCTTTAGCCTCTTTAAACTAATTTTAAACCTTGCTCAAATTCCAATGCACTACAAGTGCTTATTAATCAAACTGGTTTGAAGAGTCATAATTTCAATTTTCTATCAATAATTTAAAGCCATGTGTGAAAAAGGATAAATACCACCTATTTTCTTAAACATTCTAACAAATAATATAATGAAAATAAATGCTTTCAATTAAAAATAAGGACATAAAGCTTTGTTCCAATCCCAGAAAATGTGTATTTTATCTCGCTATTAAGTGGCACAGACTAAAATAATGATTAGAAAATGTCTTGCACTGCCCTGTTATATTGGTAGATCCTAAAATATTCTAAACTTAACAATACAGCAAAATTACTGAAACAAGCAAAATTACAGCAAAATTACAGCAAAATTCACTGAAACAAGATTTGGATATATTTTATATATTGTGCAAAATTCATAAAAGACAGGAATGAAATTCAGCTAACATTTTATGCTTCCTTTTATCCCATATTATATTCTTTTGATTTAGATAACAGGAATTGGGGGGTAAGTATCCATAGATTTCAAATAATATTTTCATATTTTCACATAATTGTAGGCCATGGAATAACTTAGGGAAATAGTTCCATTGAATATTTTATACACTGATATAAATAAATTGATCATTGCAAAGCCATACGTGTCATTTTAATATTTAGGAAATTTCCCTGAATCTTTAGTACTGTACTGTCTACTTTTAGTTCATTGACTAAGCACACTACTACTTATAAAATCACTTCCTCCTAAGAAAAAATGGCAATGGCAGGTTCTTTACACACACACACACACACACACACACACACACACACACTCACTCATTAGTGATCTGAGGTAAACATTCTCAAGTAATTAATGCATAAAAAAATTTATAAATACCTGGAAGATATATGCATCTCACACAACTGAAGAAAATATTTCTTCATTAGAGATGTGGACTTAAAATAGTTTAACAAGCAGCCAAATAATACACATATACTGGAAAATAGTATCTACTTCATTAACCTTGAATGAGCTTCCTTATGTAATGGAAATAATTGTAGATTGGATAAATTCTGGAGGTGCATAGAGCATCATTTCAGATTTTCATCCTATTGACAATGATAGATAATAAATGTGAATCTATATATTCTTTAAAGAATCAAAGCTATTTGAGTTCTTTATATATTCTGGAGAATAGTGCTCTATCTGTCCTGTGTGGCAAAGATTTTCTCCCACTCTGTAGGCTCTCTCTTCACATTGCTGATTGTTTCCTTTGCTGAGAAAAAGCTTTTTTGTTTGAATCTATCCCATTTATTGATTCCTGCTTTTATTTCTTGTGCTTTGGGAGTCATGTTAAGGAAATCTGTTCCTAGGTCCACATGATGAAGATTGGGACCTACTTTTTCTTCTATTAGGTGCAGGGTCTCTGGCCTAATTCCTAGGTCCTTGATCCATTTAGAGTTGAGTTTTGTGCAGGGTGAGAGATAGGGATTTAGTTTCATTTTGCTGCATATGGATTTCCAGTTTTTCCAGCACCATTTGTTGAAGAGGCAATCTTTTCTCCATTGTATGTTTTTGGAGCCTTTGTCTAGTATGAGAAAACTAGAATACAAATAACCCAATCAATAAATGGGCTAAGGAAATGAGCAGACACTTCACAGAAGAGGATCTACAAGCAATCAACAGATATATGAAAAAATGAAGGCCGAATGATCTGTCTGATAAGTGAATGATGATGTATAATGCAGGTGGAAGGGAGGCAAGAATGGAGGAAGGATAAATTGCATAGAAGGAAAGGAGGGGTGCAGTTGGGGTGGTGGGGGGTAAGAATAATAACAGAATGAGACAGACATCATTGCCCTGTGTACATGTATGAATGCACAGATGGTGTGACTCTACTTTGTGTACAACCAGAGAAACAACAGCTGTACTCCATTTGTGTGCAATGAATCAAAATAAATAAACTAAAAGAAAAATGTTCAACATCTCTAGTAATAAGAGGAATGCAAATCACAACTACCCTAAGATATCATCTCGCCCCAATTAGAATGTCTATTATCAAGAATACAAGCAATAATAGGTGTTGGCGAGGATGTGGGGAAAACAGTATACTCATACATTGCTGGTGGGGTTGCAAATTGGTGCAGCCACTCTGGAAAGCAGTATGGAGATTCCTTCAAAACCTCAGAATGGAACCACCATTTGACCCTGCTATCCCTCTCCTTGGCCTATACCCAAAGGACTTAAAATCTGCATACTACAGTGATGCAGCCACATCAATGTTTATAGCAACCCAATTCACTATAAGTAGATTATGGAACCAACCTAGATGTCCCTCAATAGAGGAATGGATAAAGAAACTGTGGTATATATACACAATGGAATATTATTCAGCCATAAAGAATAATAAAATCATGACATTTGCAGGTAAATGGATGGAATTGGACAAGATCATGTTAAGTGAAATAAGCCAATCCCCAAAAGTCAAAGACTGAATGGTCTCTCTTATAAGTGGTTGATGACACATAGCGGGGGTGCAGGGAGGCTCAGGAAGAATGGAAAAGTGGTGGGTTGTATAGAAGAAAATGAGGGGTGGGGAGGGGGAGGAGAAGGAAAGATAATAGAATGAGACAAACATCTATACTGTATGCATATGAATAAATATGCAAATTGTATGATTCTACTTTGTGTACAACCAGAAAAATGATAGTTGTACTCCATTTGTGTACAATGACCTCAAATTAAAAAAATAAATTAATTAATAAAAAAATAAAGAATCAAAGCTAATAAGAACAGAGAACAGAAAGAATAGTGGTTTTTTTTTTAATTTTTACAGACTGCATTTTGCTTCATTGTACACAAATGGAAAACAACTTTTTATTTCCTTTTCTTGTTAGTCATACATAGATATTTATTATAGCTGTCTTCATAGAAGCCCAGAATACTTGACATGAAAAAGGAACAAGATGATGCTATATAGAACAATATGAATGAATATATTATGCCATTATGTTGAACAAAAGTAGTCATGCATATTGTTCAATTCTATTTTATGAAGTTCTAAATAGACAGAAAAAAAAAAATATACAGTTGGCCCTCTGGATCTGTAGGTACCACATAGGTGAATTTGACCCACTGCAGATAGAAAATATTGTTTTAAAATTCCGGAACATTCCACAAAGCAAAGCTTGCATTTACAGTTCATAGAACATTAAGCTGTGTCCACATGAGTGAAGAAGCAATGTGCAGATGTACCCGATAAACCTCCTGTCTCACTCATTCCTCCAGAAGTCATTTGGTACAGATCACATACTACACAGTAACGCCTATGATGGTAGTGTCTAGGCTGAACATAAACAGACTTTTTTTTTTCTTTATTTCTTAAGCAATACAGTCTAACAATTATCCCCATAGCATTCACATCAAGAGATGTTATAAAGTATCAAGGAAGATGTTTCTAAGCTATATGTTAAGTATTGCATCATTTCATATTAGAGACTTAAACCTCCAGGTTTTGTTTTGTTTTGTTTTGTTTTGTTTTGTTTTGTTTTAGCTTTCCATCTATTTTTACTTCAATTGATTTCTTTTTTTCTTAATTTTTTAATTTTTTAAAATTTTTACAGACTTCATGTGTACAATGGTACACATACAGGGCACAAATTTTCATTTTATGGTTGTACATGATGTATATTCACACCATTCTTGTTAATCATACATGTGCATAGGGTAATGATTTCTGTCCCATTACTCCATTTTTCATACTTCTGTCCCCTCCCTCTCTGTTCCCCTCAACATAATCTAAAGGTCCTCCATTCTTCTCACCCCCCATTCCAACCCCCGCCCCCAGGTTCTATATCCTCATCCACCTATTAGGGAAAAGATTTGAACTTTGTTATTTTGGGATTGGCTTATTTCACTTAGCATGATAATCTCCAATTCTACCCATTTATCTGCAAATGCCATAATATTATTCCTCTTTATGTCTAAGTAGGATTCCATTGTGTATATATATATATATATCACAGCTTCTTTATTCATTCATCTGTTGAAGGTCATCTAGGTTGATTCCACTCTCTAGCTATTGTGAATTGAGCTGCTATAAACATTGATGTGGTTGTGTTACTGTAGTATGCTGATTTTAAGTTCTCTGGGTATAAACCAAAGAGTGGGATAACTGGATCAAAAGGTGGGTCCATTCCAAATTTTCTGGGGAATCTCCACACTGCGTTCCAGAGTGACTGTACCAATTTGCATCTCCACCAGCAATGTAAAAGTGTTCCTTTTCCCCCACATCCTCGCCAACACCTATTGTTGCTTGTATTCTTGATAAAAGACATTCCAATTGGAATAAGATGAAATCTTAGAGTTGTATCAATTTGCATTACTCTAATTATTAGAGATGTTGAACACTTTTTCATATATCATTGATTACCTGCACATCCTCTTCAGTAAAGTGTCTGTCCAGATCCTTGGCCCATTTATTGATTGGGTTCTTTGTATTTTTGGTGTAAAATTTTGTAAGTTCTTCATAAATTTTGGAGATTAGTGCTCTATCTGAAGTGCGTGTGATATTTTCTCCCACTGTGTAGGTTTGCTTTTTGCATTATTGATTGTATACTTTGCTAAGAAAAAGCTTTTTAGTTTGAGTCCATCCAATTTATTGATTCTTGTTTTGATTTCTTATGCTTTGGACGTCTTGTTGAGGAAGTCTGATCCTAGACCATGAGGAAGATTTGTGCCTACTTTGTCTTCTATTTGGTGCAGGGTCTCTGGTCTAATTCCTAAGTCCTTGATCCATTTTGAGTTGAGTTTTATGCAGGGTGAGAGACAGAGGTTTAATTTCATTTTATTCCATAAGGATTTCCAGTTTTCCCAGCACCATTTGTTGAACAGGCTATCCTTTCTCCATTGTATGCTTTTGGCTCCTTTGTCTAGTATGAGGTAACTGTATTTTTGTGGGTTTGTCCCTGTGTCTTCTATTCTGTACCATTGGTCTCCCTGTCTATTTTGGTGCCAATACCATGCTGTTTTTGTTACTATTGCTCTGTAGTACAGTTTAAGGTCTGGCATTGTGATACCTCCTGCTTCACTCTTTCTCCTCAGGATTGTTTTAGCCATTCGAGGTCTCTTTTGCTTCCAGTTGAAGTTCATCATTGCTTTCCCTATTTCCATAAGGAATGTCATTGTAATTTTAATTGGAATTGCATTGAATCTGTATAGTGGCTTTGGTAGAATGGTCATTTTGACAATATTAATTCTGCCTATCCAAGAACATGGGAGATCTTTCCATCTTCTAAGATTTTCTTCAATTTCTTTCTTTAGTGTTCTGTAGTTTTCATTGTAGAGGTCTTTCACTTCTTTTGTTAGATTAATTCCCAAGTATATATATATTTTTTGAAGCTATTGTGAATGGAGTAGTTTTCCTAATTTCTCTTTCAGAGGATTCATCACTTATGAAAAGAAATGCATGAGATTTATGTGTATTGATTTTATATCCTGCTGCTTTGCTGAATTCATTTATTAGTTCTAGAAGTTTTCTAGTGGAGTTTTTTGGGTCCTCTAAATATAGAATCATGTCATCAGCAAATAGCAACAGCTTGAGTTATTCTTTTCCTATTCCTATTCTTTTAATTTCTTTGGTCTGTCTAATTGCTCTGGCTAGTGTTTCAAGGACAATATGGAATGGACGTGGGGAAAGAGGGTATCCCTGCTTGTTCCAGTTTTAAGAGGGAATGTGTTCACTTTTTCTCCATTTAGAATGATGTTGACTGTGGGTTTAGCATAGATAGCCTTTAAAATGTTGAGGTATGTTCCAACTATCCCTATTTTTTCAAGCATTTTAATCATGAAGTGATGTTGTATTTTATCAAATGCTTTCTCAACATCTATTGTAATAATCATATGATTCTCAACTTTAAGTCTCTCGATGTGATGAATTATGTTTATTGATTTCCGGATATTGAACCAACCTTGTATGCCTGGGATAAACCCCACTTGATCATGGTGCACTATCTTATAATATGTTTTTGTATGTGATTTGCCAGAATTTTGTTAAGGATTTTTGCATTTATGTTCATCAATGATATTGGTCTAAAGTTTTCTCTCCTTGATGTGTCTTTGTCTGGTTTTGATATCAGAGTGATACTAGCTTCATAGAATGAGTTTGGAAGGATTTCCTCCTTTTCTATTTCATGGAATACTTTGAGGAGCATTGGTATTAGTTCTTCTTTAAAAGTCTTGTAGAATTCGGCTGAGAATCCATCTGGTCCTGGGCTTTTCTTGGTTGGTAGACTTTTGATGGCTTCTTCTATTTCAGTTCTTGAAATTGATCTGTTTATGATGTGTATGTCCTCCTGATCAGTTTGGGAGGATCATATGTCTCTAAGAATTTGTCAATGTCTTCAATATTTTCTATTTTGTTAGAGTGTAGATTTTCAAAGTAGCTTCTAATTATGTTATGTATATCAGTGGTGTCTGTAGTGATTTTCCCATTTTCGTCAGTAATTCTTATAATTTGAGTTTTTTCTCTCTCTTCATTAGTGTGGCTAAGGATTTATCAATTTTGCTTACTTTTTCAAAGAACCAACTTTTTGTTTTGTCATTTTTTAAATTGTTTCTCTTGCTTGAATTTCCTTGATTTCAGCTCTGATTTTAATTATTTCCCATCTTCTACTAGTTTTGGAAGAAAGTATTGATCTGTTCTTCTTTTTCTAGAACTTTAAGATGTAATGTTAGGTCATTTAGTTGTTGACTTTTTATTTCTTTAATGTATGAGCTCATTGCAATGAACTTTCCTCCTAGTACTCCTTTCAGAGTGTCCCAGAGATTTTGATATGTTGTGTCTTTGTTCTGTTTTACCTCTAAGAATTTTTTTTATTTACTCCTTGATGTCTTCTGTTATCATTGGGTCATTCAATAGCATATTATTTAGCCTCCAGATGCAGGAGTAGTTTTTGTTTTTTATTTTATCATTGATTTCTAATTTCATTCCATTATGGTCTGATAGAATACAAGGTAGTATCTCTATTTTTTTGTATTCATTGATAGCTTCTTTGTGGCATAGTATATGGTCTGTTTTGGAGAAGGATCCATTAGCTGCTGAGAAGAAAGAATATTCACATGATGATGAATGAAATACTCTATACATGTTCATTAAGTACATATCATTGATTGTATTATTTAGTTCTATTGTTTCTTTGTTCATTTTTTGTTTGGAGGATCTACTCAGTGGTGAGAGTGGTGTGGTAAAGTCACACACTATTATTGTGTTTTGGTCTATTTGATTCTTAAAATTGAGAAGGGTTTGTTTGATGTACGTAGATGCTCCATTGTTCAGGGCATAAATATTTAAAATCATTAAGTCTTGCTGGTTTATGGTTCCATGAATCAGTATGAAATGTCCTTCTTTATCCCTTCTAACTAACTTTGGCTTGAAGTCCACTTAATCTGATATGGGGATGGAGATTCCTGCTTTTTTACAGAGTCTATGTGCATGATATTTTCCCCATCCTTTCACCTTTAGTCTGTGGATGTCTTTTTTTATATGATGAGTCTCTTGAAGCAGCATATTGTTGGGTCTTTCTTTTTTGTCCAATCTGCCAGTCTATGTCTTTTGATTAATGAGTTTAGGCCATTAACATTCCAGGGTTATTATTGTGATATGATTTGTATTCCTGGTAATTTTAGTTTATTTTTGGTTTTCACCTTGACTTGGCTTCTCCTTTGACTGGCTTTCCTTTAGGGTAGTTCCTCTCTTTGCTGACTTGTGTTGTTGTTTCTCACTTCCTCTTGATGAAATATTTTGTTGAGAATGGTCTGTAATACAGGTTTTCTATTTGTGACTTCTTTCAGCTTTTGTTTATCAAGGAATGATTTTATTTCACCATCAAATCTGAAGGTTAGTTTTGCTGGGTATAAGATTCTTGGTGGGCATCCAAAGTTCTTTGAGGGCTTGAAATATATTGTTCCATGCCCTTCTTGCTTTTAGGATCTGGGCTGAGAAATATGCTGATATCTGCATTTGTTTCTCCTTATATGTAATCTGATGCTTTTCTCTCACAGTCTTTAAAATCCTATCTTTATTTTGTGAGGTATTTTCATTGTAATGTGCCTTGTTGTGGATCAGTTAAAATTTTTGCATTTGGTGTCCTGTAAGCCTCTTATATTTGATTTTCCATTTTATCCTTCAGGTTTGGGAAATTTTCTAATATTATTTCATTGAACAGGTTGTTCATTCCTTTGGTCTGTATCTCTTCCTCAATCCCAGTAATTCTTAAATTTGGTCTTTTTATATTGTCCCATAATTCTGGAGGTTCCTTTCATGATTTCTCACCATCTTCTCTGTTTGGTCAACTTTATTTTCAAGACAAAATATTTTGTCTTCATTGTCTGAGATTCTGTCTTCCACAAGATTCATTCTGTTGGCGATGTTTTCTATTGAGTTTTTAATTTGGTTTATTGTTTCATTTCAAGTATTTCTGTTCTTTTCTTTTTTTTCAAAATATCTCTTTATTGAAGTTCTCTTTTGCTTCCTGCTTTTGCTCTTTTAACTGTTTATAGGATCATGCATTGTCTCCATTTGCTCTCTTATCTCATCTTTTGCTTCACGGATCATTTTAAACATGTAGATTCTAAACTCCCTTTCTGTCATTTCTACTGCCATGCTGTCATTGGACTCTGTCAAAGTAGCATCTTGGTTTTCTAGGGACACTTTCTTCCCCTGCTTTTTCATATTATTTCTGTATATTTCCCTCTACCAGTGAAGAACTGAGGTTCTGCAGCTTCCTCTCTATAGGTTTACTATGACCCTGCAGGATTCCAATACCTTTCCTTTGAGAGGAAGATCAATATCAATAGTATCCAATACAAACAATATGCAGTACTATATCAAAAAAAAAAAACTCCCTATAAAGGCATTAACAATTTGCAGTAAACAAATAGGACAAGATCAGTTATTATCTACTGTATAGCCATTAGTTTGCAATGAGTTCATGTTTAGCATAAGAAAAGGGAGAAAGAGACTCCAAGGGAACAGGTAAACAGAAGGAAAATAGAGTAAAAAGAGAAAAAAAATAGTAGAAGGAAAATAGAGTGAGAAGAGAGAGGAAATAAAAGAAGAAATAAAAAGTTAAAAATTAAAAAAAAAAACACATTTTTCAAAGAATCACAGTCATCCACTACTCCAACCTCCCAATCTTTAGTGTCTCCATGTGAGTGTGGTACCAGTTTCCTAGAGGCATCTCAGAAAACAGGTTGACCATCCCAGTGTTGAAGGCCATGTCCTCAGTGTTAATTCAGAATGTTTGTACCAGCCTCCAAATAAGCTGGGTAGCCGCAGTGAGGGTCCTGAGGAGTGGAGGAGGTCTCCAGAGTCTGTAGGCGGTGGTGGTGGGGGTCTCACAACTTTTCATTTCTATGGTTGTGCATGATATAGATTCATACCGCTAATGTTATCACACATGTACATAGGGTAATAATGTCTGTCTCATTCCAACATTTTTCATACCCCCTCCGCCTCCCTTTCTCATTTCCCTCTATGTAAATCTAAAGTTCCTCCATTCTGCTTTCACTTCCAACCCCCCATCCCAATTGTATATCCTCATATACTTATCAGGGAAAATATTCAGCCTTTGAAATTTTGGGATTGGCTTATTTCACTTAGCATGATATTCTCCAGTTCCATCCATTTATCTGCAAATGCCATAAGAATAGTGTTTTAATGGGCACTTTATCTTAGAAAACAGGACTTATATGGGGGATGGAGGGAGACAAAGATACATATATATATATATATATATATATTCCACTAAATGTGTACATATTGCAATTTTAATATATATTAATGCATATTAATATATCTAAATATGTATTAATTTATGTATATTACTAAGAACTAGGAACTTTATCTTAGAAAACTATATATATAGAATGGATGGAAAGAAAGATATACATGTTATAATAGATATGTGTGTGTATTACATTTATGTGTACACACAAACACACACACACACATAGGGAAGGGAAGATGAGGAAGGAAAGAGACATCGAGGGAGGGCGGGAAAGCGGCCAAGAAAGAACACTTTTGTTTCTTCTTACACACATGACTAAATTAATTTTGAAAGTATTTTTAAATAGTAAATATGAATAGACAGAAAAAAGTTTTATATTCTGAAAGTGGTGCTACATTAGTTAAATGATAGCTTAGGGAAAAGCTGTGAATTATTAAAATCAACAGACTAGAAAGCATTTGATGTGTTCTTTTATATCATCAATCCTTTAAAATCTATTTCATTTTCCTTTTGAGTTGTTCTAAATTGAAATGAAAAATGTAATATTTGCCTTTCCTTTGAAAGAGATATATCCTTAGTATATTTTGTGTGCACCTAAATATATGTCTGAAGTGAAGTTTATCATCTTGAGATTTTAAATGAATAATGCTGGAAATAAAGATGTATGTGATGATACTAATAAAAAAAACAGTAAAGAAGATGTTATTGTCCATTTTATATTGAAAACTCAAGTTATTAAAGTTTTATTTTAGAACACCATAATACCAGATATTTATTTTGTGTTATTTTTCTTATTACCATTATGTAGAGTTCTATGATATTACTAAAAAAATGTTCTGGAAATATTTATCTGAAGAAAGAAATAGTACTGAATTTTCAGACAATTACTATTTTAATTAACCTTATTAACTATTTTTATTTTTTATTTTTTTCTTGCATTCCAAGATTTTATTTTATTGTCAGAGTTAGTAAATAGGCATAAAATTACTATATCATAAAGTTCTATGTTTATTGAAGAAAATGCACGACACATTTGGTTTATTTATGATAATATTGTTGAAAATGTCAAAGATGCTTATGGTCTAGAAGCTTTAAATGAACAATAGGGACACTTCTTAAGTTTAAGCTTAGATTCTACATTTTTGCTAAAACTTCAAAATTTAAAGCAAAATCTTTGGAAACAGAGCACAATATCTGAATTAATAGTTTATTATAAAGCATCATTGATATCCTCATCAGTCTCCCTCAAATAAAGTATCTCTTATTGTCATAGTTAGTTATTAAAAACTCTAGTTTGGAGTATCCTTTCTGAATATCTACTTGATAATATATAAAACAGTAACAAAAATATTACCTATTTCACTTGTAAAGATGAAGTGGAACAATGTGTATTTTTGACAGTAATCAGAAAAAAGTAATCTGGCTCCCAAATGGCAAATAATTACTATGATACAAATATGAACATTAGTTATTATAATCAACATGTAAAAGATCAGTGTGGAAAAATGCCAGAGTTCTTTGTCACTTGACTGTTCAAATCTACCAAGAGAAATTTCCTGTCACTCAGAAACTATTCAAAAGTCATCTTGGTCATTTGCTATGAGATAGATTCACTAAGAATCACCAGGATAAGACAAAATCATCACCTTCTATAATCAAATTGTGATTTTTGTGGGAGAAAACATCTGGTACTTGTGGCTAGCTGTCCCCAGTACTGATTAACTCGCATATTACTCTATATGTGTCATGAGTTTGGATGTCATGAATTATTCCATGAGAGTTAGCTTTTAGGATAGAGATTGGTTCTACTCACAAATTAACTCTACTCCAATTCTTGGTAAACTTGCTGATGTACAACTTCTGCCATCCCCACCTACCAGCATCTCGACACTATGAGTAATATGATGAATTCTTGCCAGTGCAATATGTGGAAGGGAGAGGTGACATTCCCAGGCCACAGCAGTTAAAAGCAGTTGTGTGTTTTCCCCATTCTCTTTTCCAGGAATAGCAGACAAACAATAAAAATAATAAACACTGAACATTCCTTCCCTTAGTTAAAACTTCTTTAGATGTACATAGTAAAGTCACTGTTTTTAATCTGGTAGAACTCTAACACTGATTTCTCTCAACTGAATAATTTTCCTTACCTAAACAATTCATTTTCCCCCTCTGTTCATGATGTATATCTTGAAGGTAATTTTTTCAATCCTTCAGGAAAAATCTTATCTCTATATAGACATACTTTAAATTCTATAAAAATAGCAAGCCACATAAAGTTTCAATTTCAATTGCTTATTTCAAATGTATACAATGTTTTGAATATCACTGTCCCTTGTCTATTATAATTTTGGTTACTTTATATATAGCTATATATACTTCAGTTATATTTAACACATCATCATTTTTTTAAAATTTGTTTTATTTTGCTTTTAACTCTAGGTTTTAATGATCTGCCTCTGATGTTCTTTATATCTCTCTTTTCATTACCAGAGCATATATCCATTTGTCCCAGAAATACCTTCCTTAAACCAATTTTGTTGATTTTATTCTTAATTTCAAATTTTCTCAAATAGAATGACACTTCAAATAGAAGTGTCATTATCTTTCCCAGGCACTACACTGAAATGAAAAACTGCAATGTATGTGCATAATGTAAGCATTAATATTTATTACAGTTGTCTATTGTTATCTTCTCACTTAGGTTTTGCTCTCAAAAAACATCTAAATAAGAAGAATCAATATTTCTTTGAACATGCCCCCAAATTAATGGAGAATTAAAAATTGGTTGTACATGCAAAATTAAATGTATATAAAATATTAAATATACATATGTTCACACACATACTTAAATATCTGAATATTTGTCATATACCAATCTATACACAGAGAAAAACAGACAATGAAAATAGAAACATAATTTCAAGTTTGTTCTTCCAGTAGATTAAATTTCTGATCATAACCCCTGGTAAATTTAATTTTAACCCATTTTCCATAAGAAAATTCACTATTTTGTTTCTGTCAACAGTCTCTCACTGGCTTCTTTGTTACCCATGGTTTTTATTTCTTCTTCCAATGTCATTCACATTAATTTGTACCTGAGTGGAACTACCTTATGCCAGAGCTACAATAGTAAAAATTTAATATATATGAAATTTTCCAGACACTCAAATTTTAAAAAATAATTTTCCTCAAGTTGTCAAAACAAAGGGATCATTGAGGAAATATAAATGTTTGATTGACCATTATCTATTACATACATATTTTGAATAATCTCCTGTACCCCATAAAGCTCTGTACATTTTAGGTCACCAAATAAATGAATCTAACTGTATAAAAATTCCTTGGTTCTATTTTGAAGTAGCAAACATTCATAAATATTTCTGAATGTTTACTCTGTCCAGATTCTCTACAAAAATAGTAATAATAATGATAATGAATTCATATCCAAAATAATAACTTCTCTAGTGAAGGAAGAGACTTATGGAATTCTACACCATAAGAGAAGGGGAGGTTGGAGTGAGACTCTCCTGAGACAATGCCCTGTTGGGAGGGAGGGTCCCTTGGGGGTGTGCCACCCAAGCATGATAATCCTGGGTGTTCCACAGGATTTTACCCACTCCACAGCCACAGGGATGCATACACCTCAGTGGCTCTTCCCACATCTCCTACAGGCTGTGGCACTTTGCAGATTTCAACTCTATTGAAAAATCTGATATATCCTTTTTCAGGAAGAGTGTCTCAAGATATTTTAAAGAAAAAAAAAAACATTTGAAGTTATTCAATCAACATTTGCTCAGATTTCACAAGAAGTCTGTCTATAAATTGAATTACCTTTTACATGTGCTAGTTTTGAGATTACCAGTTATGGAAACAAGAAGATTTTGATCTTTCTGACATTGTATAGCCTTACTAGAAATAAATCTGTAGACACTTTTTCATTACGTATCACCTTGGTTACTGTGACTCTTATTCTCAGCAACTTAACGTCATGGGAATGTACGAATTTTGGCCACCATTGTTAACGCAGTCCTGCTAGGTTCAACCAGCAATGACCAAGATGATGTGGTCCTATGGCAAATAGTGTAGTACAGAGAAATAGAAAAGAACGATCCAGCCAATCTGTAAACATTTACTTTTTATTAAACTACTAGTCCTTCATTAAAGTTTAGCAATTCTTAAGCAAGCACTGGTGCTATTATTCATTTGGCATTTAAAAACTAAACAGTTTATAGATGAAACTGATAAAAATGATAGAAAATCCACAAATCATGCTTAGAACACTCCCAAGTTGCAATACATGGATATGTTTGAAATGATTAGGATATGAATTCAACTGAGTTTACCTAAATCAAGGTAAACTAAGAAGAACTGTTGTCAAACAGGAAAAATGTCATTGATAAATATAAGCTAAGGAAAGCTAAAATTCAAGTTCCAACTAATGTTTCTGTATGATTTTGGAAAATGTCTTGTAAGCAAAATTGTATATCATTTCTCCATTTGAGGAAGACTTTGTCAGGCAGTCTCTACACTTAAAATATCACTTGGCTTCTTTTAAAGACTTTTGGGGGGGGTTATTAGAGATTAACAATTATAATTCAATTCCAGAAATCATTATCTTCATTTTCCTTGCAATTTCTGTCACTTTGAATTGGTCTGAGAGAAGGGGAATTCATTAAGTTTCAATTTAATGATTTTTGCCTTATTTTTTTTTTTTTTTCATTTCGAAAAACAATGACTTTGTAGACCAAAGCTAGGGAACTTGTATACAAACTCTAAAAGAACATTTCTTGGGAATGATTCTGATTGATTTGACTTAAATGTGAGACCAGTCCAAAGCCCACCACTGCAATCAGGAATTCTAGGTTCCAGTCCGATGCCCATTTCCAATCACATTTCTAGTTCTCTGGTGCTCAGAGAAGGGTATGGAACATGTTTCAATCACAATCAACAAAACTACAGAATTATAACAAGATATGAAAAACTGTCCCAAATAAGAGGAATATATTGTTGAATGTATTACAGATTGGCCTCCTGCATTCTCAGCCTCTTTATGTTTAATCACTTGTAGGGTCTCCTCACCTAGAGTATGGAAGGATAGAATCTGTGTGATTTACTTCTGAAAAGAATATGGCATATGTGACCAGATGTGGTCTCTTGGAGTCTCTTTCATTTCCTGGCTTTGAATAACAAAACAGTGTTGTTGGAAAATCCTCTTGGGCAAGAAAATGTGGATAATTCTTTAGCAATTAAGAGCACTCTATCACTCACAGCACAAATGACTAAAGCCTAAACCTAAAATCAAAGAAACTAAATTCTACCAGTAATTCAGGTGAACTTAGAAGCAGACCCTTTTCCAGCAGAGTCTCAGAGAACACTGCATCCCTGTTTGACAACTTGACCACACACTTAGCTACTAAGCAAAGGAAGAAGCTAGCCATGTTTGGAGACCTGTAACTCATAGATGTCATTAGGAAATAAATATGTGTTGATTAAACATGATGTTTGTGGAAATGTTATACAACATATAACCAATATGGATACTGCAGTTTCATAGAAGTGATGATTAATAACAGTGACCATGACTCTCATTAACTGGTTGTAATTGAAATAATACATCCCAATTACTCATCCTAATTTTTAGTGAGTTCTTTATTTTCATGCTCTTAAATTTTTAGGTATAAGAGAAATCCTTTCTATGTAAATTATAGCTCTCAATTTCATTTGCATATCTGTGACGAATACCTGACAATAACCGCTTAGAGGAGGAAAGTTTTACTTTGGGTCATTGTTTCAGAGCTTTCAGATGGTTGTCTGACAGCTCCATTTCTTTTGACCTGAGTAAGGCAGAAAATCATGGTGGAAGGGCATGCTGAAGGAAAGCTGCTCAGATCAAGGTGGCCAAGAAGCAGAGAGACAGAAAAAGAAGAAGAAATTAGGGAGAAGATAAATCTGCCCATGTCAAGCCATCAGTGATAGACTTCCTCCAACTAGTTCCCACTTCCCAGAAGTCCATTCAGCTATCTGATGAGGTCAGGGACCTCATGGTTCTATCACTGCCTAAAAGCTCCACCTCTTTACACATGAGACTTTAGGAGACATTCCAAGTCAAAAATATAATACATCCCCTTTGCCACCTTGATCCTCCCCACAGCCCCTGGCCCCCAGTTTGTCAGTTCCTATAACAGCCAAGTTGTGAAAATATGATGTTTCTAACCTACTGAGTTTCAATTGCTTCAATTTTTATCAGCTTTCCAGTATTGATGCAAGTTGAAATCAAAGAATCTATGATCAGGGTAATTACTGCTTAATTATACATTTGAAGGATTGTTAATAATGATGTTCAGTGTTCTCTGCATTTTCCAGTCTTTTATAATACTTGTTTCATTGATCCAAAGAAGAAAGTTCTTCTTTGTTCTAAGTACAGAATCTAATGTTGAATAAACTAAGCTAAATGTCTTTTTCTGATAATGAAGACTGACACAGAAAGAATTGATGTGCTTCAAATGGAAATAAAGTTTCCTATCTGGTTATATGATACCTGAATTTAGATTATCAGTTTATTCTTGACTATAGTCCTGCTATTTGTCATTAAATTCTCTTAAAAATGTAAATATGATCCTTTTCACTCTATGAACTAAATAATTTAATATATCTAAATATGGAATTGTACATTTTAATAGAAATTATTTTATTGTTATTTAAAACAAAATAAGATTCAAAGTCAGGACAATACCTCTGCTTAACACCTTAAATTATATAGGATAGAGAGGGACTTGGTGTCAGTTTCCTTGATTAGTTCTTAGATACAAAACAAAGGAGTGTGTGTATGTGAATTTTTTCCATGGTTTAATGAAGTTAACAGTATGTAGTACATAAATGCTTCCTATATCCAGCAAATAATTCTCATATACAAGCTTAATCAATCTTCAAAGTCAGAGGTTGTTAACTCTTCCTGTGAAGGTAAGTTAGTAAATGTTTTGAGCTTTGTAGTCCATAAAATATGTATTGCTAATACTCAGCCCTGTTAAGCAACATGAAAAAAGCCCTAAGTATGTAAATGAATGATCATAGGTGTATTACAGTACAAACTTACTTTCAAAAATAAATGAAAGAACAGATTGGACTTACAAGGGAAAGAGTTTTGTGACCTCTCTTTCAAAGGAATGAAAAACTATCGATCTCAATCAAAACATATTTGGTTTATCTGGTCATCCTGAAGAAAAAAAAGAATATGATAAAAAATAGAGTTGGCACTGAAATAGTCATACTTAAAATATATGTTAAAGTTGTGAGTAATATTTTTGTTTTTTCATTTACTTCCAGTTTGGGAGGGAGAAGAGAAACAGAAAAAAATCTCTGAGGAAACTGTAAGAAAGAAATCCCATTAGTATGAATGTCTTTATCTATAAAAGAAAATTGGAGACCAAAATATCCAAGGTATATTATAAGTCATATCCTGTAATGCGCTAACTCTAAACTTTCTCATCTTACTCTAAAAATCTGTAGCCAAGACTCCATTGTTCTCAAATTGTATAAATGAGTAACTTTTTAGTGTTGAAATTTAGGAATCTAGCTGGAGTGGAGCAAGAACCAGTGACAGAGTTTAAAAATGAAATAGTCTTTATTTTACTTTCTTGTCCTTTGCTATGAGAGGTCTTGTAGGAGGCTTCCATGAGTAGGCAAAAGCTAACATTCCTGAGTGAGACCAAATTTGATTTTAAAAGCACACAAAAGCACAGAATTTATTCTTGTTGGCATTATTTCTCCCAATAATTCCAATAAAATGCAGCCAAATAAAGCCAAGTCATCTTTTCTAAATTTCTACAAGAACTACCTAGAGCTGCATAACACTTTAGTTTTCAGTTTACTCTTCCTTACTGATGTTTTTATAAACTGAGATGTGGGTAAGTAAAACACAAGCAGTTTTACCCTTTCTTGTTTGCCTTTAAAATTATGTAATTATTTATACATATAGATGAATATGTGTGTGTATATTTGTTTTCTTCATACTATAAACATGTTAATGAAAATATCTATAAGAATTCAAAACACTGAAAATAAATAATTTTGCTATATGACATTTTTTATAAATCAGTCCTTTAAATAGAATTTTGAAACTATTTCTTTGTCTCTAATACAAAATATGAAAAAAAGTTAAATTTTTGGCAGTAATGAAACAGAAGACTCAACACTAACCACGGAGAGTTAAGTTACAGTCACCGTTGAAGACAGCTTAAGTCCATTTGCCTTTTCTGCATCTCAGTATCTCTTTTAAACTTTGACAAATATTAAGATAGATAATATTTAAGTTCATTTGCCTTTTCTGCATCTGTCTCTTTTAAATTTTGACAAATATCAAAATATATAATATTTAAATCCATGTGCCTTTTCTGCATTCACCTTCTCTTTTAAACTCTGAGCAGTATTTAGATAGATAACATTTTAACTTCTATTTCCAAATTTACCATCTTACATAGAACATTGTCATCAGAGTGAAATCCTCAGCACCCTCTTTTCTCCTGCACTAAGGAGGAAATATAATCTAATATTAAGAGCATTCTACAACCCCAATCTAGTAAGACTATAGCCTTTGAAGTCTATAAATTTAATTTCTCTTTTAACTGTTGTGCACTATAATTCTTTTCCATGTCTGTGAGCCATTTCTGTAATAATTCCTGAAGCTCCATATATTTTTAGTAACTACCTACAAAGTGAATATATGTTATGGTAGATGGATTGATAACGTGGGCTGAAATTCTCCATCCCTACTGTAGACAGTCGTTTGCAATAAGTCTTCTCTAAAAGGGAGAATATGTTTCTCCACTCTTTGTGGTGAATTGTTTTTCGTACCTTGTCCAATGGAAAAGGAACAAATTTGATATAAGGAAAGACTTGAAATGTGCCTGAAGTAGAAGCTGCTTCTCATGAAGAACCTACTATCATTATGAGAATGTGAGGCAAGCTTGCTGGAAAATGGAGAGACCTGTAGAAGAAATGGAGCTGTTCCAGGTAGGGTCACCCTAGATGAGGCATACCAGCATTCCTAAGTAACACCAGTTAAAATAAAATACACCCCACTGTCATGTATATCTAAAAACAACAAATTAAAAAAATTTATGACCCATTTAAAAAAATAAGTTGAATCTAGACAAGAAGAGCGGAACTACAAAAATATCTCATAAACTCAGGTGCTGGCGCCCTTTTCAATTCCCCTCAGTGCTTGACAAGGATTCCACTAAGCAATAAAGATGTTTGCAAGGCCTCATCTTTCAGGGAATTGGGGCCATGATTTCCTGCTGTTTCTTTTCCTTGTGATTCACATAAGTTTGGGAATTACTATGATATGCTTGAATTCTCAGAAACCTAGAATTTTAGGAGATATAGAACACAAAAATGAAACGTCTAATCATACTGGGAATAACCCAAAGAAGTTCTTTTTCTGGTATAATCAGGGCATGACATATAAAGAATATTATGAATATTATCAACAGCTAATGTTTAATGCACACTAGATGGTAACTACTCCCAGATAACCTGAGAGTGCTCCCAGAAGCACAAAAACAAGTTACTCCTACCTTAGTTCCCAGAAAAGACTCAAACAACAAAGTAATTCAGACTAGAATAATAGTCCCGATTATTCAGACACCATTTGGCAATGCTTATTTGATTAATGAAAAACCTTAGTTCCCCTCTCGAGTGCCTGCTGAGGGTTCTTTAGATTTAGACCCTCATTACCTCCTACAGGTAATAGATAAAAATGGATGGCATGTTGTTAGGTATAATAGAAAACATACATATATTTAGATTACCCTTTCATATAATGCTCAAATTTAGAAGACCTTGATGTGTATTAAGTTGCACAGAAAAAGCTTCTTGGGCAAGACAGGTTAATGTTTACTGGGCAAAAGTAGGAAGTATAATATATAAAGAAATTCCTAAATGTTAACTTAGGTTCTCATAATATCATAGGTCTATATTAGGTTAAGCTGTCTGGCACTTGTAACCACATGATAGTGATGCTTTAATAATGATATTAAGATAGATACTCATTATAGGGTTCTGGGTAATATTAAACAAGAAGGAAAACCAGAACAATAAGCAATTACTAAAAATGATTAAAATATCTTACTTTCCGTCTAAAGATAGGTCATGGGGACATTCTGATTCCTTATGTCTTTTCCCTGTTCTGTAACCACAAAAGTATGTGGGACTGCCAATTTTTCCATGTATAAAATACTTACTTGAGTGAATAAACTTAGAACTTAGCCTCAGATCACAGAATCTGTGTTGCTTTGTTCTCCACCTCGCCTACGCCATCCCACTCACCAGAGGAACCTGCGACTCCTGCTAGGGCTGGACCCCGGCACTCAGGAATATAACAAATATTGGGTCATATATGAAAATAACTGAATTAAACTTTTTAAAATTCAATAGCTATACCCCACATTTCAGAAAGACTAGTTTTCATTAAAATGGGAAAAAAAGTAAAAACCATCTGTTTTTATTTCTATTTTTGTCACATGTTAAATTTAATTCATAACACCTGTGGAAACATTGAAAATTCATGATATAAATAGTAATAAATACAAGATCAGTGTTAGTATTAAATTTGTTTCTTTTTTTAGTGATTTTAATACTTTTAGTAGTTAAAGTCATTCAGGTAAACTTCATTTTATTGTACCTTTTCCAGAGTTAATACTTGACTTAAGACAAAATAGAGATAAATTATATATTAAGAATGTGGAAATAGCCCCCTTCCAAATATTTCAGGTCTCATTTGTCTTTGCCAAGTAATATTAATTAGCATTGGCTTCTGGCTTATACTTTTCTTCTTTATTCCTGAAACTTTATTATAGCACTATCTAATAGTTCTATTCACAACAGCTTCCTGTCAAATAACTCCTGGCCCATTTAGTATGTTCTGTGTGTAAAGGTCAATAAAAGAGAGCTTGCATGTTAGGACCTGTCTAGTATGTAGTGAATATTCAAGCTATTTTGATAAACATAAGACTATATATTCTACCTCTGAAGGAAGACAATTAAATTACTACTCCAAAGTTTGATTTCCCTAATCTGTATGTAGCCATACTTTATTGATATTAGTTATGTCTCTATGAGGATGAAATAAGAAAAAAAAATTAAAAATCTTTAACTTTCCCAAATGATGTGCATGATAAGACAACAAAATCTACCTAAAATATCTCTAATGCCATAAATTCAAAATTAATTATGATGAGTATAATCATTTGAAATAGGTTAAGCAGGAAATTGGGTAGTTTTATTGATATGAATAAATTTGTAAAAATAAATGAGTAGAGATTCAATCTGATAAATTTTTAACCTAATTTAATGGCTTTAATCTCCTTATCTATCATTAGATCAGATGGGTCACAAAAATAGAATATGACTAAAAGACTAGAAGGTATTTGACAAATGTCAACCATATACAATACAATGACCACCAGAGAGATAGAAAATATTAGTCTAGCATAAAAGAAGAAGTCAAAGTTTGGAGAGTTTATATTGAATTTTATCCCTGGGTTATCTTATAACCTAAAGAAAAATAATAATTTTCCATCTCCTTCATGCTTCATTATATCCCTTTGCTAAAGTAATGCATCACCACCTCACAGAAACCTTAATATCACTGAAATTCTTTAAAAGAATGATGATGTGCAGCCAAATAGCATGTGATCACAAATGTAGTACAATTTAAAACTTTAGTAAAAGTGCAAGAGCAAGAGTTAAGCAAATTGTTGAATTCTTAGCAAGTTTTTTTTTAAAAAAACATGTTTTCTAAATGCACCATGATAAAGTTGGTGAGTAATGTTCTCTCTTGTTTTCTTAGTGTTTATTATCCATTCTGTGAAGAAATATGCATGAGCTATTTATTTTACTCAATCAAATTTCACTACTATATTCAAATAAAAGTGGAAGTATTTTGAAGAAATTTTGACATATGAATGAACATGAAACATTTTATGCATTCATGTATGTAACCAGAAATTAGGTAATCTCTTTTCCAACATAAGAGTGTTGCTAAAATAAATGCAAAATAAAAGAAAGGAACAAAATCTGCTTAGATCATTATTCAAAGGAATAATTCAAGGTAGACCAATGATCTACCATTTACTTCCTCTAAAGCAATCATTTTGATTAATTCCTAAGTTTTTATTAGTAGTTCACATTTTGGTAAATATTTAGATAATGTGTTAAAATGAAGTTAGCTGAATGAAGTAATAACAAGATATCTGTTATAGTTTCAATATTTAAATACCCAAATTTGAATTCTGTAGCCTTAATTTTTATTTTTATTTTGATAATTTTTAGAGTAATTATTAGTTTCTAGGATATTAAACAGTATTTTAGACTCTTCAGAGTTTTTTGTTTGTTTACATTCTTCAGTTTCTAATGGAAAGATATCATGACCTATTTTGATATCAATTTACTTATGTAGTATTTCCACATAAGTGGAAGAGTCAGACTTCCACTGGTGAGTCAGACTTATTTTTTAACCATAAAATACTATCAAAGCTGGCCTGTTCCAATTAGCTTAATTTTTACCATATATTCTGCTTAAGATTTTTGGATTGTCTTATTTCCAGTCACAACCAGCTGCAAAAACACTTGCTTCTTAAGATAATCATAAAATGAACTGCTATAGAAATGTGAAATATATTGTTTCCTTCTCATTCTGATATCCCATCAGCAACTTAAAATTTCAATGCTGCATTAGTATAAGATAGTAAGAAACAGCTGCTTAATTTACCTTAATTGTTAGGCAATATCTCATTTTATCAAGAGAAAATTCAGCAGATTCTTGAGAACATATGTTTATTGTTCTTTATGGTTGCACAAAAGAAAAAAAAGAAAGAAAAGAAACAGAAAAAGAAAAAGGAGAAAAAATCAGGCTCTATGGATTGCTCTTATAAGGAAAAGTTTCCAGAGAATCATGCATTCCAAGTGAAAAATATCAACCACCAACTTTCCCCAGAGCCAGTTTTAGTAATTTGTTAGATCGCATTGTGACAGATGACCTGGATAAAAGCAATTGGGAACGAGAAACAATTCTAGTTGACCTTGTAACACTACTGCTCCCAATGTATGATCAAGATTTAAACAGCAATAGAGAAAGGTACCCTGACTACATTTGTTTCTGTGATTGTGTGTCTGTGTCTCTGAGACTCGGTCCTTAGTGAAATAGGGAATTTATTGAATCATAAAATTCTCTGAAATGACTGACCACTACATCAAAAAGTGCAAGAAAGGAAATTTCTTCAACATATTTCAAATGCACCTTTATTTTTCCCTATAAATAGCATATCATATGGTGTGAGAAAAAAACTGTTATACTAGGGTTGAAGGAATGGTCATAAGGAATTATTGTTTTATTATTATTTTATTTCTGTTCTATTTTATTTACTAGCATTTTATTGAGGATGTTTATATTTGTGTGCAAAGGGAATGATGCAATGTGTTTTAATTTCTATTACCCCTTTTTTCAGATTTCTAACCACATTATGAGTTGCATAGTTTTTGGGTTTTTTTTTTTTTCTTATTTATTCACAACTCCATAGATTGCACTGATAAACCAAAATGCTGGATTCTCCGAAATAAAAGGGTATGTTGAACTCATAGATGCTATCCAGAAAAGAACTGGTCCTGGGAGCAGTAAGTTTGGATAATGATTATGAACATGTCAGACATATTAGGAGTCAAGAGCATCTTTATAACTAAAATTGGGGAGAGGAAAACATCCATTGTTTACATTGAGCCTCCATTGGTCCTACATAAGAGGCGTGGATCCCATTTGCCTGGGAAAGGTGTAGGAGGGAGGGACAGTTCATAAGGACAAGTACTTGTTGATACTGGATTGACTGAGGTTAATAACACCAAAAGGTTCTTCATCAGCCAGGCATGCTGGTGTCCAGTGGTTGATCACCCAAGGCTATAAGCCAAAGCTTCAGTACACATTCAGATGTGGATAGTCTTCTGATTTGACTGTTAGCTAATCAACTTCCCTTGTATCTCCTCCCCTCCATTTTCTGGCACTTGTAATTAAATTTAGGACATTTCAGAATTTTGTTTTTATCAGTAGTTAAGACACAAATTCTGTTCAAATAACTTGTTATTCTTTAAAAAAAATAAGGAAATAGAATTTCAAACTGAAACCGTATTTTCGGTAATTATATAATAAACATTGTTCTCTGATATATTTTGTAATAATTTTTTTAGTATTTAAAAATAAAGTACCCTTGGTTTTCACACACACACACACACACACACACACACACACACACACACAAACACACAGACTCACACACAGGCTCTCTAGACCATGCTATGAGTTTTAGTAATTAAAAAGTACTTATTCCTTTTTTCCAGAAAAATGTGAGTTAAATTTAATATGATCACTCTGAGCTTCTTTTCCAAGAATTTATTTGAATCAAAACATTTAAGTAATCATATTATATTACTCAAACAATAATTTTTCATATCAGATATAATTGTTAATGTAAAATAATAGTTAAAATCAAATTTCATGATTCCCTTTCTGGGGGGAGGGGTGGTACCAGGAATTGAACACAGAGGTGCTTAACCTCTGAGCCACATCCCCAGACATTTTTTATTTTTTATTCAGAAATAGGGTCTGGCCGTGTTGCTTAGGGCCTCTCTAAGTTGCTGAGGCTGGCTTTGAACTCGTGATCTTCCTGCCTCAGGCTCCAGAGCCACTCGGATCATAGGTGTGAACCTCCATGTCCTGCTAGGAATCCCATTCTTAACTGCATTTTAAACAAGTTTATGGGAGGCCATTGTTTAGCACTAGCCTCTTACTCTTGGCCACTAGACCAGATCAAACCACATGGACTTTCCTACTTTATAAAGCTAACCTCCTCTATTGAAAAACTGATTCTGTTTTATAGAATGTGATGTTGTACATTCTAGAATTAGCAAAATTATTTAAACTAAATTTGTAGTAATTTTGTCTTTTTGAATAATTTTGTAGTAATTTTGTCTTTTGAATTTTGAATAATCCATTCACAGATACATAGTTTCTGTAAATGAGGTCCCTTACTGGTAGTATAGTATATGTGGATTTGCAGACCTGATTTGGACGTGAGATGCACATGAGGTTCTTAATAAAAAAATTTAAGTAACTGATTTCTGATTTTTTTTTTTTGTACTGGGGATTTACACCCAGGGGCACTCCACCACTGAGCCACATCCCCAGCCCTATTTTGTATTTTTTATTTAGAGACAGGGTCTCACTGAGTTGCTTAGGGCCTCACTAAATTGCTGGGGCTGGCTTTGAACTCGTGATTCTCCTGCCTCAGCCTCCCAAGGGCTGGGATTACAGGCGTGCACCACCCCGCCCGGCTCTGATTTCTGATTTTTAAGTTCAAAATAAATACTATAATAGAAAATAGCTTTCACTTCAAGATATCTTAAGTGAACACCTTATCTTACCTTTTATTTTGTCACTCTCAATACCCAGATCAATATCATTTTGTCAGAGTCGGGTTATCCTGTAAACTGTGGATTTAAGTGCTAAAAAGTGGTAAGACGGATAATTAAAGATATCCAAGTGAAAAAAAAGAATGAAAGTGGTGAACAACAGAAATGAACAGTGCGTGTGCACGTGCACACACACACACAATTATAGTAGTCGACCTATTTTGAACAATTTTCCTGAGTAATTCCAATTATTTCAGTAAGCTTAGGCATGTAAAGAAACAAGTTGCCAAGTAAGTGGATCAGCTTTAAATTATTTGAACATATTTTAAACCTCTGATGACTTAGCTTTAAAATAAGTTTGCCAAATTAAAAAGGAAGAATGCTTTTAGCTTTTAAAACTTTTCTGAAGACACTAAATTTCAAAATAGATGACCTAATGCTAGCAACGTTTTTCATTACCTATATTTCATATGCTGAAAATGTAATAGTGGGAGGCAATTTAGGAGATAATGATCATGAATTGGAAGGGAATGAAAGGACCAAGAAAATACACTTTTAAAAAAGTATGCATCAGCAAGCCCAGACCACTGGTAGAAAAAAACACATTGACAGAAAGTCTATAGCAAAATTGGAAGCTGGCAGTTTCTAAGATGTAATAATAAGGGCAAGGAAATAAACTATACCCATGAAAATAAAATATGAAAGAGGCACCCAGTAAATGATTTCAATAAGGTGTGAACTTTTCAAGAGTCAGAGGTATAGGGAAATCACAAAGATAAGGATTTGAGAATTGTTCAAGAATTTATGGACAGCCTCTAGAGGACCAGGTCAAAATAAATTGCAGCTAGCACAGGAGTTTCAAAAGTACGGAAGAAAGAAAATTGTATATGGGGATAGGTAATAATCTTTGGTAATGAAAAAGGAAGACCTGCAATTATGAAATACATAAGCTAAAATATTCATTTTATTAACAGTTTTACCTTTTTTACAGACTAAAATCTTGTGATATATAGGATCAGGTATGTGAAAAACACCTCTTAAAAAGGAACTACTTAGTTACTTATCATCATTTGTTCCAACAACAAAAATAAAACCTGAGTGTTTACATTTTATTTTGTCACATAGGCAAGTCCTAATTTTTAGAACATTAAACGTTTGATTAAAATCTAAGGTGGTGATTGGACAGGCAAAAAATTACATGAAAACCTAAAGACTATGTCTTTGAATGAGCTGCTTTCTGTGGCAATTTTAATTTCAACTAAAACAGAAACAATAAATACCATTTAGCATTTTATCTAGATACTGTGTAATGTAAACAGGGAGAGAAAACAAGGCCAATGTTCGAGTACAATTTTTACCTTTCTCCTTTGCTGTCTAGCCAACTTCATAAATCTGAAGAACTAGTGACATATATGCAGCAGAGCTCTTAGTAATCAATTAGCAAGGTAATTGCCCCCTGGATAATTAAAAGTTGACCTCAAAAGAAAAATAAAGCATTAAGCATCTAGTTCACAATAATGGTATGAACAAGAAATAATAGATAAAACCAAAGAAATTATTTTTCATATTTTATTGTTTTGATTTTTAAAATCCGGTCAATTCATATCAGAAACAAAAATACCTAAGTAGATATTCTTTAAAAATGTATCAAAAGTAAAATGTTCTCCATGTCCATTGCCAGCAATCAAATCCAAGCCTCAGTCACCTCTTGCTTTGGTTGTTGCAGCAACCCCCGAGGGACATACTGGTGACCTTGAGTCATCCCAATTTCCTTATCCATTTGACTTCACCTTTACCATTTCCATTTTTTTTTTACTATTATTGATCTATTAATGATTTTAAAAAAGCTGTTTTCTTGAGTATCATTCCTAACCTTCATGTTTCTCTACACATTGGAATTACTTACAAACTTTAACAAATAGTAAAATCTAGTTATAAAAGGAGAGAATGTGATCTAATTGGTCTGGGGTGAAGAGTGGGCATCAGTGTTAGTGAAATGCCCCTGGGTTATTCTCTGTATAGCCAGGATTGACCACTACATCTTACTTCCACATTTGATTTTCCTGCCCCATCAATGTCATTTATAATGTGTTTTAGAATTTCTTGAGTCAAAACTCTTACCTCACTGGTACCTTACCATTACCATGGGCTAATAAAATATTGAGAATAAGAGCTTTGTGACTGTCTTAAAGTATGCCATCTACATGATGCTGAGTACAGAGATAACTACAAGAAATTCAAGAAATAGCCATTAAATAACTTACAGAATTAATGATTTAACTCATCACAAAGCATTTTAGATGGTATCTAATTGTATTTGCCCTCTACACATTTGTTTTAGAATAGAACTCAGACACATTTGTGCCTTTTACATTATATTTTCAGTGACTAAAACTACAAATATTCACTGAAAACTTTTTATAAAAAGTCAGATATGTAACAAATCAAAACAATGGTTTGTAAAATTAAGATAATAAAATCTCTTCAAGTAATCTAAACTGTGTATAAACACATCTTTGGAAATTTATTTATAGACTGATTAATTTTAATTACTCTGTATATTGACATATCTATTATTTGTTAATTATATTATATTTGGGCAAACTGACTTCTAAATGTGGATGAGCATTAAAATCACTTGGGAGGTTTTTTCCAATTGCAGATTCTTGGGAATCTGGATTCAAATTTCAAGATGTGATTCCTTGAAAGAGAATTTTGGAAAAGTAAAACAAATAAAAATGAAAAGCATTCTCATTATTTCTATTTGTTTTCAATTGTGGACAAGCTTTTTAAAAAAATAAACTTGCCTTTGTAGGAAAACTACCAGCATAGCTGAAATATTTATTGTATTTGAGAGAATGCTGCTTCGTTTACTTATAAACTATTTCATAAGTTTGATTTTATGTAATATGTCTTAGATGTAACTTGTCTTTAACTGTCTTTCATTTCCTACTATAAATTAGAGAATCTTAAGTGCTTTAATTATCAAATACATAATTATTTTTACATCAAACGTTCATACATAAAATCATTTGAAATCAGTCTTAAGGGGTAGCTAGGAGTTTGTTAGAAAGAGAGAGAGACTTTTCTTTTGGGACAGTGTATGAAAGAGCAATATCTTTTCAGGAAATATTGAGATGCTCTTGGAAATAGTGAATAGTAGCAAATGAGTCTTCAGTGGATTCTAGGAAACATTCTGAATGGTCATTGTGAGAAAATGTGATCATGGTTTTGTTGAGGAGAAATGTGTGTGTATCCAATGAAAAGCTATTGGTCAAATAAAATTGTCCGACTACTTTGTTCAAGGCACTAATTAATTTTATTGGGGCATACGTAAATTCAGCTGTGAATGTTTTAGGATTTAATGACTTCCCGATTCAAAATGAATTCCATAATAAAAACTAATTAGGAGGGAAATGAATGCCTAAAATATCCCTCATGTGCATAAAAAAGTGTAAAGATCATTAATTAAAATTAAAATTTAACAGTATACTAATGCAGCATGACATAAAATTCCATCTGTTCTGCAACATCACAAAAACAAAAAAATACATAGGGAATAGTTCATTTTGCTTATGCTTCGGATGGTTGATTCCTGGCTAATAAGAATGTATTTGTATAAAAAATGGTATTGATAGAATTCCAACAAGTGCTATAATAGAATTTCTTTTTCTTGCCCAAGCTGAGTTCCTTTCGGTAAAAGAAGCCTAACTTGTAAACTATGACAAAAGTATTGCTATTTGTTGATGAAACACTTTTTACTAACAGAAATCACATGATCCCTATAAAATACATGCATATATGTTTGAAGACATGTGTATTTATATGCATATTTATTTCTTGTATATAAATTATGGGCAATAATATTTAATATAAAAATGAAATAAGAATCATGGTCAAAAGAAAAGTAGAATATCATTTCTTCTGTGTGCAAAATATACATAGATGACTTAGACTAGGGAACTTTGCGCATTCTTAGTTGAGACATCTGCATTTTTCAGCTGTATGGTATTATCTGAACTATATATCATATTTCTTGGCTTTGAAAATGTGACTCTAAAGAGCATTTTGGTTTGTCTGACTGCATGTAATACTAAACTGTACAGCAAGTATTGTGCATGCATATAAATCTTAAATAGAAAAGAATTAATTTTTATCAGAATCACTAAGAAATTGCTACAAGTCCTGACACTACCATGAAGCACTCACAATTATTTAAGGGTAAAAAATGAATGATGTCTGTGGTATATAAACACAATGGAATATTATTCAGCCATAAAGAAGAATAATATTATGGTATTTGCAGATAAATGGATGGAATTGGAGAATATCATGCTAAGTACAATAAACCAAGCCCAAAAAACCACAGGCTGAATATTTTTCCTGGTAAGTGGATGATGGTATATAATGGGGGTGGAGGGATGCGGGGTGAGAGAAAGACTAGAGGAATTTTAAATTATGTAGAGGGAAATTAGATGGGGAGGATATGAAAAGTGGTGGGATGAGACAGACATCAATACCCTATGTACAGGTACAATTACATGATTAGTATGACTCTACATTGTGCACAACCATAGAAATGAAAAGATGTACCACATTTGTGTACAATGAATCAAAATGCAATTTGTAAAAATAAAAAATAAAACATCTTTGCAATATCATGAAGTTTGAACAAAAACAAAATACATATTTTAAAATTTTGGATCATATAAATTGGCACTTATTTAAAACATGGCATAAAGTTTAAGAACAAAAGATTTGAAGGAGGGGAATAGTTATTTCAGGATGTGTATAGTAGCTAAATAAACAAATTTTTTAAAAAAGCAAACCAGTAGAAGCAAACCTAAATTTTTAGGCAAAAGAAAAAATTCTCATGTATCACTTTAAATGCTAAATATAAAAACCTGAGAATGTGAAAAACTTCAGCTATGTCAAATTGAATTTAAGAAAAAGATATTAAACTGTGAATGGAATTGGTATAAGTACTTTTATATCAATTAATGCCAGAGGCAAGAATCTCCACACTCTTAGCCTTGGTTGAATGTGAAAAAAAAAAATGCTTTCTCCAAAGAAGCCCTCCTCAGGAAATATTTTATTTTTAGTTCGTTATTTTTAATACTTCAAATCTTAGACAACAGCTGAAGAATTGTGAATGGTGCAATTGGATTTTCTTTAAGTTCTATGAAGACAGTATATTAATCTGATAAATAAAATTAACCATCACATACAGGAATCGCCTAGAGTTTGGTTAGTCATCATTTTCTGATACCTACCTCAATTTGAACATAAATGTTTGATAAATGTCCACTAAATAAAATTTTTGAATTGATAATAGAAACTAACATGGCAAAGATTTCTTTATCTGTAATTGTATGAATTTTAACATACAGTGGGCAATTTTAAATTAAATTAAGATTTCTTAACTTACGACAGCACTGAAGTGTTTAAAATATTTTGCTAAAAGAAAATTAATTTTACTGAGATATTTTCAAGAAATATATTACTTTTTGTATTTGATGGATTTATATCCTTTGTCATCTGACTTACACTGCATCTCACGAAAAATGTAGAATCTGTTTCTCTTTCCTTGAATCTGTATGGCCTTGTAAAATGTTCTTGCTAATAGACTGTGTTGGAACTGAGCAGTGTATGGTTCTGTGTTAGGTTTCAGAGGTTTAGTATATTTTCATTCTTTTATTCATGTGCCTTTGCTTCAACCTGAGACCATGGCCAACCTAAAATGCTGGAGAAGAACATGGTCCACCTTAACATCTGAGCCAACATCTGGATGACAGACAATGAACCTCTTCTGTGGAAAGACACCCAGTGATCGAAGAACAGTCTGAAGGACTGACCTACTGCTCAATGTAGTTTTTTTTTTTTTTTTTTTTTTTTTTGTAAATAATTGTTTTAAGCCACTTACTTTAAAGTAATTCATTATATATTGGTATTTGGATATATACCATAATTATATAATTCTACTTATTATATTATGTGTTATCTTTACATGTTATTCATTATACCATATTTTTATGGTACTGGATACCTTATATGCAAACTCTACTGCTTATATTTATTATTCTTTAATAATCACTTGCTATTAATTGATTACATGGCAATCAAATGCTATGCAAAACATGAACTATATTTAAATAGGAAAAATTATTATCAAATAATTCAGTATTCCAGGAGATTTTGGAAACTACCATGCAATTAAAATAATTATCCCTTCTTTTTTAAATTAGAGCTTTATAGTTATACATAGTAGTTGGGTTCATCCTGACAAACTCATACATGTGTCTCTCATTTTCCCTCCTTTCCTCCCTCCCCTCTCCCATTCGACTTCCTCTACTTTACTGGGCTTCCTTTTGTTCATTTATTAATTCGTGTTTGATTGGTTCTTTCTTCTAGGGCAGAAAGGTGAAATTTCCTGTCATTCATATGGATCATATTCATGTATTCATATATATTTATACATATACATGTATGTATATATACATATGTAAACATGATTTTCTAAGAATTCAATCTGCATTGCCCTCCCTTACCTATCCCTCCACTTGGCTCCTTAATATCAGTTTTGTAAAATATTGATATGCCCTTTGAGTTTTTGTTATCTTCTCCTTCCTTCTCCCTTTCCTTTATTTTACTCTAGCTTCCTTATATGAGATGAACATTCTACCTTTTTGTTTCTAAGTTTACCTTATTTCACTTGGTATGGTATTCTCCATTTCCATCCATTTACTGGCAAATGTTATAATTTCATTCATTTTTATGGCCTAGTAGAACTCCATTGTGTGTGTGTGTGTTTGTGTGTGTGTGTGTGTTTGTATGTGTGTGTCTATCACAATTTATCCATTCATCTATTGACAGGCATCTGAGTTGATTCCATAATGTAGCTGTTGTGAATTGTGTTGCTATGAGCATTGAGGTTTTGAGGTGCATCACTATAGTATACTGATTTTAGGTATTTTGGGAAAAATGAAGGAGTAGAATAGCTAGGTCATTTGCTGGTTCCATCCCTAGTTTACTGATGAATCCCCATACTGCTTTCCAGAGTGACTGTACTAGTTTGAAATCCCACCAATGAATTACAAGTGTACCTATCCCCTTTTCCCCACAACTTTGCCAGGATTTATTATTGTTTGTATTCTTGGTCATTGCCATTCTTAGTGGAGTGAGTTAAAATGTTAGTATAGTTTTGATTTGCATTTCTCTAATTGCTAGATAAGTAGAACATTTTTCATATATTTATTGGCCATTTGTGTTCCTTCTTTTGAGAAGATTCTGGTTAGTTCTTTTGCCCATTTATTGACTGGGTTTGTTTTGTTTTGTTTTGTTTTGTTGGTATTAAGTTCTTTTAGTTCGTTTTATATTCCAGATATCAATCCCCAACAGAGAAGTAACTAACTGGCCAAGATTTTTTTCCATTCCATAGATTCCTTCTTCATGCTCTTAGTATTTTCCTTTGCTATGCATCCCACTTTTTGATTCTTTGTTTTATTTCTTGTGTTTTGGGGAACTTGTTAAGGAACTCAGTGCCAGTGCCTACATGATAGAGTATGACTCTATGTTTTCTTCTAGCAGTTGTAAAGTTTCTCATTTAATTCCTGTCTTTGATCCATTTGTTTTTTAAATTTTTATTTGTTCTAATTAGTTATACGTGACTGTAGAATGCATTTATATATTTTGATAGAACGTAAATGAAGAGAGTGTCGATTTTCATTTTCTGATTTTACATATTGTAGGATCACATCAGTCATGCAGTAATATTTGTACATGAGGTAATAACGTCTGTTTCACTCCACTATCCTTCCTACCCCCAGACTCTGTCCCTTCACTTTGATCCATTTCAATTTGATTTTTGACAGGGCAAGAGATAGGGATCTAGTTTCATTTTTTTCTACACGTAGCTATCCAATTTTCTAACACCACTTATTTAAAAGGCTACAATTACTCCAAAAATATATTTTTGGCAACTTTGTCAAATAATAGATGGTTGTAGGTGTGTGGATTTTCTCTGTATCTTCCATGGAATTCTATTTCATTGGTCTTCATGTCTATTTTCATACCAAATTCATGATGTTTGTGTCATTACTGCTCTACAGTATAAATTCAAATCAGGTATTGTGATGCTTCTTACTTTGCTTTTCTTGCTTAGTATTGCTTTGACTTTTCTGGGTTTTTCATACTTCCAAATGAATTTGAGAATTGTTTTGTCTAATTCTGTGAAAAATGTCATTGGTATTTTGATGGGGATTGCACTGAATTTCTGTATTGCTTTTGGTAGTATGGCTATTTTGACACTCTTAATTCTGTTCATCCAAGAACATGTGATATCTTTCCATTTTCTAAGGTGTTCAATTTTTTTCTTTGTGTTCTATAATTTTCATCAGAGAGCTCTTTTGCCTCCTTGATTAATTTCTGTCTTTTATTTTTTACTTATTTTGAAGTTATTGTGAATTAGATTGTTTTTCTGATTCCCTCCTCATTTGAATCACTGTTGGAGTGTAGGAAAGCTATTGAATTATGAGTGTTGATCTTGCGTTCTGCTACTTTTCTGAACTCATTTATAAGCTCGAGAAGTTTAGTGGTAGAATGTGCTGGGTCTTCTAAACACAGGATCATATCGGCAGATAGTTTGACTTCTTCTTTTCCTATTTGTGTACCTTTGATTTAATTTTTTTGCCTGATAAATCTGGTTAATGTTTTAGGACTACATAGAATAGGAGTTAAGAGAATGTACAGCCTTGTCTTGTTCCTGAATTTAGAGGAAATACATTTATTTTTTCTCCATTCAGTATGATGTCGGCTTTGGGTTTTTAATAAATGGCCTTCATTGGGCTGGGGATGTAACTCAGTTGGTAGAGTGCCTGCCTTGCAAGCACAAGGCCCTGGGTTCAATCCCCAGCACCGCAAAAAAAAATAAATAAATAAATAAATAAATAAATAAATAAATAAATGGCCTTCATGATGTTGAGGTGTTTCTTCCATCCCTAACTTCTCCAGTGTTTTTAACATATATGGCTGCTAAATTTTATCAATGGCATTTTTCTGCATCTAATAGGCTCATCATGTGATTCTTGTACCTAATTGTGTTTAAAAGGTGAATTACATTATTGATTTGCTTATGTTGAACCAAATTTACATCCTTGGAATGAAACCCATTTGAACATGGTGTATTATATTTCTGATGTGTTTTGGAACATGATTTGCTAATATTTTATTAAGAATTTTTTCCTCTATGTTCTTCCAGGATATTGGTCTATAGTTTTCATTACCTGAAGCATTTTTTTCTGGTTTTGGTATCAGGATTATGCTGGCTTCATAGAATGTATTTGGGAGTGTTTCCTCTCTTTCAATTTTGTAGAATAATTTGAGAAAGACTGGTGTTAGTTGTTCTGTAAGGGTCTGGTAGAACCCAGCTGAGAATCCATCTGGTCCTGGGCTTTTCATTTTTGGAAGGCTTGTAATTGGTGTTTCAATTTAATTACTCAATATTGGTCTGTTTAACTTTTTGATATTTTCCTGACTCATTTTGGGTAGTTTTTATGTGTTTAGAAATTTGTCAATGCCTCCCAGATTTTCCAGTTTATTGAATATAAATTTTCAAAATGGTTTCTGATAATCACCTGGATTTCAGAAGTGTCTGTAGATAGATCTCATTTTTCATCTCTGATATTGCTGATTTCAATATTCTCACTTTTTTTTTGTTAAGTTTAGCTAAGGGTTTGTCAGTCCTAGTATCTTTTTAAAGAACAAACTCTGTTGCGAAGAACTTGTGTATTTTCTTATTTTCAATTTCATTGATTTTGCTCTATCTTAATTCTGTTCTGTCTTCTGTTTTGAGTATTTGTTCTTCTTTTTCTCGAGCCTTGAAGAGCAGTGTGAACTTATTTATTTTGAATATCTCCAATTTTTTTAATGTAGGAATTGTGCTATAAATTTTCCTCTTTGAATTGCTTTCATACTATTCCAGAGACAGGATGAAAATAATACAAAACCAATCCAAAATATATAATCCAAAAATCTTGAGCCCTCCAAAGACAAGACTAGGAAAAAAGAGTTATATTTTTAAAAATGAGAGAGAAAGAAGCAAATAAATCATTGTATATATGTTTCTGAATCAATCAGTATAGTAAGAATTTTCATGAACACAGAGGAAAGAAAATAAAGTTAATGAAGTATAAAGGAACCATCTCCACGATGATGGTCAAAATAGTTGACCAGATTAGGTGGTCATTGTCTAGAAAGCACAGTGTTTATTTCCAATTCTTCTTGAGTTATATATTGATGGAAAGGGCAAGGGGTGGGGTTATTAACCCTTTCCTGTTTTTGTGTTGCTCTTTGAGCTTCCAGTTGGAGTGGTCTAAGATTCAAACTATTTGATAATATGACCCAGCTTCTATTCTCACCATTATGAGGTTAGGAAGTTCTGTCAGTTGGCGTTTTGTGCACTGAGACCAGTTCAGTGCATGCCCAGGGTAAAGCTTTTGCAGAGTTCTGTGAGTGGGGTTCCAGCTGGTGAGGCTGAGGTCTAATCAGGCCTCAGGGTCTTAGCTGGGTAGCTACTGCTTTGAAAAGATTAGATTACCCTCCAGTGCTTGATAGTAGTCAATCTCTGATGAAAAACTGGTTCTTAGGAGCCTCACAAGAATTCCAATCATGGGGTAGTGGTACTGATCCTCCACTCCCTACTGCCCACAACCCCAGCATTTTGGGCTTAGTACCTGAGTGTGTTCAACTCAGCCTATTCAGACTCCTGGCCCACTTCAGCAAGTCACTTGAGATCAACAAACACAAAATAGAAGTGAGTCAGGCCCCCATTTGCACTGCACTTCCAACTCAAATCCCTCTGGGTAGAGTTCACTCTACGTAGGTTTCACTCAGAGTCTGCCATGCACACCCTAGATCACATGATAGGCACTTGCTGGGAAGTCTTGGCAGTATTTGTTCTGATCTGCTACCCACAGCTGTCCCCAGTCACTCCAAGATGGCTCCCACCTCAGCCCTCTGCAGCCAATTTAGGTGCAGAGCATGCTTTTGAAGTGCCAGTGAACAGTGTAGTCTCTGGATCAGCCAAGATCAGGAGGTGTTTTTGATCTCAGGCTTTTCCATAGGAATCTGTGTTTTCCCTCCCTCAGTGCTGGTGGTGACAGTCAGGCAGCTGGTTTCGCTCCATTGTATTCTTTCTTCTTTGTTCATTGAAACCAAATTTCTGAGTCCCTAAGCCACTTCTAATGTCCAATATTGAATTTTATTGAAATTCCTCTTTCACCCACCTCACCAAGAAGTTTTACGCTTGCTGCTTTGGTCTTGAGCTGCTAGCAGCTTGCAATGCAGCCTATTTCTATTCTGCTATCTTCTGTCCTGAACCCAAATCATCCTTTCTTAAAGTGAAATAATGAGCTACACGATAGCAAACAATGCAAAATCAATATTCACAGGATGAAAAGAAATATATGCTACTTAGTAATTGTTCATTTCTTTGTTCCAGTTGCAGAACTTAGTTCAACCTTTACTTTTCACAGCTGTGTTTGGTTTCATTGGGAACAGTCAAGTTCACATGAATGTAATGTTCTTTATGTAAATGTCTATCAAACAGTCAAGTAAAATGCTTTTCAAATTTAGACCAGCAAGACACGCAACTTTGTTTTTTTTATGTTTTTATTAGTGCAATATAATTTTACATAATTGTGGGGTTCATTTTGACTTACAAATGCATATAACACAATTTTCTCCATTTCAGTGCCCACTATTACTCCCCCCTCCTTTTCTTCCTCGCTCTCCCTGATCCCATACCTCTACCCTATCAGTCTCCCTTCTATTCATTTTTACTTTTAAAAAAAATTATGCATTATAGTGATACATAAAAGTGGAATTCACTGACATATTCATAATGCACATGGCATAATTTGGTCAATTTCATTCCACAGTTCCTCATCTTTCCCATTATCTTTCTTCACCTTTGATCCTCTTCTTCTACTCCAGCCTTCTCCTCTCTATTTGCAACCCTATTCTTTTTTTTTGGTGGAGGAGGGGGAAGAACCAATGTTATTATAAGCTTTGGATAAGATATAATTATTTAGAATTTTTTTCTATTTGTTCTAATTAGTTGTACATGACAGTAGAAAGCATTTATGCATTTTGATAAATCATACATAAATGGAGTATAATTTATCATTTTTCTGATTGTGCATATTGTAGGATCACATTGGTCATGCCATCGTTTATGTACATGCAACGCTATTCTTGATAAATGCTATCCAAAATGAATTTTCCATTGATTAGTTTCACTAATATCTTTATTTCTACAGAATAATACTTAAGTTTTCTTCTTTTAATGTACTAATTAGGACAACCATCTAGTATAACTGATAGGGGGATTGAGGTTAGTCTTCTTTATCCACTGATAAAATAATTTTCCTGAAGATTAAGTCTAATTAAATTTCTATCCAATTATAAATTCTTGTCCTTTGTACCTCACAAGGTGTCCCTCCCTTAACCTTTGTCTTTAGTCTCTTCTTTCATTTTAATACATTTTCCCATTTGTCCACATCTGTACATTTGTTGTGATGTAGATAGCATATATCTCCCTAGACAGTAAGCTAAGACACAAAAGGGAGACTGTTGAAATTATGGGAAATGAGATTGAGTAACAGTATCAAGATAGAAAAGAATAGGCACTCTAGAGTAGGGAGGGGACAGTAAAGATCAATCAGAAGGCAAGCAAGAGGACAGCCATTTCAACATGCCCTAACATGTCCTAAAACTGTTCCTGTTTCTCAGAAAGGGAAAGATTTTCATCTCATGGAAAGCAACAGCATAATGCATAATCTGGCCCTCACTTGTGTGCACACTTGGGGAAATTGAAATATCAAGGACCAGTCAAGGGGAGTTGATCAACTTCTCCTTATGTGCCTTTAAAAGAAGGAATGCTGTGAGACTTGAATGGCACTCTTGCTCCTCCCAGGCACGCTGTGCTGGGAGTTCTGAGTCTTTCTCTCATCTTCCTGTTTTAATACAGCAGCATTTGTGGCATTCATTCTTCAACTCTGTGGAACACGAACCCAATCCTGACTCCTGCCAGTAGCCCTAGCATGAGGAGAAAATCACAGTTAACTGTTCCGTCACATGCTAACTCATGCTTATTTTCAGATCAAAGGATCAAGGAGAAACCGAGGACATAGCAACTAAAGCTGTAAGTGTAATAATTAATACTATTAATGTCTTAGAGGCAGCTAGTTCACGTGCAAGCTATGACTCAAGCCTCCTAGAGGCAAGCCATTGACCCCTCTGAACTTCAGTGTCTTCATCTTTATAATGAGATGTTTGGCCTTAATGATCACTGAAGTCCCTTCAATTATGATGCAGGCATAAAGAATGGAGAATGTATAGTCAGAAAACAAAAATTTGGATCCTGGCTACTTCATTTAACTAGGTATTTGACCTTGAACATGGCCCCTTTCACACTAAGCCTCAGGTTTGCCATCAGTGAACTAGATCAAAAAGTTGTTAAAAGTTGTATTTTAAAAAGTATATTAAAGCAATGCAGTGAGTAAATGTTCAATGTTAATAATAATCATTACATTGTTTCTGTATTTGAGTTGATTCAGGAATTAGCAAAAAGAAATACACTTGAGTAGCTGAGATGGATATAGTTCATATTCGATAAGAAAAAAGCAAGAAAAATAACTAAATAGCACACTGAATAAAATGAAAATTCATCACAGTAACAAGAATGAAAGTAATTTTATTAGTATAGAACATTTAAAAGCTTTATTTTGAAGCTATTATAGATTCATAAGAAGTTTAGTATACATAGTTAAGTGATAGATCTCAATATTGTTTTTCTTTTAAAATTGTATATTGTGTTTTAGTAACAGACTCCTAAATCCCAGGCACAATGTTTTGGAGAAAAACTCTGGTTTTGAGATTATTCTTTTTCAACATGAGTTTAAATTGGTGAATGATGAGTGAATAGGATAGCACATGAAATAATAAACTAAATCAATCTCTTTTTCTGGAAATAGGCTTACTGCTAAAAGCAAGCAAACTGCATAAAGAAACATGTACCCTAACATAGATAACTCCGTGAAAATACACACACTTTACTTAGCATTTGAAGTGTTTGAAGCTCAGATGTTGAAGAATGAGAAGGTCGTTTCTGAGGATGTTGAGTGTGCCAGCTACCTTAGTGTCTTCTACTTTTGCTCTTCAAAGGGCCTTCTTGGGAAAAGCCAACAGTAAGTAAACAAACAAACAAAGAATCCAGAATCTAGCCTCATGTATCCATTAAATGAGAGGAGGTCATGGCAATAAAGAAAAGTAACTTACCTTCAAGCCTTGAGCAGACTAATACCATATTCGAAGGTTTTTATTTTGGCAGTGTGAGTTAGAGCATACAAGAATCTAAACACACACACACACACACACACACACACACACACACACACCCCTGCAGAATCCTTTTAATTAAAATTAAAGTTAAGCTTTTAGTCAACCTCATTGCTTTCAAAATCGCACATTTCTAGAATGACAGGGTTGTGCTGGTAGTGGTAGACAGGATTTAATTGTATTAAAGTGTTAAAGGAAAGACATTGGTGGTAATGTCACGTAATAAAAGTGTGGAATAATAGAGGCATAATACAAAGAGGTCTTGCTATTGTTGGAGTCCCAAATTCAGAATGGATCTTGTAATAACAATTAGTCCTCTGTGGTACAGTGAGAAAGGAGCTCACTGAGCCTGAAACAAAAGTGCATGCCCACATTTTGAGTTTAAAAAACAACCGTCAGATCTATTTTAAGTGTTTTATGTCTATTTCTTTTTAATTCACATGACAAACAGCTGAAGAGCTTAATTCACTGAAGAGACTGGAAAACAGTTGATATGTACAACCCTTTATACTATTTAGTGTCTCAACCATAGAGTTTCAGTCCAAATGGAAAAAAAAAAAAAAGTTTTGTATTCTTTATCTTTCTATGATTTGTGAAGCTTGTTTATCAGGTGATGGGTACCTTCTCTCACAGACCAATCTAAATCCACTGCTGCTCTGAAATGCCTTGCTAAAGTAATTTAGTTGTGATTCAGAAACCCAATATAGACACCAGAATGAATTAACTTCTATAATGGAGTTTTGCCTTCTTATTGATATGGGCCATGATTCATTTCTTATCAGTCATGACTGGATTGTCAGATACTGACGAGACTTATCGGTGTTGTGTGTGCTCATTAGGTCATTCACACGATGACAATAGCTCACTTTCTAACAAGTGTGAGAAGGCCCAAGGATAAACACTTTAGAGATTTGGAAAAAAAAAGCCATAGCAAGGATTTGAAAGCTTGACAAACCAAATCGTATTCAATAGAAATGAAAAGTAAAAGGAAAGATATGAAAGAATAAGCAAGCATGTTCACAAAACTAAGGGGAAGTTAAAATCTATAAACTGAATACAAACAAGTCTACAAAAATGTGTATATATGTAGGTATGTATTCATATTGTTTATTATTTAGTCCATGTATCTGACCTTAAGTCATGAGTAGGAAAAACATAAATTAGTACATTGAATGCTTCTTAATGTAATATTTACCTCTTCAGATATTTTTTCATGTTGAATTATAATATTTAGTAGTTAGTAATCTACTAAATATATGTTGAAATAAAGATATTTTAGATTTAACAGTGGAATCGAGGAATCCCCAAAACCGTATTTGACTTGTCATCTTGAATGACAATAAACCACCAACATGAAATGATCAGATTCCTTGATGAGAAGGAATGTTTAAAATAGAAGCATGTATAGAACCTTTTACTTGAGAGTAACAATTTAAAGATAGATCTCTAAGGGTAAGGCTTCAAAAGATAAATTAATGGTTAATGGAGGAAAATTAGGGAGATAAAGGAAGGTGGTACAAGATGTACTTTACAAGCAAGGGTTTTGAGAAGAAATGGAAAATTTCAATACCAGCTCCCTTTGAGATGTCTTTATCTCATACAGAATAATATGAGCATTAGTAAAATTAGTCAGTGAAGAAATGTTTTAGTTTTTATTTTTATTTAGTGTGTCAATATATAGTAAATGAATTTTATTATTATTGAGGAATCAGTTCATTGGTTAACTTATTGATTCAAAATTTAACAGCATTTTGTGAGTACCACCTATAATGTACTGATAACTGATCCAGGTGCTGAAGACAGAAAATTGTTGTGACTACACTGAAGACAGAATTTAGAATTGCTACATGGAAATGCATCTGATTTAATGTTGAGTTCAATGTGAGGAAGCAAAGCTACTGAAGTGCTTTATTTTTAACAAACTTTGAATAATAGAATATATTTACTTTAATCATGTTTCTTTCTCATATATTTCATTGTACCAATGGCTATTAATTAAGAATATTAATTGCTATGGATATTATGGGTCTTGTTATATTAATAAATTCCACTTGCTGTGTTAGAAATATCACTAATGCATTTACAAATACATTAGCTGTATTATTACTATATATAATTATTTTCTTTTATTATATCATCTATTATAAGTTGATTTAAGTCATTATCATATGCATTCATTAATGTATGTACATAAAATTATACCTCATTGATTAATTAGTTTCCTATTAAGCATTTACTTAGTACAAAAATTCACATTAAGTATTATAGGGGTTGTAGACTTTATATAAAATATGTTCCTTTTCAGCTGGGCACCCCTGGCCTATAATGGCAGCAACTCTGGAGGCTGAGGCAGGAGGATAGTGATTTCAAAGCCAGACTCAGCAAATTAGCGAGGCCCTAAGCAACACAGCAAAACACTGTCTCTAAATTAGAAATATAAAAAATGGCTTGAGATGAGGTTCAGTGGTTGAGTGCTCCTGGATTCAATCCCTGGTTCAAAAAAATGTTCTTTTTCATTGTCTATTTTAAAATCTAACGTACAATGAGTATTCAAGTACTTGAACATCAAAACCCTTTGCTCCTGAATTAATTTGCTTCATTTGTCATTTTTTCTTCTTTTCTTTTGCACGTATTCCACAATCCATAGCCTACAGTTTAGAAGGGTGGTAGTTTGTGCAGAAGGTAAGGATATTGGCCAATCAAAAATTGGCTTCCTAAACTGACTCTAACACATCTGTTGTTCAAAACTTCTGGCTGTATACAGTATCAGGGTATCAGAACATTGTATTTAGATTTCACATTCCCATTTATACCATTTTCTCCATTTTATTTAATTGAATTTACAGCAATTCTCTAGCTAGTCTCTTCAGAACTCATCAAATTTCCCTAATAGAACTAAGTTATCCATCACCAATTCATATTTATAATTCCCTCACTTGCCTCATCTAGAATTATCTCTGATCTTCTTCCCTTCCTTTTCTTACTCATTCAATTTCAGACTCACTTTGCCCTTTTCAAATTCCACTGATAACACCCAAGTTTGGCCTCAGTTCTTGAACTCTCACGGTAACTTTGTAACAGGTTGTCCTGTGTCCCATCTCTTCCTACTCCAAGCCATCACACACATAGTGGCCTAAAATACAGTTCTGATGAGGACAACTCTCAAAATAATAATTATTTCCTGGATGCTAATCAGTGGCTCTTCACTGATTAGCAAATTTTAAAGAAGTTTCTCAGTTCAGGTCTTATGATTCCTCTCCATAATTTCCAACATTTATTTAATTTGTTCACCATGGACAAACTTGGTTATTTGTATCTTTACCTTTGGGAACCATGCTGGACCTTGTTCATACATATGCAATCTTCATCTAAGAGAATCCAATTAATTAAAGCTGGTCTTTCTTGAAACTTTTTCTACAAATCCTGTCTTCCTTCACTCCTTAGTAGTACAATTATTTTTTGCTTTGATTCACATAAACATGATCGTATCATTAACCTTACTGTAATGTGAACTAACATTCATTTGTATATTTATCTAGGCACCTGTAACTCTCTTCCTTTTTTATTTCTGCACCTCTCATTTTACTTCTTTGGCCATCCTTCATCCTATTACATTAAGCCTCTCATATGCTTAAATTGGATTTTTTTTCTCTTGCATAAGATTTAATCAAATTATTCTGAGTTCGGTAAAATAAGACTGAAAATACATATTTGTCTCATTGCAGAACATCATTTCAGCTTTTGTTCATCTGAAAAATCTGTGGGTGAATTGCCACGGAAGGAGTAGAACAAGAGTTAAAAATACTCATCACCTGAACTCTAATCCAGAATTTGTCCGTGTGTGGCAAGCGGGAAGCCAAGGTGCAGTTGTAGAAAAGTGACATGTTTCCCAGGGAAGTATAGAAAAGTGTGTCAAGACCTAAGATAATAGACACTGCAGTACTCAAAGAAAGACAAAGTACACCCACAAGAGTAGATGGGACACCTCCTCAGAAAAGGAAGAGGTCTATTTCAGGCTCTATCGGAGGGTTGGCCCTAATTCTTACAGTCAGATCCTTAACTATTTCACAAGTCAGGTGTACAAGGAGGTCTAGTTCACCATAATCCCTGAATGAATCCAAAGGCTAGATCTAAATACATATATTAGGGTCAGCAACTGAAAAGATAAAAAGTAAAGAATCTGAATTCAGGAACACTGTTATCAGAAGAGTGAACTTTATTAGCTCTAAATTGTATATAGCCAAAGACCTTCTGGTCATTCAGTGGAAAGCTTCTTCCAAAGGTAGAGTTGGTATGTGGTACCAACTCATATTGGGTTAAGAAAACCAAAATGCTTTCTATTTTCATCAGAAGCAGCTCAAAAATTAGGATAAACCTGCATAGATATGTGGAAGCTCTTAGTAAAATAGAAATAGAAATTCCTGACTTCCAATGACTTGATTTACCATTTTCCTGTACCACGGTGCAAAAGTGATAATATTCAGCAGAATCTGTATTTTGAATTTCCAATTTTCATTCTTTCCTTTCATTCTTTCATTCAGTCTGATACTCTCCTGCCATGCTTTACAGTGGTAGCAAGTCTCAGTTTCCAATCAGCTAGGCAATCATGATAGTGAATGATTCATATGCTATAGTGAGATGTGCTGCTAAGCTATGATGTACAGGAGGTTAGGTGCATAAAATGCACTTTTGACTAATGATATTTTCAAATTCTGGTGGGTTTATTGGGATATAACCCCATGTTAACTTAAGAAGCATCTATATTTGGAATTAGGTGGAGGGCGATACATTGATTTTTGCAGTTTGTCTGTGGCTTCCTTTGTGCACTTCCATTTAGATATATAATAAATACTTGTAAAGTAAATATGATATTATAATGTTAGTACATATTTTCCTTCTCTAACTTTTTAAAGATAATTTTGTTGTGCATTTGTTTTTCAAAATTTTTTTCTATGTATCTGTAATTTTTAAAATAGTATAAATAAAATGTTTGCTTGAATATAGAAAACTGGAAAATTGGACATAGATTGTTTAGTGAGATCATGGTACTTAAATAATTTCCCTTTAGATGCATTTGTTTCTTATCGATTGCCAATTTCCATTAAGAACTAGAGGTCCTGAATATATACATAATTCCTTAAAAGTAAATGCCTAGATGATAACATTTATTTTTCTGTAATTGTGACAAATACATTGAGAATAAGATGGATATTTTTTTTTTCATGGTGAGACATTGATGTTGCTCTGACCCGTCCAGGATCCTATTTTTGAACAAGATGATATTGGTGATGATATTGGTGGCTTTGATTCCAGTCAGAGAAACAAGAGGCAAGTCAAAGTACTCCTTAGATGTAATACAGCTGCCTTTGCCTTGTGGAGCCACTAGGTGTCCACTAGGTACTCACGGTTAATCAAAAATATTTGGAATTTAAAGTGAGTCTGTGATCCTCTGAAGAAAATGTGAATATCTTTAATATTAGGATGATCCAAAGGATTTTTTGGAACACACATGCAAATACAAATGCTTCTCTTAAATGTAAATTAAAACTACACTGAGATTTCATTTCACTCCAGTCAGAATACAGAACATAAGTATCAATAAATGTTGGCGATGATGGGTGGAAAGAGGTACACTCATGTACAGTTGGTGGGACTGAAAATTGGTTCAACCCCTCTGGAAAGCAGAATGGAGATTACTCAGAAAACCTGGAATGGAACCACCATTTGACCCAGTTATCCAATTCCTTGGCATATACCCAAAGGAGTTAAAATTAGTCCTATACTATATTGACACAGCCACATCAGCTTTATAGTAACTCAATTCACAATAGCTAAGCTGTGGAAATATTCTAGGTGCCCTTCAGTGGATGAATGGATAATGAAATGTGGTATATATACACAATGGAACATTACTCAACCATAAAGATAAATGAAGCGATGGCATTTTCCAGTAAATGGATGGAAGTGGAGAATATCATGTCTAGTGAAATAAACCAATCTCAAAAAAACAAAGGCTGAATGTCCTCTCTGATATGCAGATGCTAACACACAATCAGGGGGAGAGAAGGGAAGAATAGAAGTTCATTGGATTAAACAAAGGGGAATGAAGGGAAGGGAGGGGGAATGGAAATAGGAAGGACAGCAGAAAGAATCAGACGTAACTTTCCCAGGTCTATATATGAATACACAACTAGTGTAACTCCACATCATGTACTACCACAAGAATGTGAAGTTATATTCCATATATGTTTAATGTCAAAATATGCCTACTGTCATGTATAACTAAAAAGAACAAATAAAAATTTTGAAAAAAATGCTCCTCTTAAAACTTTAGTTCTTTTTGATTTAAGCTTTGCACTTTATTCCTTGTAAAAGTACATGAGATTATAGATCAAGGATTATATATATATCTGTAGGTGAAAAAATTGCTTTCAAGAAAAAAATAAAATATTGTAATATAATACAAATATAATAATTATATTATTATAATATAATAAATAAATTATATAAATATAATATAAATATAATATTGTCATTATAATATTGTAAATTCTGTTATACCAATAGAAATTATATTTACAATGCAAATTTTACTCACAATTGATTATATATCTCACTCATGGTAATTGTACTCATTAGTGTATGTGATTATTTCCTTGCCCAGTGGAAATTATTGGATGCATTTAACTATGTACATTTTTGTTTTAGGTAGTACTTCCCGAATATAAACATGCAAAATATATTGAAATATTCGTGATTTTATTTTTGTGAAATTGATTTTAGTCAGTGCCCATCTGGGGAGGAACTTTCGGTATTCAATACTTATGAACACATTACAGTATTCATTCACCTTCCAGGGCAGAATTAGCAAACTACCACCATTTGGCCAAATCCAGGTTTCTGCCTAAAATGCAATTTTATAAATTTGAACTTATAAACTCCTACATTGCTCTTAAAAAACTTAGTGGAAATCTTAAATAATCTTGCAACAGTAGTCTTGACCTGAGTATTTCAACCCCAAAATTTGGTAAAAATCTTATAACGCAGCCACATCAATGTTTATAGCAGCTCAATTCACAATAGCTAGATTGTGGAACCAACTTAGATGCCCTTCAACAGATGAATGGATAAAGAAACTGTGGTATATATACACACTGCAATATTATTCAGTCATAAGGAAGGATAAAATTATGGCACTTGCAGGAAAATGGATGGAATTGGAGAATATCATGCTAAGTGAAATAAGCCAATTCCAAAAAACAAAGGCTGAATGTTTTCCCTGACAAGTAGATGATGATACAAAATGGGGGTGGAAATTGGGGGAGTCAGAGAAGAATGGAGGAACTTTACATTTCATAGAGGGAAATGTATATTGCATGGTCCAAAAGAGGAGGGAAGGGGCGGGGGTATGTAAGATGGTGGAATGAGACAGACATCATTACCCTATGTACATGTATAATTACATGAATGGTATGAATCTACATCATGCACAACCATAAAAATGAAAAGTTCTAGCCTATTTGTGTACAATGAATCAAAATGCAATCTGTAAAAATTTTAAAAAATAAAAACAAAAACATCACTAAAACACACATGTGGTTCAAATGCAGTGCAGTTTTTCACAGGGACATTCACTTTGGAGTTACTTATACATTTTGCTGGCATTTTGAATGACTTTTTAACCTGTACAACTTTTTAAATATAATCACTCAGTGAATGGTACAGCCTATTTTTTAGCTTTTAAATTGATATGGCATACTTTGTTCTTCTGTGAGAATTTGCACCCACCATAGCAATAATAAATTTTATTTTTATTTTCATTGTGTGCTTTTAATGTTATTTATTTAAATTGGATTTTAAAAGTATTTTATATTGCATGGCCCAAAAGTATGAAAATGTCATGGCTTTTAAAATTACCAAATAGTTTGAAACAGAGGTATGTATTATTACTTTAAGATTGTTTTCACTTGAGTCTTTATTTCTGCAGTTAATGTATATCAATTCATCTGCAGATTGAATGGTTTATTTTGAAATGTTTTGGAGAACACTCAATAAATATTACGATCATATTTTTTCATTATCTTTTCCCCAGGGTGACATCAGCACTCACAGTTTGGTCATGAATACCACACTTACCTCCTTCCACTGTGATCTAACCTTGTCCTCTATGAAGTGTCTTGCTGAGTTCTAATTTCAACAGCTATTCTAATGCTGATCCAATGGCTAAGTTTATGTTGCTACCAGTGCAGATCCTGGACTTTGCAGTTTCATTTCTAATTGTCAGATAGTTTTCCACATCTGAAGGGTAATAAAATAAATTCTAGAAAATGAAGGAATGATTTTGACTATGATTTATCATTTTTAGAGCTTTTTATTATTCCTTTTTTATTCCATTTAATTTAAAAATTAGCCAATTCCATTTCAGAAAACTATGATCTCTTTTTATACTGATATAGTTAAGGATGATGTGAGAGAAAATAACTATCATTAAAATATTAGCTAAATCTTTTGACCATTGAATAAAAAAAGAAAAAGAAATTAGCAAGGTGCAACTTATAAGTTGGACAATTATATAAAGTGGCTAATAAGTCATATTCAGCAAAGAATTTCAATATTTTGGATACCATTTGAAATCATTATTTCAGATAGCCACTGAGGTGGAAGACAAGCTAAACTAATAAAACAAGACTAGAATACCCTCAATCTTGACTTCTGGGGTGAAAGCTCCAAAATCTTCATCTCTAGATTCCATAGAATCTTTTAGACTCAACATTTCCCATAAATAGCATTCAAGTCATCTTAATATTCCTGGGACTTAGCACAGTGGTATCCACCTAATAACGTTCATTTATTTTTTATCTCTTTTGGCCAGGTTTGAAATTTACTGATGAACAACAGTTAGACTTTTTCAACCTTTTCATTTCATTTTACTTAAGCATCCTACTGGAATCTGACATTTATAGTTTCTAAAAGGAATCTCTTATTCTACTTATTCTCTATGTCACAAAATGTCTTCCTTTATTCTCTCTCCTCACTAGATTTTTTTAAATGATAGAGTGTTTCAAAAATACTCCTAACAAAATGCACACCAAGTATCAATCATCAACATTCAACAGGACTGCTGCTTCATCTGTCTTTTCTCTTCTTCCTCCTGTTTCCTGCTCTCTTGCTGGGTAGTCTACAGACAAAATCACACCTTATGTCATGCTTTGTACTGTGACATACTTCAGTATGACATACTTCTCTAAAGGAATGGACATTGGTTCTAAAGGCCTTCTTAGATTTAGGTTCCACTCAGCAAGAATAAATCATAAGTGATGCTCTCTACTCTGTATTATATTCCATCAGGGACACAATGTCCATTTGCCCCACATTTGGTTATGTTAAAGTGGATTCCTGGTTTAAGTGGTGACATTGTGCTTGCCCGTTGTGAAATTTTCCACTCACCTTTATTCTATTGACTTACCCATTGATAAACATTACTAAACCCATTATTTTACGGGTGACTATAAATCAATGTTTTCTAATTTTCTTTAGAAAGAGTTTTCTTTCTATGTATATTAGTTCGAATAGCTTTATAAGAAAATGTTTGTAGTCATCAACTAGGCATATTTAGTTATCCTGAGTCATGGCTTATACTGTAAAGACAATATTAATGCTTCATTTTTTTTCCCAATTCATTGAAACTTTTAGTGTAGGTAATCACTGTGGTGGTTAAAATGTTGCTGCTTGAGTTCAAGCTTTACATTCTTCTGTGTATATATTAATATGGCCTTGTAGATTTGTTGAATAGCATACAGATGACATTTATCATTATTTTGGCATTACATTCATAAGCATGTGGAGGTGGTATGTTTGCTTTGCCATTATGATTCTGACTGCCCAGTGGAGCAAGCATACGACTTTATGTAAATTCTTAAAAAATACTTGTTAAATGAGTGAATGAATTAATTTCAAAACATTTCTGGTGCAGTTCCAGTGTAATCTGACTAATAAGACATTAGGAAAAGAAATACCCTAGTATTCTACACAGAGAAAGTTAATATGTCTTTGTGTATCCATACCTATTCATTCTGCTCAAAATATTAAATTTATGTGTTTTGTTTTCTTCTGCTTTACTGTTACTAAACAAAGATCAGTATCGATTTAAGGGGATGAGTCTATGTAGTAATTTCCAACATGACAATTATGTTGACTTTTGCACAGAGAATTTTAAATTGCTTACATTCAAAGGTTGGAGTAAAGTATTTACTTTGGCTTTGGCTATTTTAAAATTGTTTCCCTCTTATTTAAATATTAGCGATATAAAGAAAAGGTCATCACCACCAAAATTGTATTTTCATTTAGCAGTTTTCCACATTTAGTGAGCAACTTTAATCTCATTTTACTGCAATAAAAATCTGTTCCTGAGCTTGCTTTTGGCAAGGCTGAATAAGCCTCAGACATTATAAACTTTGTAATAGTATAACAACAGACCTTTAGACAAAAAATAAGTGGAATTACATTGAGAATTAGAAGTCAAGAGATTCATTCAAACAAAACAGTCTTTCCTTCAACAACAACTAATATCAATTGAAATTTTGAAAATGTTAAAATAAACTTTTTCTCCTATTCAAAATAGGAAAAAAATGAATGAAGGAAAAAATGAATGAAAATGAATGTGAATGAAGATGCACTATTACTTCTGATCAAATCTAGTCACTGGTATTGCTAATATCCTACTCCTGGCACCAATCATAATTTACCATTCTTATAATTTACATAGAAGCAATAGTAACAATACATTCTCTTAAATTATGTTTTGTATTTCCACTTTTCCTGAACAACTGCAATGATGTAGAAAATACCTGACTAAATTTCATGTTAATGATGACTATGAGTAATGTTTAGTTTATCTTTTCACTGCTTTTTTTTCTGTTTTTTTTTTGTTGTTGTTTTTTTTTTGTTGTTTTTTTGGTACCAGGACTTGAACCCATGAACCCATGAGTGTCTAACCACTAAGCCACATCCTCAGCCTCAGCCCTTTCTACTTTTTATTTTTTATTTATTTTGAGACAGTTTCTCAGTAAGTTGCTGAGGCTAACCCCCAAGTTGCCATCTTCCTGCCTCAGGCTCCTAAGTAGCTGAGTTCTCACTGCTCTTAATCCCTTGAATAACCTAGAGACATGTGCATTATCTTTGGTATTTACTAAATACATAAATACCAAATAAATGCACACTAAAAACACAGGAGAACAGTGTAACAGAGCTCCAGGAGCACTGGGACTGGAGCTCTTAACACAGGGGATGCTCAGATTTTATCTCACTATAAGAATCTAATCTATTGAATTTCTTTTTTTTTTTCCAGGATTTGCTTCTGAATAGACTATTTAGAATATAGTGCCATTCATTGCTAGTGTTCTCAAATTAAGAGCAATTTTAGTTAAAGTTCATGGAAAGGCCTGGTAGGGGCTATGCAGCTTAATGTTTTCTTCAAAAGGTTCAATTCTCACAGTTGGACGGTTTGGTTATATTAACAGGTTTTCATTTTTTATTCTGTTTTGTTTTGATAAGGATAGCAAATCATAAAATTATACCAATTCTATTCCTTTTACTATATCATTATGTTGTTTAGATGTGTTTTATTAAGAAATATGACCAAATTTTGCTTTGTTTTCTTTTTTAAATCAGGTAGAGACATTTTATCTTTTAGTTGATTAGATAGTCATTAGTGATTTGTTTATATTTTCAAAATAATATTTAATGCTTCCTATTTGACCTAACAACAGTACAACACAGTCGCTATGTTTGAAATTCTATTTATATACCAATATGTACATTAGTCTGTTTGCTTTGACTTAACAAAATTCGTAGCCTGGGTGGCTCACACAGCATTTATTGTTTCATTGTTCTGTTGGCATGAACAGTGTCAGATTGATCATGAAGTTCATTATTAAGGTGACTGCACATACAGGTTTCTCATGATAACTCCCTTCCTGGCTTGTATGCAGCCACCATCTTTTTGTATCCTTCCATAGTCTTGTCTTTAAGTGTACCTAGGAGGAAACAGCTTTCTTCTATCTCTTTTTCTTACAGGGACACAGTCCTATAGGATTAAGGCCCTACCACTGTGACCTCATTTAACTTTAACAACTTCTATAAGTAACTACAGCCACTTTAAAGATTAGTGCATCAGCATAAGAAATTTGGGGGCACATAATTTCATTTTTGAATTGTATTTGGTTCCTGAATAAGTGATTGCTAATGTAGATGTTAGGTATTTGAGATGTTAATTAGATATGATAATTTGTAAAAGAGCCAGGAAGGAGAGGGAGAAAGAGAACTGTGATTCACATCTGTTCAAGATTCAGCCAGCCCTCGTGCAGGGTTGAACAAAGTACAGCCTGTCAGAATAATCCACAGAGAGCTCTACTCCCTCACCTTGCCGGATCATCTGTTGAAGTTTGCCTCTGCAAGGTAAAGGGACTCTCTGCAGACCTGAGTCCTGGAGACTGTTGGCTGATATGCATTTTCCACCTCTGGACTGTGAGTCCTAGGAATCTCAGCAGCACATCTCCATGCGAGAGTCCACTCCCAAGACATTGGTTGTCTCTTGTTTCTTTATTTACCTATTTCTTTGATTTTAAATAAAAGTTCTCGAAATATTTATTATTTTGCTTCTTTACTTATATGTCTGTAACTTGTATTTTCCCTTATGATGGAATTATTTATTTTTATTATTAACTCATGTTTTTTGAGACTTCACCTAAGAAAACTTTGTGAAGAATGGATTCAATAAAATCATACATACAGAGAATTTGCTTCTTCTAGTAACTTGAAATAAAGCCAATTAGCACTAAATTTTGT
>JAJEJO010004203.1:141994-365235 GCA_020662805.1 Glaucomys volans
CCTAAAAGATCAGGGCTAAAAAATGACAGGATACTTTATAATAAGTACTAATTTTTGTGTATTGATATTTTGGGGATGTAAATAATTTATTCAATAAAGTAAAAGAGAAGGAAATTCCAAAATATGTTTTACATATATAAATATATTTATAAGTATATAAATATATTCATATGTATATAATACATATAAATATATATGTATAATTATTAACAGATACCTACTAATGGATAACTAAACATCTTTTACTTATCCAAATTATGAAACTATAGTGCATTTTATCTGGAGATTAAAAGAAGAAATGTACCTGTAATACATCCTCAAACATACACAGATAAGAATGCTAATCCAAATCTATGACAGAAATAATTGACTCAATCAATCAAGTATATTTTACCATGAATGAGAGATTACTTAATACTTTCTTCATGTGTATGGCTTTCACACACAGGGGACAAATTTCTTCCACTCTGAAATTGGTTCAACATAATTTTACCCACAGTCTCCACCTCAATCCTCCCTCACAGTTACATCGTTTTAAGTACAGCATTCCCTTTGTAGCATATCAAAAAACAGGGGAGACTGACAGATAATGGGGAATTCCATAGTTCAATGTCCTCTCAAAGCAACATTAAATCACTATTTTACTACCTCAAAGAAATAGTAAATTTATATTTGAAACCTTTTTAGATAAAGGAATGGAAACTCTGTAAAATTAAATAAATTTGGCACTGGTCAAAAAGCATACTATTAACAGAAAAAAACTCATGGTTTTATTTATTTCACAAATACATCACTATGAATGACACATTAAATTAAATTGAAATTTTGCTCACTGTATTAGTGAAGCATAACTTCACAAACTTCTTCAATTTGTATTTTATTATTTTTGTAAGAAAGTCTTAAATTATATATGAAAGATTAAGATAATAGTAAAAACAACCAAATATTGTAGAAACCTACCTTACAAATCTGTCAGGAAAATATAGCAGATTGCTCTTAATCTCTCTGGCATGGTATAACACTCTTTGCCTATTTTCTTGAAGTATAGAAATATTTTAATTCCTTCATGTCTATAGTAGGGAAGAAAGTCATTACAATAAGCACAATTGACCATTTCAAATCTGACAAAAGTATTGATAAATTTTTCTATTTGTGATAAATAACTTTAGAGCTTATCTTAGTTTCTGTCAAATTTTATCTACTTTTATTTCAGGAACTTGCATAAAATAAAAGTGTGATTATCTTTTGAATAATCTGAGAAAACTTCTTTTCTGGGATCATGATGAACAGACCAAAAAAATGAATACAGGACTCAGATGGAGGTCTGCTATTTAAAATATCGATGAGTGAATTAATCTAATTGATCTCAAACATGTACTGACATCACCTGCATTGATATCATTTTATCTGTAGGTCTAAAAATGCAGATTTTTGTGTTCACTCTAGGCCTACTGGGTCAGAATTTCTGAGGATAAGTCCTCAGATCAAGTGTGTATGTCTCCATATGTTCAAGTGATCCTCTCATAGGGCTCTTATTTTAGAGTTAGTAATAAAACCTACTTAAAAATTTCTCCAGAGAACCAAGGAATCTTGGTAAGGTCATTAGTAGAGAAAATTTCTTGATTAATTATTTTCCCTTTTCCTTTCCTTCCTGACAGATATTGTTATATACTTTTTCATGATATTTTTAGTCACATAGTAATTGTGAAGCATTTATCTGAGCGTTTATCTACCTCAATGGACAATTTTTTCCCATATGTAAACATACCTACAGGGAAAAATAGATCATAAGACATTTGTTCAAATTCCTGCGAAGTCATGAGATGGTTCTATCATCATATTGGGTAAACAGTTGAAGAACATATAATGAAGTGGGACATATTGAAGAACAATATTGAAGAACATATAATAATAATTGAAGAACATATAATCTTCAATAATTGAAGAACATATAATCATGTGGGAATGAAGTTAGTTTAACTTCTAATATTACTGATATGTCCAAACGAGCTTCTCTCCACAGGATCAGGTGATATTCCAAAACACTCATCAGGAAGGTGGAAAAAAGGTTGGAAAATCAAGACTTAGGTGTCTGATGCACAGTTTCTCTACCTTTCTTCTGAGTTTGCAAGGTCTACTTTGAAGAGGGATTGTAGGGTCATGTTCAGTCTTGTCCATGAATTTCTCTCCAGTCACATATTAATTCTTTATACACAGCACTTTGCTTCAAGACCTCCAATAAACCTCCAACTAACTTTTTTGGCCTTTGTTTAACTAATCACTTTGAATCAGACGTAACATATTACTTAAGAGCCTGGAAACATCCTCTTTATCCTTCAGTACATCTTAAGGAACATCTTCTGAGATAACATTTCTCGATATTTCCCCCAATTAGAAAAAAAAATCATTCATTCCTTTTTGATCACATCTTCTCTTATGCTCACAGTGTATAAGCCATGATTTTCTATATTCTGGTGCTTTCACATCTGGAACTGTTCTGACCCTGGATGGTTTGCTCCCACCAGGGTTAGTCAGTTATTGGGGATTGTTCAGTCAAATACTAGAGACCAAGTGATTCCTGAAATAAAAGTTTCTTGAACTACTACAACAGAGCAATTAAAATTAAGACAAGAACCTAGGAGAGTTCCTATAAATACTAGGTAGAACAGGGCTAGGAGGAAGGGGGAAAATGCCTGTGGGACCAGAGATAAGAGATATTTTAATAAACTCTGGAGAGGGAAATCTCTGTAATTCACATTAGATATAGATAAAAGAGTTGTGATAACATGGGGTGGGGAAATCTTCAACAAAAGATTTCACTCTCAGCATTCTTTTTGCCTATAGTTCTTAACTGACAAGCTTCTTTATCTCTCATAACCCTCCACCCTCTGACCTTCGTCATTAGATTTTAGATCTCTGTATTTTTTTTCTTTACAATTTGCTTATCTCTAAGTTCTTCAAAAACAAACCAACAACCCAGAGCCACATTCCCACCGCCTTCTTTGACTGGCTTTTATTATCTGGGTCTTGGTACTATGCCTAATCCACCCAGGTCCAGGTACCTCACCATGAGGGACAATCCCTATACTCCAGAGTCTGCTGTTTATTTTTTCCTACAGAAAATACATTAAAGTCTCTTTTCTACAGGTCTCCTAATTCCTACTTCATGACTGACCCCATTTCTTCATTTTGTGGCTCCCCAAGCATGGTGTATCCATTTCCCTTCCTCTTAGGAATTGTGAATAATAAACTATACTTTCAATGGCAATGGCAATGGTTTTCACTATATCTCAATTTCCTCTATTAAAAAAAAACAGGATATCCATAGATAGTAAGTACTTTTCCTGGTGAATGAATCTAAAACCTCTGTTTCCATTTTCACCAACATCTCATGCATCCTGACTTGGATAGTCTTTCTCAAAATGACACCCTTTTTCTCATTTGATGTCTGAAGATCTTGAGTAATATTCGTTGATATTTTGTTCTCTAATTTTCCTTTATTATCTCTGGTGGTTGCTAATAAAAGGATTACCTCGGAAGCTCTTCTGGGAGCTTATTAGAAATGTAGAATATCAGCCTCTAAATAAAAAGCATTTGAACAAGACATCAGGTGATTCATGTGAACATTAAAATTTTGATCAGCAATCTCTGCAGTCGAATTGCAACTTCTTTTCAACTAGAATGACCTGCCATTTAAAACTTATATTGAACTCCAAAAGCAGAATGATTTTCTTTTCTATCTTATATGCAACAGTTATTGTTGAAAGGCTCTCAGTATCTTTTTCTTCTCTTTCATTTTCCACAGTTTTCATTTGATTGCAAGCAAGATCAATCAATATTTAGACTAATCCTCTGTTCCTCTGAGTTTCAGAGATTTCCTTCAGAAAGCTCAGGAAATACCTTTACTCCTCACATAAATTATTAGGCAGTTTTTCTTCTTGCTGTTTTTCTTCTACTTCTGAATAAGTTGTATTGTAAGAGTCAGAATGTTCCACTTGTAGACTTTCCTAATTTTATTATTTATCCTTGCAACTTCAAAGATAAAGGGAATCTATTTCACATCAGTACAAGGCAATGATATAACCATAGCAGAAGTTGACTACTCTTTTTTTTATTTTGATGAACTATATTAATTCTCCATAGAATAATGCACAATCTAGGCATCTGATCACTCACAACCGTCATTCAAATTCAAATATTTATAAATATCTACTTGTCCTAAGAGCACAGAAAAGTATTATTTCTGAAACATAATGGAAAAATCATATAAAGTCAACACAAATTAGATGATCCATATATTGACAGTTTCAAACATTCTATGTGCAATGTATTTGGGGAGATTGGCTTGTTAAACGTGAAGATTAGGGAATACATTGTAAAGAAGGGTATTATATGAGTGCAATTTTATTTTCTGCTGAGATCTTATAAATATTTGGGTGTATTTTAGTGGATTGGTTAGGGTGCTTTATGTAGAACTGCATTTGAATAAAAGTTGTCTACTGAAAATTTCTGTGCATGGAAATGTAAAGGGGTCCAGGGACGAAGAATAATCAGGAAACAAATTGAGAATTTTGAGTGAGGAGGTCATTAAAAGTTGCAACAGGAGCAGAGTGACAGTCAGTCAATTATCTCTTTCTTGAGAATATTGTTTTACCTAGCTATGTTTATGTGACTATATGGATCTGACCAGCACAATTATAGAGGGCTCATAGTTTCAGAGGTCTTAGTCCACAGAAGGCTGGCTCTGTTCCTTGGGTCTTGAGGTGAGGCCGAATATCATGGTTGAGTGTGTGGCAGAGGAAAGCAACTCACATGAGATCAGGAAGCAGAGAGAGAGAGGGTCTCTACTCTCCAGATACAAAATATACCCCAAAGCCACCACTCAATTCCAATTTCTTCTAGCCACACCCTACCACTTCAGTTACAACTCAGTTAATCCCTATAGGGGGATTAAATCACTGATTGGGTTAAGACTTCTAAAACTCAATCATTTCTCCTCTGAACCTTCTTGCATTGTCTCACACATGGTTTTTGGGGACACTTAATATCCAAACCATAACAAATATCTACCTCAAAACCCTAAATATCATATAATACTTTCCTTTTTACTTTTATATAGAGTTCAGATTGAATTATAGGATCCAGCAACTTTTTAAAATACTACAGATAACTTACAAGGACAAAAAAATCCCTTTTGTTTCTTGAAGGGATTTTCTGCTAAAGCATATCTGCATTTCCTCTAGTTATTCAAATTTCCTGAAATTGGAAATGGGACAAGGATAGTTTTCAGTACCCTGAATCCAAAGTCACTCGATCTTGCAGTTGAATAACTACTCAGAATTTATGTTTTGAACATATAAAGAAATGAATTAAATAAGGGAAAACTATTTCTAGGGTGATCCCCCCCATTTCTTAATATACTGGTCAGCTGTGCAAGGTTGTTTTTCCTGGAAGAATTTTCTTTATGGCTTACATTAACAGAAAAATTTAGGTTCTGTACTCACATCTCCTTATGTATCTGTTCACAATCTCAGATTTAGCATTCCCAATTGATGAAAGCATAACCAAGGAATACCTTCCAAGAGAGTCAGAACAGAGGTTTAGAAAGTGTAAACCAACCCTCCAGGTATCAGATTCTTAAAATTATTTTCACCGGACTTGGTGGTGCACACCACCAGCAACTCAGGAAGATGAGGAGGAAGATTGCAAGTTCAAGGCCAAACTCAGCAATTTAGTGGACCCTCAGCAATTCAGTGGACCCTTAGCAACCTGTCTCAAAATAAAAATAAAGGGATAAATATAAAGAGCTGGATATGGGGATCAGTGGTAAAGTACCTTTAGGTTCAATTCCCAGTTCTTTTGGTTTATGTATGAGGTGTCCCCCAAAATCTCATGTGTGAGACAATGCAAGAAAGTTTAGAGGTGAAATCATTTGGGTTATGAGAAGCTCTAACCAGTGCATTAGTCCCCTGATAGGAATTAACTGGGTGGTGGTTCTACCCAGGTGGAGTGCGACAGGAGGAGGTGAATCATTGGGGACGTGACTTTGGGTTATATATTTTGTCCTTGCTGAGCATAGTGTGCTCACGCTCTCAATCTCTCTCTCTGCTTCCTGAAGCCCTGTCCCCAGATGCTTTCCTCTGCTATAATATTCTGCCACACCTCAGGCCCTGAGGAATGGAGTCAGTCCTCTATCGACTGAGGTCTCTGAAACCATAAGTCCTAAAATTAACTTTTCTTTCTCTAAAATTGTTCTTGTTAGGTCTTTTTGTCACAGAGGCAAAAAAGCTGACTAAAACATAAGTAAATATATTTTTTTCAGTGAGTCCTGGAAAAAGCTCTAGAAGCAATGTTTCCATCAAAAGCTATTCCACAGATTAAAAAACTAAAAATAAAATAAAAAGAAAGAAAAGAAAACCAAACAAAAATATATAATCCCTTCATTGTTTAGAATTTGCTTCTCTCTTACTAATAATATCATAAGTTCCATTGCAATCTCCCTGTTTCTTGAAAAAAAGATCATTTTAGATACCAGATTGCAGAGAGGTCATGGGCAAAACTGTCATAAATCAATTGCATGCATTTTAAGTATACACTTTTATGCTTTGATTTATAAACAAAAATAAACCCAAAGTCACAGTTAAGATAATGAATATATTGAACTCAATAAAATCTTTCTGTTCCCTTTTCTCTACTCCCTTTTGCAGAAACTTTGTGGCACAATAGAGTTGCTATATTTTTCTGACATTTTTATAAATGTAATTGTGCAGTATGTATTCATTTTAAAAATGTGTTCTTCTTCATTCTGAAAATTGAAGATTCATGTATGCTCTTATGTGTCAAGACGTTATTTTGCATAATTACTGAGCAAAGTCCAGTGTAGTTATGTGGTACCATATATATGCATATTCCCATATTGATAGACATTAAGGTTGATTATAGTTTTTTTACATTTTTTTTTTCAGATTAAATACAAAGAAGGAATGATTAGTGTTGGATTGAAACTTAAGACCAAAGAGAAAGGTTCAGTGCTCTAGCAATTGAAAGAAGATGCAAGACACATTTGGGATAGTAGACATGCTTTATATTGAGGTGGCAGCAGTCCCAGCCCCAACCCTGAGTCATTCTGCAGACCATTTTTAAATGCAGGCCAGAGAAAGAAGGCACACTGCCAACAGGTTATATGAGTTCATATAAGAGTACATATAACACTTACAAGAAAGTGTTCATGATCTTGAGTGTATACACTGGATCAGGGTGTTCATGACCTTGGTTATACAATAAAAACAGCCTGCCTGAAGCCTTGATGAGAAAGCCTAAACATTGTCATCTGGGCCTACACCACTGGTAGCTGATATTTCAGTATTATATCCAAATGTTTAAGAACCTGCTGACTTTTCCAACAGGGGTTGTACCTGTGGGGGTTTCTGCCATGTTCTGCGTGGATGAGGAAAGGGTTAACTGCCAGAGGACAATTACCCATAAGCTTATTTAATCAATGAACACAGAATAGCCAATACTCTTGTTGAATGAGAGGGGAGATCAGGTCCACTGTCTCCAGTGCCAAGTACATCTCCCCCCTAGCCCGCAGTCTAGCACCCACACTGTGGCTGACCATCTATCAACACAGGGTCTCCTTTGCCCACAAGCATTGATTGTTTCTGACCTGGAGGAAGTGGGACAGCAACCACTGTGGGACACTGCATTATCATGTTCCTCTCAGGCATCAGGCTACTGAAGAATAGGAGGTTTGGACAGTACAGTATAATTTTATTGCAGAATTCTTTTCTAATTGGTAGTATTATTATGATAATTCATATTATACCTATTACTCCTACTTTTTTCTTTTATTAATATTTTTCTCACTCTATTTTCCTCTTATATACCTGTTTCCTTGGAGACTCTCCCTTTTCTCAGGATAACAATCTGTTTCTTTTAATTCTGCTTTCAATATTCCTATGACATAGTACCTCTACAGACTCACTTCTTATCTCATTAATGTTATATCCTGCATTCCTCATCACCTTTGTTCACTATTCAAAATTGTGGTCCTTATTGCAAATTTTTGTTATGTTGTAGATAATTATTTGAACTCATCATCTCTGTTTATTAAGAAAACACAGTTAATGTCTTCATAGAGTTCTTTGGACACGTATTGTTTGTGTGGTGTGCCACTGATATTGATCTCTCACTTCAAGGTGAGGTATTGGAATTTTGCAGGGACACTATAAGACTTTAGGGGAAAACTGCAATACCTTGGATTCTCACTGCTAGGGAGGAAGTTACATGAACAATATGAGAAAACAAGGGAAGAAAGTGTCCCCCAAAAAACTAAATGCTACACTAATAGAACCCCATGACACCATGGCAGAAGAAATGTCAGACAGAGACTTAAGAATGTACATAATTAAAATGATTTGAGAAGCAAATGATGAGATAAGAGAGCAAATGTGAACAATGAATGATCACACAAATAAACAGTGAAAAGAGCAATTTCAGGAAGCAAAAGATCATTTCAATAAAGATAAAGATTCTGAAAAAAAAACCAGATATCTTTAAAATGAAGGAAATAAACCAAATAAAAAACTCAATAGAAAGCATAACTAACAGACTAGATCACTTGGAAGACAGAACTTCATAAAATGAAGACAAAATATTTAATCTTGAAAACAAAGTTGACCAAACAGAGAAGATGGTAAGAAATCATGAAAGGAACCTATGAGAATTATGGGATATCATGAAAAGACAAAATTTAAGAATTATTTAGACTGAGGAAGGCACAGAGATACAAACCAAAGGAATGAACGAATAATCTACTCAATGAAATAGTATCAGAAAATTTCCCAAATCTGAAGAATGAAATGGAAAATCAAATATAAGAGGCTTACAGGACATCAAATGCACAAAATCACAACAGATTCACATCAAGGCACATTATAATGAAAATACCTAAATTCAAAAGGAAGAAAGAATTTTAAAGGCTGCAAGAGAAAAGCATCAGATTACATACAGGGGAAAACCAATATGGATATCAGCAGATTTCTCAGCCCAGACCCTAAAAGCTAGGAGGACCTGGAACAACATATTTCAAGCTCTGAAGGAAAATGGATGCCAACCAAGAATCTTACACCCAGCAAAACTTATCTTAAGATTTGATGATGAAATAAAATCCTTCCATCATAAAAAAAAAAGCTTAAAGAATTTACAAACAGAAAGTGTGCACTAGAGAACATCTTCAGCAAAATATTCCATGAGGAAGAAATGAAGAATAACAATGTAAGTCAGCAAAGGGAGGAACTACCCTAAAGGAATAGCCAATTAAAGGAGAAACCAAGTCAAGTTAAAAGCCAAAAATAAGTCATAATGACTGAGAATTTAAACAATATCTCAATAACAACTCTGAATGTTAATGGCCTAAACTCATCAATCAAAAGACATAGACTGGCAGATTGGATTAAAAAGAAAACTCCAATAATTTGCTGCCTTCAAGAGACTCATCTCATAGAAAAAGATGCCAACAGACTAAAGGTGAAGGGTTGGGGATAAACATACCACACGCATGGATTCAGTAAAAAGGCAGGAGTTTCCATTCTCATTTCAGATAAAGGTGATTTCAAACCAAAGTTAGTCAGAAGGGATAAAGAAGTACATTTCATACTGCTTAAGGGAAGCATAAATCAGCAAGACATAACAAACATAAATAATTATGCCCCTTCAGACTTAACACACATATATAAAATATTCCAATCATCAACGAGTGAATACACATTCTTCTCAGCAGCACATAGATCCTTCTTTAAAATAGACCATATGTTATGCCACAAAGCTACTCTTAGCAAATACAAAAAGATAGAAATACTACCTTGTATTCTATCAGATCATAATGGAATGAAACTAGAAATCAATGATAAAATAAAAAACAGAAACTATTTCAATACCTGGAGATTAAATAATAGTCTATTGAATGAGGCATGGATAGCAGAAGACATCAGGGGGAAATGAGAAAATTCTTAGAAGTAAATGAGAACAAAGATACAACATATCAGAATATCTGTAATGCTATGAAAGTAGTAGTAAGAGGAAAATTCATTGCATGGAGCACAATGAATAAAAGAAGAAAAAGTCAGCAATTAAATGACCTAATATTACAGCTCAAAGCCCTAGAAAAAGAACAGATCAACACCAAAAGTAGTAGAAGACAGGAAAGAATTAAAATCAGAGTGGAAATCAATGAAATAGAAACAAAAGAAACAATAAAAAAATGACAAAACAAAAAGTTGGTTCTTGGAAAAAATAAACAAAATTGGTAAGACCGTTAACCATACGAATGAAAAGAAGAATTACTAAAATTCTTGATGAACAAGAAAATATCATGACATACACTATTGAAATACAAAACATAATTAGAAACTACATCAGAACCTTATACTCCACAAAATAGAAAATCTCAAAGACATCAATAGGCTTCTAGAGACATATGATCCAGTCAAACTGAACCTGGAGGACAAACATAATTCAAATTGATCTATTTCAAGCAATGAAATAGAAGTCATCAAAAGCCTACAAACCATGTTGTATGAAAGGAGAGAAGGTTAGCACTCCCCTTGACAAGGGTGGAAGAGGCTCTCAGGCCTAACAACACGCGTACGGTTAAGGCATCATCACCTACTTCATGGCATCTAACCATAATTTTTAAAGAGAAAAGCATCAGATTACCTATTGGGGGAAACCAATACAAATATCAGCAGATTTCTCAGCCCAGATCCTAAAAGCAAAAAGGGCCTGGAACAACATATTCCAAGCACTGAAAGAAAATGAATGCCAACCAAGAATCTTAAACCCAGAAAAAATTACCTTCAGATTTGAAGATGAAATAAAATCATTCCATGATAAACATAAGCTAAAAGAGTTCACAAATAGAAAGCCTGCCCTACAGAAAATCCTCAGCAAAATATTCCAAGAGTAAGAAATGAGAAACAACAATGTAAGACAGCAAAGGGAGGAATTACCCTAAAGGAACAGACAATTAAAGGAAAAGCCAAGTAAGATTAAAGTCCAAAAATAAGTCAAAATGACCGGGAATACAAGTCATATCTCAATAATAACCCTAAATGTAAATGGCCTAAACTCATCAATCAAAAGACATAGACTGGCAGATTGGATTAAAAAGAAAGACCCAAAAATATGCTGCCTTCAAGAGACACATCTTATAGAAAAACATGCCCACAGACTAAAGATGAAAGATTGGGAAAAAACATACCATGCACATGGACTTAGTAAAAAAGCAGGAGTTTCCATTCTCATTTCAGATAAAACAGACTTTAAGCCAAAGTTAGAAGGGATAAAGAAGGACATTTCATACTACTTAAGGGAAGCATAAGTCAGCAAGATATAACAATCATAAATATTTACGCACCAAACAATGGTGCATCAATGTACGTCAATCAGATCCTTCTCAAATCCAGGAACCAAACAGACCAAAACACAATAATACTGGGGGACTTTAACACTCCTCTCTCACCATTGGAAGATCTTCCAAGCAAAAATTGAACAAAGAAACCATAGAACTTAATAACCCAATTGCTAATTTAGACTTAACAGACATATATAGAATGTTCCATCCATCAAAAAGCAAATACACTTTCTTCTCAGCAGCTCATGGATTCTTCTCTAAAATAGATCATATGTAGGCCACAAAGTTACTCTTAGCAAATACAAAAACATTGAGATACTACCTTGTATTCTATCAGATCATAATGGAATGAAATTAGAAATCAATGATAAAACTAAAAACAGAAACTACTCCAACACCTGGAGATTAAATATTATGATATTGAATGATGCATGGATAACAGAAGACTTTAGGGGGGAAATTAAAAGATTCTTAGAGGTCAATGAGAACAAAGATACAACATATCAAAATCTCTGGGATACTATGAAAGCAATGCTAAGAGGAAAATTCATTGCAGGGAGTGCATTCAATAAAAGAATGAAAAGTCAACAAATCAATGACCTCACATTACAGCTCAAAGCCCTAGAAAAAGAGGAACAGATCATCAGCAAAAGTAGTAGAAGCCAGGAAATAATTAAAATCAGAACTGAAATTAATGAAATTAAAACAAAAGAAACAATTCAAAAAATTGACAAAACAAAAAGTTGTTCTTTGAAAAAAATAAACAAAATTGATAAACCCTTAGCCACACTAATGAAGAGAAGGAGAAAGAAAATGCAAATTACTAAAATTTGTGATGGAAATGGAAATATTACAACAGACACAATTGAAATACAAAAAATAATTAGAAGTTATTTTGAAAATTTATACTCCAACAAAATAGAAAACCTGGAAGACATCAACAGGTTCCTAGAGGCATATGAGCCACGCAAACTGAATCTGGAAGACATACACAACTTAAATAGATCAATTTCAAGCAATGAAACAGAAGAAATCATTAAAAGCCTACAAACAAAGAAAAGTCCAGGACCAGATGGATTCATAGTCAAGTTCTACAAGACCTTCAAAGAAGAGCTCATTCCAATACTCCTCAAAGTATCTCATGAAATAGAGGAGGAAGGAACCCTTCCAAACTCATTCTATGAAGCTAATATACCCTGATACCAAAACCAGAGAAGGACACATCGAGGAATGAAAATTTCAGACCAATATCCCTAATGAACATAGATGCAAAAATTCTTAACAAAAATGTATCAAATAGCACACAAAAGCATATTAAAAAGATAGTGCACCATGATCAAGTGGGTTTCATCCCGGGGATGCAAGGGTGGTTCAACATCTGGAAATCAATAAATGTAATTCACCACATCAACAGACTTAAAGTCAAGAACCACATGATTATTTCAATAAATGCAGAGAAAGCATTTGATAAAATACAGCACCCCTTCATGCCCAAAACACTAGAAAAAATAGGGATAGTAGGAACATTCCTTAACATTGTAAAAGGCATCTATGCTAAACCCACAGCTAGCATCATTCTAAATGGAGAAAAATTGAAAGCATTCCCCCTGAGAAATGGAACAAGGCAGGGATGCCCTTTTTCACCACTTCTATTCAACATTGTTTGAAACTCTAGCCAGAGCAATTAGACAGACCAAAGAAATTAGAGGAATACAAATAGGAAAAGAAGAGCTCAAACTATCCATATTTGCTGATGACATGATTCTCTATTTAGAGGACCTTAAAAATTCCACCAGAAATCTTCTGGAACTCATAAATGAATTCAGTGAAGTAGCAGGATATAAAATTAATGCTCATAAATCTAATGCATTTTTATTTGTAAGTGATGCATTCTCTGAGAGAGAAATTAGGAAAACTATACCATTCACAATAGCCTCAAGAAAAAGAAAATACTTGGGAATCAATCTAGCAAAAGAAGTGAAAGACCTCTACAATGAGAACTACAGAACACTAAAGAAAGAAATTAAAGAAAGTCTGAGAAGACGGAAAGATCTCCCATGTTCTTGGATAGGCAGAATTAATATTGTCAAAATGACCATACTTCCAAAAGTGCTATACAAATTCAATGCAATTCCAATTAAAATCCCAACAAAGGAGCTCATAGAAATAGAGCAAGCAATCATGAAATTGATTTAAAGGAATAAAAGACCCAGAATAGCTAAAGCAATCCTTAGCAAGAAGAGAAGAGCGAAGCAGGGGGTATCACAATACCAGACCTTCAACTATATTACAGAGCAATAGTAACAAAAACAGCATTGTATTGGCACCAAAATAGACAGGTAGATCAATGGTACAGAATAGAGGACACAGAGATATCTCATACTTGAGAAAGGAGCCAAAAACATACAATGGAGAAAAGATAGCCTCTTCAACAAATGGTGCTGGGAAAACCGGAAATCCATATGCAGCAAAATGAAAATAAACCCATATCTCTCACCCTGCACAGAACTCAACTCAAAATGGATCATGGACCTAGGAATTAGACCAGAGACCCTGCACATAATAGAAGAATCTCCATCATTTTGGCCTAGGATTAGATTTCCTTAACATGACTCCCAAAGCGCAAGAAATAAAAGCAGGAATCAATGATTGGGATAGAGTCAAACTAAAAAGCTTTTTCTCAGCAAAGGAAACAATCAGCAATGTGAAGAGAGAGCCTTGAGTGGGAGAAATCTTTGCCACTCACACTTCAGATAGAGCACTAATCTCCAGAATCTACAAAGTGCTCAGAAATCTTTTCACCAGCAATATTAATAACCTAATCAATAAATGGACCAAGGAAATGAATAGACACTTTACAGAAGAAGATCTTTGAGCAATCAACAGATTTATGAAAAAATGTTCAACATCCCTAGTTATAAGAGAAATGCAAATCAAAACCACCTTAAGATTTCATCTTACCCCAATTAGAATGTCTTTTATTAAGAATATAGGCAACAACAGGTGTTCGCGAGGATGTGGGGAAAATGGCACACTCATACATTTCGGGTGGGATTCAAGTTGGTGCAGCCACTCTGGAAAGTGGTGTGGAGATTCCTTAGAAAACTTAGAATGGATCCACCATTTGACCCAGCTATCCCACTCCTTGGCCTATACCCAAAGAACTTAAAATCAGATTGCTACAGTGATGCAGCCACATCAATGTTCATAGCTGCTCAATTCACAATAGCTAGATTGTGGAATCAACCTAGATGCCCTTCAATAGATGAATGGAAAAAGAAACCAAGGTGTATATATACACAATGGAATATTACTCAGCCATAAAGAAGAATAAAATTATGGCATTTGTAGGTAAATGTTGGAGACTGTCATGCTAAGTGAGATTAACCAATCCTCAAAATCCTAAGGTCAAATGATCTCTCTGATAAGTGAATGATGATGCATAATGGGGGGTGGAAGGGAGACAAGAATGGAGGAAGGATAGATAGCATAGAGGGAAGGGAGGGGTGGGGGGCATGAATAATAACAGAATGCGACAGACATCATTGCCCTGTGTACATGTATGAATGCAGAGAGGGTGTAACTCTACTTTGTGTACAACCAGAGAAACAGTAGTTGTACTCCATTTGTGTTCAACGGATCAAAATTAAATGAATAAAAAAAAAGAAAAAGAAAAAAAGGAACAGTAAATTCCCAAAAAAAACAAAAAAAGCCTACAAACCAAGAAAAATCCAGAAGCAGATGGATTCTCAGCTGAGTTCTACAAGAACTTTAAAGAAGAACTTATTCCAATACTTCTCAAAATATTTCATGAAATAGAAGAGGAGGGAACCCTTCCAAACTCATTTTTTGAAGTTATTATCACCCTGATACCAAAAGGAAAGACACTTTGAGGTAAGAAAACTTCAGACCAATATCCCTAAGGAACATAGATGCAAAAATTCTTAATAAAATTTTAGCAAATTGCATAAGAAACACATTAAAAAGACAGGTCATCATGATCATCCCAGGGATGCAAGGTTGGTTCAACATCTGGAAATCTATAAATGTAATTCACCACATCAACAGGCTTAAAGTTAGGAATCACATGATTATTTAAATAGATGTTGGAAAAGCATTTGATAAAATACTGCAACCTCCATGCTTAAAACACTTGAAAGAATAGGGATAGTAGGAAATACCTCAACATTGTAATGGTTATCGATGCTAAGTCCATGGTCAACATCATTCTAAATGGAGAAAAACTAGAGCATTTCCCCTAAAAACTGGAAACAAGGCAGGAATGCCCTCTTTCACCACTTCTACTCAATATTGTCCTTGAAACTCTAACCAGAACAGTTAGAGTAAAGAAATTAAAGGGGTACAAATAGGAAAAGAAGAACTCAAACTATCACTATTTGCTAATGACATGATTCTATATTTAGAGGAACCGAGAAATTTCACCAAAAAACTTCTAGAATTCATAAATGAATTCAGTAAAGTAGCAGGATATAAAATCAACAGTCATAAATCTAAGACATTTGTATTCATAAGTGATGAATCCTCTGAAAGGGAAATTAGGAAAACTACCCCATTCACAACAGCCTCAAATAAAATAAAATAAAATAAAATACATGGGAATCAATCTAACAAAAGAGGTGAAAAAACTCTATAATGAGAACTACAGAACACTAAAGAAAAAAATTAAAGAAAACCTTAGAAGATGAAAAGATCTCCTGAGTTCTTGGAGGAAGGCAGAATTAATATTGTCAAAATGGCCATACTACCTATAGAGCTATACAAATTCAATGCAATTCCAATTAAAATCCCCATGATGTTCCTCATAGAAATAGAGAAAGCAATCATGAAATTCATTTGGAAGAACAAGAGACCCAGAATAGCTAAAGCAATCATTAGCAGGAAGAGCAAAGCAGGGATATCACAATACCCGCCCTTCAACTGTACTACAAAGCAATAGTAACAAAAATGGCATGGTATTGGAATCAAAACAGGCAGGTAGACCAATGGTACAGAATAGAGGACACAGCAATAAACGCATATAAATTCAGTTACGTCATTTTAGAGAAAGGAGCCAAAAACATACAATGGAGAAAAGATAGCCTCTTCAACAAATGGTGCTGGGAAAACTGGAAATCCACATGTAAGAAAATGAAATTAAACTCCTATCTCTCACCCTGCACAAAACTCAACTCAAAATGGATCAGGGACCTAGGAATTATACCAGAGACCCTGCACCTAATAGAAGAAAAAGTAGGTCCAAATCTTCATCATATCGGCTTAGGACCAGACTTCCTTAACATGACTCCCAAAGCACAAGAAATAAAAGCAGGAATAAATAACTGGGATAGATTCAAACTAAAAAACCTTTTTCTTAGCAAAGGAAACAATCAACATTGTGAAGAGAGAGCCTACAGAGTGAGAGAAAATCTTTGCCACATGCACTTCAGATAGAGCACTAATCTCCGAAATCTATAAAGAGCTCAAGAAAATTTACACCAAGAATACAAATAACCCAATCAATAAATTGGGCTAAGGAAATGAGCAGATACTTCACAGAAGTGGATCTATAAGCAATCAACAGATCCATGAAAAAATGTTCAACATCTCTCATAATAAGTGAAAAGCAAATCAAAACTACCCTAAGATTTCATCTCACTCCAATTAGCATGGCTATTATCAAGAATACAAGCAACAATATGTGTTGGCAAGGATGTGGGGAAAAAGGTACACTCATACATTGCTGGTGGAGTTGCATTGGTGCAGCCACTCAGGAAAGCAGTATGGAGGTTCCTTAGAAAACTTAGAATGGAACCACCATTTGACCCAGCTATCCCACTCCTTGGCCTATACTCAAAGGACTTAAAATCAGCATACTACAGTGACTCAACCACATCAATGTTTATAGCAACTCAATTCACAATAACTAGACTGTGGAACTAACCTAGACGCCCCTCAATAGATGAATGGATAAAAAATGCAGTATATATACACAATGGAATATTATTTAGGCTTAAAGAAGAATGAAATTATGGCATTTGCCTGTAAATAAATGGAACTCAGGAATACCATGCTAAGCAAAATAATCCAAACCCAAAAAACCAAAGGCCAAATGTTTTCTCTGATAAGCAGATGCTGATCCATAATGAGGGGTTGTTGTAGGGAAGAATGAAGAAACTTTGGATTGGGCAGAGTGGAGTGTTGGATGGGGAGGGGGTATGGAGATGGGAAGGTTGGTGGAATGAGACAGACATTAGTACTCTATATACATGTATGATTACACTACCCATGTGACCGTGTACCATGCGCCGCAAGAGTAATGACAAGTTGTGCTCCATTTGTGTACAGTGTGTCAAAATGCATTCTACTGTCATGTATAACTAATTAGAACAACAAAAAATTTTTTTCAATGAAAAAAAAAATCCAGTCTCAGCCATTTATTGGGGGCCTAAGCAACTTACTTAGCAAGACCCTGTCTCTGGATAAAATATAACACAGGGCTGGGGAAGGGGCTCAGTAGTTAAGTGCTTCTGGGTTCAATCTCGGTACCAAAAACCAAAACAAACAAACAAATAGAAAAAACTCACAAACGCAGTCTAGCAATCATCTGAGGGGAGGACAGGACAACACGATTAGCAAAAACAGATAAGAGATAAAATTTAGAGATGATGTTCTAATTTGTGGGTTCAGTCGTGGGTCCATGGGTGTTTGCCAGTTTTTTTTTCCCACATTTTTTATGGATGCATTACAGTTGTACACACTGATGGGATTTGTTGGCCACATTTTTGTACATGAACATGTTACTTGACATAATAACATGATGTGTTTGCTAAGTGGTTAAACTAAATAAAGGGGGTTGGTTCCTGATTACACACTGCAGCGTAAACAAACAAAAAAAAGAGCTCAAAAACCACATGTGGCTGCTGAATGAGCAGAGAACATCTTCATGATAGAAAGTTGTCTAGGGTAGTAGTTGTGTTCGCCTCCCATCCCCAGGTTTCTCAGGAAGCCTCATCAGCTACCAGGCAACACTATCTCAAGTTCTTGATTAAAAACCAGATACCAGTCAAATTCACATACAACTGCTGTCTTCTTAGGAAGAAAAAAGTGTTTGCCTCATCATTGAATGCCTCTGTGGCTTTCACTCAGTAAAACAACATTTAAGAAAAGATTCCTGATGCAAGGAAACACAAAGAAAAGAAGAAAATAGACAAGTTGTGAGATTTATGTCATATATAAAAGTCAACAGAAAACTTCAGTACACCTTTGTAAACTTACAGTAATTAGAATTTTCCATGTTTATGGGAAGAAAAAAGTATAAAACTTTGGCACTTATGCTTGCTCATGGATTTAGTTAATAAGCCTAAAGTCATTTTGAAATGCACAACTCACTAGTTTACCATTTAATTGGTTTATTTCCCTGACAGCAGGAAGTGAAGAAGTTTCTATGTATCTTAATTAAGTATATATGCAAGTTAGTGCAAAAATGTTGATCTCTGGATATAAATGTATTTTAAATAAGACATTTTATGTTATGTAAATGGAACTTAAAAATAAAACATTGCCAACATTTCCTGCTAACTGTTCTAGTTAATTTTTTTCTCTAAGGAGGGTTCATTTCATTAATTTTTTAAAATAATAGATAAAATTTACTTTTAAGCAGCAATCACTGAACTCTAGGAATCCATACCAGGGGAAAGAACTTCAGACAATCAGACAATGGGATTGTATATTTCTCCAATTTATTCACCATTATTATCAGTATCCTTATAGAACAGTTTCCCCAAAAAGAACAAATATAGTCCTTTTCCTTGAAAGCACCTAAACAAATTGAAAGGCTAAAAACAGTATTTTATAAAATTGTAGATAATAATTGTCTGTGATTGCAATTTAAACATCTACACTACACAAATAACAATAAACTTTGTCACAGAAACATGCCCTGAACGAAAGTTGTAAAATAAGCAAAACTTTGTTCATAGTTTCCTCATTTCTTGAGAAAAACCCCATAAATTAAATTATAAATTTCTGCTACTGCTTTCTTCGGAATTGTTTTAAACTCTTAATTCATCAGCATTAATATTTCTTTGACCTGTGATTACCTTTTAAAGAGATTTTTATCAATTGAGAAAAAATAGCTTTTTGATTTATCTACAATTTATCATTTGAGGTACCATTTTTTTAAAATGAAGATCCAAGTTTTCATCTGGTATCATTTTTTTTTTGTACCTAAAAATACTTCCTTTACTCCTTTATGATTTCTTGTATGTAGGCTTTCTGGGAAAAAGTCTCTAAGATTAAATTTTTCTGAAAATGACATTATTTTTCTTCAATGTTGAAACAACTTTTCGTTGGATATATGATGACTTTTTTTCCTTTTAGCATTTTAATGATGCTATTTCATTGTCTTTTGTTCTACATCGTATTACATGAAAAGAAATTGTCATTATTTTTATTGTTCCCTCTAATGTAATTGTTTTTCCAATCTATCTGCTTTGAAATATATTCTTTTGTACCAACCATTTCTAATCAAATTGATTATGAGGATTATGGGTGTGTAGCTTCATTGCTTTTTTAGGAGCTTTCTCTTTGTGGAGTGAGTGAAATTTCTGGATTCCTACTATGATTAAATTCATTAAGTAGTTGGTCATTACTTCCTCAGCAAACCACCCACCAGCGTTCTGAGATTCCAATTTCAAATATAGTTTATTCCTAAATTTTGTCACATGGTTCCCTGAGGCTGTCTTCAGTTCCTCAAGCATTTTTTCCTTTTAATGAGTCTATTCTTTTGTTATCAAGTTTACAGATGTCAAATTCTAATGTCTAATATACTTTCATTCTTTTCCAGGGATCTTTGCATTGTGTATATTTTATTCTACTCCTGTAGCAGTTGAATGTATTAGTTTATTATGACTGCAATAACAATTTACCTCAAAACTGGGTGGCTTAAAACCACAGAAGCTAAAAAACAACTTATGTGTTTCCAACATGGAGTAATGTGGCAGGCATAACAGTTATGGATATTATTGTTCCAAAGGTAAAAAAATGGAAAGAGTACCAATATTTCCGTACTCAAGCAAGGTCATAGTCCCTCAGAAAACAAATTTCAATAGGTTTCAAGGTCTATATGTAATCCTTTGTAGCTTATACCTCTGACTTCTGGACTTAACATTATGCCTTCAATGTCAGATTTTCTTTTTCTTGGAGGGAAGTACATGTTTGCATCTGAGTGGTTTTATAGTCTGTTTACTGCCTGCAGAATTTTGGGAGTATGACTGTTTTCTTTCATATCATTCTGGTTCTGTGGCTGTCAGTCCAGTGACTCTGTTGGAGCACCATGCTAAAGGGCCCTGTGGGTCAGTTGTTCATGCCTCAGTGATTCAGACCATTAGTCTACAATGACCTCTAGAGATCTTTCCTGGGTAATTATATCTGTGTTCCTGCTTTCATCTGACATGCTTGAGTTCATCCCTGAGTCACATGACTAAAATTTTCAGCAAAATTTTTCCAGCTGTAATTTTGACTTCATTCCAGAGCACATCTTCCTAATAATGAATATCTCAATTTTGATTTCTTTTTCAATCTGGGTAGGCTAAGAATTTCCCAAAACATCAAGCACTGGTTCATTTTTTTTTTTAAGAGTTCATTACTCAGTTTATTTCATTTTGCTTACACCTTACAGCTGCAAGAAGAAACCAGGCTGCCTTTCCAACCCTTTGCTTAGAGATTGTCTTGGTAAAATATCCAAGTTTATTAGTTATTAGTCCTGCTTTAGATCTAACAGAACACAATTCAGTCAAATCTTGACCATAACAAGAATGGTTTTCCTTCAGATTCCAGTGATGTGATCTTTATTTCCTTTTGATCTTACCTGAATTATCCCAAATGTTCATATTTGACCAACAGTCACTTTAGGACAATCTAGGATATTTCTAGCATACTTCTCAAAATCTTATACAATGCCAAAGTTTGTACTATGGTTGTGAAAATTACCACAAACTGGGGAGCTTTAAATCTGAGAAATTTGTAGTCTCACAGTTCTGGTGGCTAAAATTCTGAAAGGCCTAGAAAGGGCCATGTTCCACAGGAAGGCTTCAGAAAAGAATATGTTCTCTGCAAGTCATAGTCCCTGGTGGGGGTCTGACATTCTTTGAGTGCATTTTGTTCTGATCTTCCTTATTCCCATTGCCTTCTCTGAGTGTCTGAATTCAATCTGCTTTTCTCTCATAAAAATACATGGATGGGCTGTAGGTACAGCTCAGTGGTAGAGCATGTGCTTAGCATGTGTAAGGCACTAGGTTCAATCCCCAAGACCAAAAAACAAAAATGATTGCAAATCAAATAGTCAAATAATTCAGGCTAACTTCATGCCTTCATGATTCTAATTAATAATATTTTCTTGCACGATTTAAAAGAAATCTTCAAAAATCTAATTGCAGATGAAAAATTAGGAGCTTGATGACTCATGGAAAAGTATTTAAATTGGAAAGTGAAAATAGGTGTCATTGCTTTTATCTTCCATATAATCACACCATGGAAGAAACTACTGTAAGCATAGTGATCATAAATCTCAGAGATCCCTGCTTCTCCCTTACGAAAAAGATTGAAATAGTGCCTTCAAACAGTATAATAATCCTAATTCATTCCACTAGATTCTTTAAGATGGTGGAAATGGAGAAATGAACTCCTCCTAGGTGTTAGAGGGAAAGTATATGGCAATGGCAAAATGCAGTCACAGAGAAGTTTCTAGTTGTTCTTTCTGGTAACATTCAGGCTGGGTAACTTTTCTTTGTCAGACAGAAATAAGAACTGATATGCTTTGTTTATTCTTGAAATAAAATTAATGTTGAGTACAGTGATTCACTCCTTTAATCCCAGTTCAGGAGTCTGAGATGGGAAGATTGCAAGATTGAGACCAGCCTCAGAACTTTAGGGAGACATTCCACATCTTAGTGAGATCTGGTCTCACAATAAAGTATTAAAAAGCCTTGGGATGGAGCTCAGGGAAAAAGCACCCCTGCATCAACCTCCATTATTACAAAAAATAAATAAATAATAAGATAAAGTAAAATTCAAATGGGCATAATGAATTACAAATAAGTCAAGTATATTAGTAGTCTAAGACATTTAAACAATCTGTCATTGAATAAATTCATACTTTTCTTAATCTATGGAATGTTTAAAAGAAATATAATGTAATTATTATGAAGTTATTCAGTGCAGCATGTACATTTGTAGTTCCTTTAATATACAGAGTATACTCAATCAGAATTTATGATAGAGGTAAATGATAAAAGCATAAGGCATTTGTTGTCAGTAGGACTGAGGTTCCCTAAGACAACTGCATATTGAGATACACCTAAGAGTGAGCTAAGGTGGATGATCTTAAAATTTACCCAAACCCAGGGCTTTGAGAAAGAACAATGGTTAAGATTCACAGTATCCAAGATCTGGAAACAACCTAAGTTGTATGATTGATATTTTCAACATCAAATATATACAATAACAGTAAAGGTGATTTTCTCAGCTTTAATGGGCTTAAAGAACAAAATTTCCCTATGTGACTTGGAGAAGAGTCACAGATGCTCTCTCTGATAAGGCCAGGAACAAATTCTGTAAAGTTGCCGCCCACACACATTATTGTTTGGTTGGTTGGTTGATTGTTTCCTAAACAATTAGCTGAGCTCTCTATACCCATTAACCAACCTGGAAACGAAACAAAACAAAACAAAGCAAAACAAAACAAAACAAAACAAAAACACTGCTAAGTTTCCTGGAGCAAATTTCAGTAAATCTTCTTTCACTGAGGCTCCTTTAATTGTGTACCTCCATCTTCCTGAACCAGCACTGGACTGTGGAACCATCCTTCCTTCAGGGACCCTCCCCCTTGAGAATTTCCTGAAAAGAGGCCCTGCCTGGTTTTTAATCATTCTGGCAGCTCATCCTGTTTCACAACCCAGTTTTTACTGCCTTGTTCACTCCTCTGTATTAAAAAAAGAAAAAAAAAAATTACTTTCTTCCTGACTCGAGATTCTTGCAGATCTTATGGATGGACACTTATGCTATTGTAATGGCACCCTTTCCCACATGGCAATTAGTCTGTTCACTACTATTACAAGTCTTTTCCTTATCTAAGTCCTGATTTACTTTAATTTAACAAGGGGAATAAGAGAAACAAATCTATCTTCTTTTTATTCCTTGTACTGTTTGAGAAGTAAAGTTTTTAATCACTGGTGCCTTATTTGCTTACATCTATACTCAAACTCATAATTAATGATAGCATAATTAAAAAATTGCATTTCCTAATCTTTAAATATATATAGTTATTCAATCATTCTGCTGGAAATAAGGCATGCTCCTTTACTTGGGACAGTTTTATAATAAATAAGGTTAATTTTTTTTTTTTGAGGTTCTGGGGATTGAACCCAGAGCCTTGTGCTTGCGAGGCAGGCACTCTACCAACTGAGCTACATCCCCAACCCCAGTTCTAATTTTTATGAATTAAGTGGTTATAACTAGAATTAGCTTCATGAAGGGAGTAAGATTCCAAAATTCTCTAGAATTTTCATTGTGAAGATTGAAGCAGATATAAATCTAGTTAAGATATTTAATGTAAGTGAGTATTAGGAAGGAGCAAGCAAAGGTTTTTACATGATAGGTGAACAAGTTTACCGAAACTGACTGAACATATTAGTGGTAATGGAATTAGACATATAAAATTACAAAGAAAGGATTACAATTTGCATGCACAGTTTGATATTTATGGAGACAATTTGAAATGTAAAATGTGGAGAATAGGAATATGTCCAGTGTTTGTCAGGATAATAACAAGATTAAAAGAAACCTTAAGCTGGATGTAGTGGGGCACACCTGTAACTCTTGCTAGTCAGGAGGCCGAGGCAAGAGAACTGTCAGTTCAAGGTCAACCTGGGCAACTCAGTGAGACCCTGTCTCAAATGAAAAATAAAAATGACTAAGGATATATTTCAATTAAGAGTCCTAGATTCAATCCTAGTACTTAATAAGTAAGTAAAGTTTGAGTGAGAGTGATGAGAAAAATTCTATAATTTTGATTTCTAAAGTGAGGTTTCTTTGAACATATTAGGGAACATTAAAAACTCATTATAATTTTCTATAAAGATTAATCTGAGCATTCTTAAATCTTATTCTATGACCCTTAAACCACCACAGAATTACAGTTCAGTATCTGAAGTTATTACAACATTAATGTATATGTATCGTTTGCATTTGTTCTGTTTCAATTCAAATAATTCCAATAGGTGGGCAATCAGATTGTCAAAGTATTGAAGCCTATCTCAATATGAGACGTTTCCTAGCAAAACATTCTTGGGGGTTTTATTTATTTGTTCTCCTTATGATTTTGCTATTATATGGAACACTTCTGGGCTGATGTAAAAAATAAATTCAACTTCATATATGTCTAAAAGATAGTAAGAATATATACTTTGCTTCCATGACATTCCAATATGTCTGCAGTGGTTGAAGAGCACAATGAAAAGCCCCAAGTTCACATTAGGGTTAAAGGAATTTTTCTTAGTAGTCTAAATTAATATTGGAATATAGCTTCCAAACTCCAAAATTGGAAAAGGATATTTTGAGTTTGATTTTGAACAAAGGCACCATGAAATGCAGTGTCATAGTTGGGATTTTCAAAAAGTAAGGACCCTGATCTACCAAAAGAAGTACATTACACATCATTAAGAATAATAACACTGACACAGAACTAGAACAATTCTTCCAAATTAATTTATTCTTTCTACTAATAATTCTTCTAATACTGTATATATCATTCTGCTAATTTTCTGATCAAGGGTCATAGTCCATGCCCTATGTTTTTAAACTCTTTTATATGTTATGAACTGCTACCAGTAGTCAGATATTTCTCAGTCTTTCTAACACTGCCATAATATTGTGTTTTGATTTTGAATACAGAAATACAAGCTTTTATTTGAAAATTTAACTAAAAAAATTAACTCTAAAGTTCTTTTGTAACATCATCATTTGAACATGAAGCGTCAAATAAAATGGAATTTATTTTAATTTGTTGATATCAGAATTTATTTGAATTTGATGCTGATTTGTTTAAACTAAGTACAGACATTGGATTAAAACTAGATATGTATATGTTTACTTTATTGTTATTAATTATAAATATTAATATTAGAAATTATGATTATCACTGATGCTATTATTATGAAATTGTTAACAACTAAACCACTGCTTTAATGACAATTCCTACACTGTGCATTAATAAATCATTTTGCTGAATTAGTGAGCCCTTTCAAGTTTGTATGAATAAAATCCATGTCTCCATGACTCATTCCTTCACAATATAAATGCCCAATATGAAGGTATTTTGCTTTTGGAATGCCTACATTTCTGCAATTCAAAATTATACCTTGATCTAATTTTTACTTAACCTGATATAATAATTTTTGTTATACTTTAGTTAGGAAATGTCCTCCAAAGTTCCAATAGTCACCATCCTGGTGCTATTGGGTATACTGACTGGTCTTCCAGTCATTGAGTAAATGCCCTTTAGTGGGACAATGGGACCTTGCCCCTTCCTCTTCTTCTCTTTGCTTCTTAGTCTCCTGAAGTGAACAGTTTCTAACACATGATCCTCATCATGATGTGCTACTCAACACGGAACCAAAGCAGTAGAGCCAAGTGACTATAGTTTGAAGCATTTCTCCCTCCTTATAAGACCATTCATTATCTTAGGTGTTTGTTAGAGTAATACAAAACTAACTAAAACAACATGCTGTGTATGGCATTCACATATACAAATTCATATATCTTCATTTTTTAATGTCCTTCCCAATCAAAAGATTCTATTTGGCAATTTAAACATGAATGTTATTTTATGCACTTAGACATAGGAATTATGTGGCACTGCTTAATTAAAGGATATGTATAAGAGGGTCATATAATAACTTTTAATCTTAAAACAAAATGAAAATATTTTTGATAATTCATGCACTTCTGAGAATGGGTATATGAACCAACAAGTTCTTTGAATACTGGATGAAGAATAGTTCAATATAAGGAATGAATAAATTGTTAAGAAAGAATTAAAATGCAGATACAAACTAAATAAAGACTAAAAAGTATAGATGAGATATAAACAGAATTAGCATTTAATATTTTTCAATGTAATACTTTCAATTTGCAAATCTAAGTACTAATGAACTTCAAATCATTTATCACATTGACTTGGAAATGACCTCAGATCCTTTTGGGTTAATGCTTTAAGCTTGCCTTTTTGCCATTTTTTAAAAATCAATTAATGTAACCATAAGAACTGTGGTTAGAATATTTTTGAATTATTAAATTGATTTTTGCTTATTCTATCTGGTGCATTTGTGGCTTATCAGAAAGACAGAAGGTTATAATAGTAAAGGTTTCCAGATCTATGCACTTTGAAGACTTCAATAATCATTTTGCACTCAATATCAATTAATCACACTTTGCTGTTGTCAACTTTACTGTTCCTTTAAACATATTTTAAATTGGAGGGAAATCATTATTAGGTAGAGAAATAATAAGATTTTCCAGTAAATGTTACACCACATAAAATGTTTTGAATTGATTTGCTCACCCTTCTTAATCTCAAAATACCCCAGTGGTAAACAGAAAGCACCCTATCAAAGATGTTTGTTCTGTTTTTGAGAGTTTCAAATAATGAACATGTTTAATGCTTAAAGAAATGCAATACTTTAATATTTCTTTTATATTTTACCCAAAATAAATATAAGCTCCCCAAAAATAGAGGTGAATACCACTTAAGATTTTATGTAAATAATTTTTGATATTTGACTTTTTTTAAAAGTCCCATTCAAGCAGTGGATGGGTTACATATTGAAGCTTAATTACTCTTAGTACAATATGAGGAAGTTATTCATAGTTATTTAGCTCTTCTTAGTCTTCAGGGTCTTTTTAATATAACTTTTTAAGAATTTAAGGTTTAGAGAAATGTTGCAAAGATAATTCATGTACTTCAGAGAATCCTGTGCACCCCACATCCAGTTTCCTCCATTCTTAATGTTCATACTAATACAGTACATCTGTCATATCTAAAAAAAACCCCTAATATTGGTATACTGTGATTAATAAAGTCATTAGTTTTCTACCTGATAACCTTTTTGTGTTCCAGCATCCCAGGCCAGATACCACCTTACATTTACCTGTACGTTTTTAAGCTCCACTCTACTTTGATGATTTCTTAGACTTTCCTTGGTTTTGATGACCCTCATAATCTCGAAGGGTGCTAGTCTGCTGCCATTTTGCAGAGTGCCTATGAATTTTTATTGTCTCCTACTTTCCTCATGTTTGAGTGGGGTTGTGGATTTGGGGTAAAGTACTATTCTCATCATATTACCAACATGATTCACCATTGTTGATGTTAGCCTTAGTCACCTGATTGAAGCAGTGCCTCAACTGTAATGCTCCCCCACTCTAAATTTACCCTTTTCTCCTTTTTCTTACAGAACTTGTGGGAACAATTGCATTGTGTGTGTCCTACCTAGAAGAGTGTGGAATTGTGACCCATCTCTTTCAAGGTGGAGCATCCACAAATTTATTTGGGACTGTACATAGATTTGTCTATTCACCCTCCATTGGTTTGTTCATTAAATCACTTATTTTTACCAGTATGACTTCTTAGATATTTCTGTATATTAGGACTCATAATCCAATATTTCCTTGTTGGTTGTTTTTGTTTGCCTGTGTTTGTTATGTGATTAAATACCCACACAATCATGTCTCTAATTCCAATTTAGTGTCCACAGCTTTTTCTAGATGTCCTCCTTGTTTGTCTATAAAATCTTCAACTTCAACAGTAAGGAACTAATCCTTCATCCATTTACTTATTTGTTCACTTCATATATACATGTATGTGCATATATATATATATTCACTTCATATATACATGTTTGTATATATATATATACATATATATATACACACACACATACACACACACACACGCATGCACACATATTTATGTTTAAACACTATACATTTTTTTCAAAATTATTAATATATTATACCTCCATGGGAAATCACTAACAAGAGCATGTGATTACTTACGTACAGTTCCTTTTATCTTTAGCCTTGTACTCTCCTCTCACCGCAGCACTCCCCAACCACATTCTCTTCAATGAGGTTGTGTCATACATTTATAATTGTTAGGTGGAGTCTATCTTAGCTTCCTGGAATGCCTCATATCCTAATTCTTTTTTTTTTAATTTGTTCTAATTAGTTACTCATGACAGTAACCTGATTCTTTAAATTGTGTACATTATGATTTACTCTGTGTTTAGTAACATTCTGTGGATATTGATGAGTGAACAGTGTCAAGTATCCATCATGAAGTTAGTCCACGGAAATTTCACCTTCATTAGAGAAATAACTATTTGCCTAATATGTTCAAATAAATATTTGCTTAATGTATTCAATCCATACCGTCCTCCCTTAACCCCTGGCAAACAATAATCTGTTTTTGTCAGTTGAATTTTCCCTTTCAATAATGTCATAGAAATGGAATAATTTCATGTGTAGATTTTTCTGTTTTAATTTAGCAGTATGAATGCTAGAATCATCTTAGTTACTACATGAATTGATTTTTCCTTCCTTTTTAAGCACAGAATAAGCTTTGTAAGGCTATACCACAATTTGTTTATCCATTTACCTATTAAAGAATATCTTACATATTCAAGTATTTGGCCATTATTAATAAAGCAGCTATAAAATGTGTAGATATTTTTATGTTGAAATAATTTTTCAACTCAGTTCACTTAAATTTCTATGATTAGAATTTCTAATAAAAGTAAAAAGAGGAACATAAGAGACTGCTAAACTTTCCATGATGATAGTTTTAAACCCAAGAGTTATATAGTAAAGAAATTATATTTTGGAAGACAGAAACACTAAGCTGACATTTTAAAATAATAATTCAATATGATAGCATATTATTAAAAAGTAAAAAGTAGACAAAAGTATTATCAATTGAAATTGAATACGTTTAAAAATACTTCTATAAAATCTTATTAAATGAAGAGAGGAAACAAAAAGAAGCTGACCACAATATTATTTCAAAGCTAATCTATGGTGAAAAAGATCATTTTCTTCATAAGCACTCCACTCATCATAAGAGCCCCATGGCAAAGAATGGTAAAAGCACTCCTGAAAAACCTGAGGAATCTCATTCTCTGGATTATCACTGATGCTGTGCTACAGGAATATTTCTGATGAAAAAAAGCATTTCTCTGAGTAGAGCAGACTGCAGTGTCTATGTGACTCTTGGATGTGCTGAAGCTTTGTGCCACCTGCTTATCTCATTCTCTATATTTATATTTTGGTGTCCCAACAAAAATAAGAAAGAATCTATTTCCATCTGCTCAAAAAGTATATAATTATAGAAAAGACCTAATTTCACATTTTTCCTATGTATACTTGTCTCTTTTATTGCCTTAACTTACCAGCACACATATATACTAGAAGATTAATTTTTAAGCACATTAATTTATGTTTAATACAAAAAATTACTTATTAACACAGTCCACATTTTGAATTCATATCTCAAAAATTGCTGGCTAAAATATGATTTTCAATCTCATATTTCAGAAAATAGATACAATGTTTTTATAATTTTAACTAATTATTACTACTAGAGTATATTTATTTTATTGGTGCCATGCATTGTGTTAGGTATTCTATGTTCATTATCTTCTTGGCTCATTTTAAATCATCCAAAAGATGGCTATTATTCCCTTGAATAGAAGTAGAAGTTGAGGGTCATAAAGTTAAATACATCACTCACTTTGTACAGCTAGAAAGTGGAGACATTTCGTGTATTTCTAAAGCAAATTAAAATCTGTTTCTCAATCCTAGAATTATACTAAGGATGATACAGCCTAACTAACAGTTTTCTTTCACTTAGAGATGATTACTACCTCAAGGAATAAAAAAAAGTCTTCTTTCTAATTTTCTTGACTTTCAGTTTTTGGTGATTTCTAAATTCAGTTTTCTGAAGTAATATTTACTCATTAAGAAAAATATTGAAATGAAGACAAATTTCCATTCTCTCCTACTTCCCTCGCCTTCCTTCTTCTTTATTTTTTCATTTATTTTCTTTCCTTTTTTCATCCTTTCAATTTTTAAAATTCTCTCATCTTGTTAATGACAAATAGCCCAAATATTTATATAATATTTGTCTTCCTTGAGCTCAATAAACCAATTAGGGGAAATAATAATTTCAGATATTTTGTAATTGAGAATCAATGTAAATAGAATAAAACATAACTGTGATAGCTTTATATTGGCTTGTGAATATGTGAGTAGAGACATGGAACAGATAAGAGAGACAAAATTCATCCCAAACATATTTTTTAAAAAGCATTTAATGATATAACAAATTATTTGGGAAAGATGCACTTCTAAATTAATTTAGCAGGAATATTTTTCTCTTTTGTAGAAAAAATATTTGTATTCAAACTTGATTACAATGTAAAAAGTTATGTGATAGATGTAATATATATGTAAAAGATAAATTTCCATAAATTTCACAAGAAAATATTGAAAGCACCCAGAAAAACCATTCTGGATGTGGGAACTCATGAAAGAGATTTCATTAACCAGACAGATAGAGTGTCTGTCTGCAGGGTGAGAGAGACAGAAAGAGAGAGGAGGGAAAACACAAAGAGAGAGAGGAGGACGACCAGAGCATCCACTTTCAGGGCTGGGGGAGAGAGAGAGAAAATAGTCAGGGAGCTTCTCTTAAGTAGTTTGAATTTCATGGGCTAGTAACAAAAAATTGAACCAATGATGCAAGAGGAGGTTCACAGGCTGACGATCTAGACAAATGACTGACTAGGAAGTTTGCAGGTTGAGAAGCTGGGTTGTAAGATTGAAGGGGGAGGAATACTGGTGGCAGCCGATGCCAATAAATATAGAATGGTATGTTTATGGTTTTACAGTATAAAAGTATTTTCAAAGAGACCTTGAAAGATTAAATCAATCTAGAGCCTATTGAGAACCTAATTAAGATGAAATTAAGATTATTCGTATAGTAAACAAAGTTGAAAGGCTAGTCACAACTGTTGAGAAGATAATTAAGTGCAAAACTCTAGACAAAATTTATATATCAGTGACAAAGATAAAACTGAAAGATCAATGAAAGATAAAAATTATCTAAGACAGTGTGGGTAAGATTTATTTATGATCAATTATATCATAAAAAGAACTTGAATTACCAATAAGTATATTTAAGTAATTTCAATTGTATTAATAATCAGTTGAAAACCTAGGTAAAAATACAACCATGACATACCATATTGCATCATTAAATTCATTTATACACGTACATTACATAGTGTTGGAGAGTGTTTTAAGAAAGATGAACACTAGTATGCTGCTAATGTGAGTATAAATTTAATTGTTTTTGAAAATAATTGTGAATTATTCAGTAAACTGAAGTTTTGTGAATTCAATTACTCTGCAATTATTTTCCTATGTACACTCTGTATAAAATTATTAAACATTTGCACAAGATGTTCCTGATATAAATGTACATTCTCTTAACTACACAGGCAATTATCCCTGTTTCTTTCTGGCTAAATACACCCTTCCTCACCATAGACGTATTCTGATTGTGACTACCCAGGAGCCTTCCCTCAACCTCTTCTCACTGGTTCCCTTCTATTTCTGTATTACCCCACTGTATTCACATTAAATTAGTGTAAATTCAATGAGGTCTTTCTTTCCTAAAGATGTTAGTTCTCAGCTTAGTAACACTACAAGTAATGATCTGTCTGAATATTAACAGGGAGAAGACTGGAAATTTCTGGGTCAAAATGGCAGTCAATTTTGAAAGAAAAATAATCTTTAAAAATACAATAACAATTTAAATTTAGTGTTCTGATTACCTAATCAAAATTGTCTTCAAGTTATGATTGCTGGCACCTTAGTGTTCTTATGAGGTACCATTGGAGGGGATGTCTGCTTGACTCATACCACATTTGGAATATCACTGTTTTCAAATGTTTAAATACAGTCATATATTGCTTAATAATTGGACATGTTGTAAGAACCACGTGTCTCGCTGATTTCATCATTACAAGAGCATCTTGGAGTACACCTGCACAAACAGATGGTACAGGTCAACAAGGTAAACCCAAGGACACATGAGTTTGCTGCTAGTGTAACAAAAGGTACAGTTTTACTGTTATGTTTAAAAAAAAATACCAGTGCTCTCTAAATAATAATAAAATATACTACAGTAAATTTACATAAACCAGTGGAATAATCATTCACTATCATGAATGTGCTATACTTCTGTATGACTGGCCATGCAGTAGGCTTGTTTACATCACCACAAAGATGTGAATAACACATGGTGCTGCAGCTTTATGATGAGTGTGACATTAGTTAGCAATAGGAATATGTCAGCTTCATAATAATCTTATGGGGTCATTGTCATATATGCAGTTCAGCATTGTTCAAAACGACATTACTCAGCACAGGATTGCATTTGAATCCTATGTTTGTTCCAAGGCTGGTGAAACAACAGATCCAACTAACTTGCTCCTATGATTATCGAGGAATTAAGAATGCAAATGATTTTATCAGATAAAGTTTACTCAGATTTTAGAGTAGACTATGAAAGGTAGTAATTATAATCATAAAATAAATATTTAAGTACTATATTTAGGACTTTTTAAATCCATAGAAACAATGATTTGGGGGAGAAAAGGAAATGCTCCCTATGTGTATACTTATCATGCCCATGATGATTTAGCTGTTGTTCCGCACAGAACAACAAAGGTTGGGTGCCCTCCCTGGACCAGCCAGAGGGGGCATGGGGGTCAAACAGGATGGTGAGTGTCGACGGCTGAAAAACGCACACCAGCCTGGAGTCTGTCGAGCAGGATCTCAGTTTAATGGGGGAGTAGAACAGATATATGAAAAGGGAGCGAGGGGAGGAGATACAGGCGGGGGCCAATCATCTTAAAGGTCAACAGCACATGCAGTATACAGCAAGGCCTGCAGGGCAGAGGTCTGCTAAGATGTAAAGCTGCTCAGGTTCATGGAAGTTGAATGAGCTAATCCTGGGCCGCCACCTTGGTGGTACCATGAGTGGGGGAGGCTTTTGCCCCGAGGGTGGTGTTGTTGCGGTCGCCATTTTAAGGTGTGTCCCTACATTTAGCCATATTTTTAATCACCAAAAAAAAGAAACCAAGTTACAGAAGGATAGAAAGTTTCTATCCACAATAGATATTAATTAGTATAAACAGTATTTGGTGGAGATCGTTGAAATACTATTAAATTTCAAGCATTGGCTGTGTAGCCACTTAGTAGCCATATGATATGGTGGGTAGTAAGCAGGAATGCAACTTTGTTGGACTTTATATTTACATTTCCACAGATAAAATGCATTTTTCATAGTAGAAATATGCTTTAACATTCTTTCATACCCAAGGAAAATGCTTCTTGTGTCTCTCTCTCCAAGTATGAAGAATGTATTACAGTGAGTGAATTTTTCATGCAATGATTGAACTTGTTTGAATAATCTTCCTGAATTATTTGACCTTACTAAATATGTAACAGATTTTTTAGAAAGATTCAATCCTCTAAATCATTCTCATAAATTTATTTTCTTAAACCACCAATCTCAGTTTACTATTTCCTGACTCAAAAACACCTAAATAATTTAAGAGTGCCGAGGGAAAAGCTCAAATTACTTACTATGGAATTCAAGGTCTACCACTGAAAAATTTGTCTTCCAAAAATACTTACCAGTAATTATTGGAATGAACACTTTGTTCCTACACACTAACCTACCCATGGTCCTGGACATAAATATTTCTCTTATTCATCACTCTGTTTTTATCTCTATCACTTACTTTATTTCTATTTCTACCTCCATTTTTAAATCTGTTTCTGTGTCTAACTCCTCTTTTGTTCTGTGAATTTCTACAATTTATACTTGCATATATAGATCACAAACTTTCTACTATCTCATTTTTCTGCTTCTCTTTTTCTTTAGCCATGACACTATACCAGTTAATACAACCCTTGTTTAAGTTGGCTTTGCATTACTGGGATCAAAAGTTCTGACAAAACAATGTAGAGAAGGAAAACTTTGTCTTGGCTTATGGTTTCAAAGGTTTAGTCAATGGTCAGCCAACTCCATAGCTATGGGACCACGTAGGGTTTAAATAACACCATGGTGTAAGAGCATGGTGGAGGAAAGCAGCCAAGGGCATTACAACCACAAATTAGAGAGAGTATACTACTCAATAGGAATTAAATATAAACCCAAAAGGCACACCACCAGTGACCTACCTCCTCCATTCACACCCTACCTGTCTACGATTATCACCCAGTTAATCCATATCAGTGTATTAACCCAATGATTAGGTGTACTTCTCATAATTTAAATATTTCACTTTTGAAAATTCTTACATTGTCTCACATGAGATTTTTTGGATGATGCCCCATATCTAAACTATAATAATATGTTTCTGGCCCCAAAAAGCTCACAATGCAAGGAAAATTTAGTCCATTTCCAAGAGTCCTTATAGTTTTAAATATTTCAGCATTTCCCAAAAGTTCAAAATCTTTTTTGAAACTTAGGGAAAAATCTTAACTGTGAAAGTAAAGATAAAAAGCTTGTTACATATATCCAATATACAAGCACAGAGTAAACATTTTTATTCCAAAAGGGAGAAATAGGGGCATAGAAAGAAGGGATGGGATCAAAACAAGACTAAGGTCCAGATGAGTAAGCAAGTCCTGTAGCTCCACCTATACAGCATCTGGGGCACATGACACTGTGATGATCTCCCCAAAGAGATTGTGTAGTTGCACCCCTATGATCTTACTGGTTGCAGTCCATATGATCTCTGTCCTGGCTTGTTTCCTTTAGATTCTTGGAGCTCTACTCAGCAGATATCCTACGTTACTGACATCTCTTAATCTTGAGTCTTTGCTAATTTTGGCTTTCTTCTCACATCACCATGCATCACCCTTTCTGAGGAAGCCTTCAGGGATGCCAACTCAGCTACACTTTGGTAGGCTTCTTAGGCTTTCCTTTGCAATCTTGGTAAAAACCTTCATGATCCCTTAACACCAAAATTCTGCATTCCTGAAGAACCTCCACCACATTGTAGTTGATTTCAAGGTCTGTTGCCATCTCAATCAGTAGCCAAGTTTCCTGGGACCATAGCTGCAGCAGCCTCTAAGTACCTGGGTGGTTGAGCAACGTGAAACAACTTTCTAGTCCTTCCTATGCAATCTGGGTAACTCCAAACACAGACCCTAAGGTTCCTTCTCAAAAGAAAGTTTACTTTTGTACCCTTGAACCTGAATAGATGTGGTCTTGCCAGTTCCTGAGATGCCCTCAAGCCATTTTTCCTATTGTCTCTGTAGAGTACTTAACATCTTTTTAGTGGTTGTAATCCCCTTAATAACCACAACTTCCTGAGAGCTAGTTTTATTCCCCCTTTTACTGCCAATGTTCAAATTTTTCAAAATTCTCTGCTTTGCTTTCTGCTCCTAATTATCATGGTAAATTTGGCTAATAGCTATTAGCAATACCCATGCAAATCCCTGAATGTTCTGCCACCTTGAAATTTCCTTCACAAAGTTAAATAGTACATCATCTTTAAAGTCAGTTTCATAGAAACTCTCAGAATATGGGCAAAATGTGGAAAACTTCTTTGTCAAATACAAAATGAATGGCCACTAGTCCAATGTCTAACAGAGTCCTCCTCTGAAATCTCACAAGCACAGTCTTTACTGTCCATAGCTTATTGGTATTCTGACTTTCTCAGTTCAAACCAGAATCATTAAGCTCTACTTACAACATTCTAAACTTTTCCAGCTCACATCTCTAAACTTCTCAAAATTTCTTCTGCAAAAAGCCAGCTCCAAAGTCTTCTTAACCACGTTGTCAGTTCAGCTGCAGCAAAAATCCCACTTCTCCATACCTATTTCCATTTGAATCACCTTTTTCACCATTGTGATCAAAAGACCTGACAAGCACAATGTAAAAGAGGAAAACTATTTTTGGCTCAGGTTTCAGAGGTTCAATTCTGGTGAGCCAATTTCATACCTCTGGACTCAAGGCAGAGCAGAACATCCTGGCAGAGGGAAGCAGCTCAGAACATGGCAATCAAGAAGCAAAAGAGAGAGCTTCACTATCAGGGATAAAATATAAACCCTAAAACATGTGCCTACTGACCCACATCCTTCAGTCACACCCTACCTGCCTATAGTCTATCCATACCAGTGGATTACTCCACTAATTAGGTTATACCTCTCTTCATCTAATCATTTACCTCTGAAAATTATTTCATTGTCTCACATGTGAGCTTAGGGTATACTTCATATCTAAACCATGACAACCACTAATCTGCTTTTATTTTCTATAAATTTACTGTTTTGGAATTTACATATGAATGAAATCATGTATTTTTTCTGACATATCTGTAGCATGTAAAAAATTAATCCATCTTGTTTTGTGTTAATTTTAATTGGCAAATAGTGTCTTTTGGCATGGACACATCATTTTTGGTTGGACATTTGAATTGTGTCCAGTTTGGAATGCTATGAAAACATGTATAGTTTGAATAATGCTGATACAAATTATTTACATACATATATTTCTGTGAATATGGGTTTCCAGTTATTTTTAATAGATATGAATCCTAGGAGTCAAAATGCTGGGTAGTAAGCTAAGATTATATTTAATTTTTCAAGAAATTAAAAAATATTTTTCTAAGTAGCTATGTCATTTAAACTTCAACCACAAATATATGTGTTCTAGGTTATCTGCATTCACACCAACTATTGATATTACTGGTATTATGGGTTAAATTATGCCCCCACCACATGTTAAACTTGTAACAGTCAGCACCTTACAACATGATATTTGGAGATTGGGTCTTAATAGATATGGCCAAGTTTAAAATGAAGTTACTATGGTGATCCCTAACCCTACATCACTGCTATCTTTATAAAACCAGGAAACCTGAATACACACACACATACACACATACACACACACACACACACACGCACACACACACACACGAAAAACACCATACACCATGTGAAGATGAAAGGAGAGAGAGCCCTAAGTTGATTTTTCCCTCACAACTGTCAGAAAGAATCAACCTTAGTGACACCTTGATCTTACAAATTCCAAAACTGCTAGAAAATGATTTTCTCTTGTTTAAGCCACTCATTTTGTAGTATTTTGAGTTACATCATCCTCCACAATGAAATTTGTCTTTAGTGTTATAATCATTCTAATCAGTTTTCAGTGGTAGCTTACTGCATTTTATTTTGAATTATCCTAATGAATAATAAGAAGAGTTTCATGTGCTTATTAAATACTCCTATAACTTCTTCAGTGAAATATGCACTAAAATATTTGATCATTTTAGTATTAATTTGTCCAGTTATGTAACTGACTTTTTTTATATATTTTCTATACAAATTTATTTTCAGATGTGCAATTTGAAATTATTTTCTTCCAATCTATGTCTTGCCTTTTAATTTTCTTCATGGTGTCATTTTCTTCTTCTTCTGTTTTTTTCTTTCTTTGGTTTAATTATTTTTAAATAGCTTTAGTGAGTTATGATTACTCATTGTAAAATTCCTTTATTTGTTAATTATAAATGTGTAAATACCCATACATCATCATCATAATCAAGATAATTTACATAACTTTACCCCTGAAAATTTTCTTGTAATTTTCCTGGACATGCAATAATCAAAGGTAAGCATTGATCTGCTGCTTTTTGTTATTGTTATTTCTTTCCTGAGAGCTAGGGACTGAACCCAGGTCTTCACATATGCTAGGCAATCACTCTATCACTAAGCTACATTTCCAACCCTTCTTTGTATCACTACCGATAAGTTAGTATTTACTACAATACATTATAAATGGAATTGTACAAGGGCTTTTTCTTTTTTTAGTAGAAAGAGGGTTAGGCTTCCTTCATATTATATATTTATTTTGAAACTTATTCATATTGTTGACTTTGTTGATAGTTCTTCTTATGTAGTGTAGTACTCCATTGTACAGTGGACTATAATGTGTTCATTATTTAATTGCTGCTGTTAACGACTCAGCAATGTGCTGGCAGATTGGTGCTCTGGAAAACAAACAAACAAAAAAATCAGATGAGCAAAAATCCCAAGCTCTTAATTTAACACATTTACTGACTTTAATGTCACAAATACTTGCATGATGGTTGATTTCAACTAGCTGACAACATTTCTGAGTATTTACCTCCTGTAAGCTGGTAGCAACTGTCTCTACCACACTGTTGGATATTTCCAATTCAGCTCAAGTACAAATGAAGGAAACTTACTCCAAGTCCAGTTCCAAAGCCCCAACGTTACCCAAGGTCAACAGCATATACACACCCACCTTAATCACAATATCAGTTCAGCATCCATGATCCATTCAGGATTAATCCTAAAGAAACTGGCAGAAGTTTTACAGAAAGGAAATTAGTTTGTCTTCTGAGAATTCATGAAAAGAGAAATTATCTTTTATAGCTGACCAAATAAAAACAAAGAAAAAAAAACATTTGAACACTGTAGGTAATTGGCCTCTAAAAAAGGGAGAGAGCCTTCAGATGAAGCATACATCCCACATGAAAGACAGAAAGTAAGTGACTATGGGAACCCTTGACTGAAACCCACACTTTTCCAGACCTTTCATGTATATGCACCAATAGGGTACTCATATTGTTTAAGGCCGAACTAGTTTTGTAATAGTAATAGTGGAAAACATCTCATATAATGTAACTACGAGTTCTAAGATGATTTACAACATAATGTGAGTCCTAGTAATTATCATTTGAGACTTGTACAGCAGGGAGTTAGATCAGCATGCATGGTTTGTTATGGTATAAAATTTGTAATGGGGTATTTTGAGACTTTTAAAATTTGAATGTGAGAATTTCATTTCTCTTTACAAAATGTCCCTTGGATTTAAAGAAATGTTTGTCAAGACCATTATCTTTAAATTGAGTTTCAGTCACTTAGAAATTGAAAACTAAGAATTTAAATGTTTCTTTCTGTAATAAATCTCAAGTTCAGACTTGATATTTGAGGTAGAAAGGTTTATGAGCAGGAAGGAATCACCAAGAATAAAACCAGACAGCATATGTATATTCAACCTCTCCTACAGTTAGAAAGACACACTTATAGAAAAATGATGAATGAATGCACAAAAATCTATGGTTTATAGGAGGAGAAGCTTAGCATTGGTGTGAGATGGTTATCAATGAATATCACTTCTATTAATGAAAATCAATTCCTCTGAGCTCATGATCCAAAGTAATAATTTTGCCTTCCAGTTAAATACATCCCTGATTCTTTCTTTGCCTTTTGAATGTAAACTTTGGATTTTTTTCTTTTCAGATTTCTGAAAATCTGCAGCAATTTGACTATGTTCATTTTAATCTTGTCATTTGACTTGTTCATTTATTAATCAGCATTGAAATATATTATCTATATAATAAAAGATAAAATCTGTGTTACCTCAGTATCACTGTGTTCAGAAAAACAAAACAATAAAAAATTCAAACATGGTATAATATCATTAATATGATGAGGAAGTGCAAAGCATAATGAATATAATAATAGGGTGTGTGTGTGTGTGTGTGTGTGTGTGCATGTGGGCACATTTGCAAAGAAATGAGATGTCAGAGAGCATAAGGTAGTCAGAACCAAAATATAAAACATTGAATATTAATACAAAACCACATATTAGCTAATTTTAACTAATTTTGAGTGAATAAACTGATTATCCTGAATCTTTTCCACTATCAGTCCTTTCAATCAACATTAGTCAGTTTTCATCATTCCCTTTTTTCCCTTGAAGTTTTCAGTTTGCACATGACCAAAATCATGCAGGAATTAGGGATGTGTGAGAGTGAATGATCCTATATTAGTTTTGTACTTCTATAACAAATTAACCAAATCCCGAGTGTCTTAATACAGCACAGATTCATTATGCTGAAGTTCTAGGAGTTAAGTGACTAAAATTGGTCTCTCTCAACTAATGTGACAATGTTGCAAAGGCTGGTTCCTCCTACAGGCTATGAAGATAAATTCCACTGCCTTGCCTTCTTCAGTTTCTAAAGGCCTCCCATATTCCTTGGCTCCTGGTTCCATCTTTGAGGCCAGCAGTATCTCTAGTCACATTTCATTCAATGACTGCTTCTGTTCTCAAGTCACCTTTTCTAACCCTACTCCTTCTTACCTCCATATGTAAGGGCTCTGTGATTACACTAAATTCATCTGGATAATACAGGATAATCTCCTCATCTCATTATTCCTAATTTAATCACAACTGTGGTGTCTCTTATGTCACGTAAGATAGCAAATATGCAGGTTCAGGGACTAAGACTTGGACTTCTTTAGGGAAACATTATTCTGCTTATTGCAGAAACTGAATAATATAGCTTAAATATTTCATCTGAACTCTTAAGAAAAATTATGCTTTTGATGTATCTCAGTATTTGCTATGTTCAAATGATTCTTGCTTCTCTTATATTACTTTTTATCCTGCATCCTTAGGGCCAAGTCTGTATCATCTCTTCTAATAATCCTCTCTTGAACTAAACAGCCCAGTGTGTTTTGCCACTGTTTTGAAAATGATTCTAGAACTTGTCACTTATTTAATATTTGATCCTAATCAAGAATTTCCTGGAATGTCTATTTAAAATTTTGCTTTGTGTTTAATTTTTAAATTTATTATAAACACTTTATCAATTATCTTTGGTTTTCTTTTTCTTCATATCTTTCACATGTTACTATATATAGACTATATATAGACTAGGTGTTATGTATTTACAAGCTCAATTTAAAGTTTAAGTAAGAAAAATGAAAACAAAACCACCTGTCATCCCTTTGTGAGAATAATGCTTTCTTTTCTTTTAATTTATCTCTTATCATCCATTTTCTTCCACTAATAAAGTACCATGGATTATAAATGCTAAGATGTGAAAATTATTCTTTATAGTAGATAGGATCTAATAAATTGATTTTCATAGAATTATGGGATTTATGAACAGTTTTTGAGTATTATGAATACTTCTATTCAATATCTATAAACATTATAGCATTAATATTATTTTAACAAAATCACTTGCAAATTCTCTTTTGTTCATTTCATCTACTTTGTGTATAAATACTTCTTTAGTGTAAAAAATATCTAGACATTTAATTTGTCTTGGAAAAATTGTTATAAAATCAAACTGATTTTACTTTGTTAGTTTCAAAGATATTTATGCACATATAATTTTATCTATTTGTGACAAAATTTATCATGCTTTATTATCAACTGTTGGAAAATATCCTTGAATCACTTGTATTAAATGGATTCTCAAATATTTTCTAACCATTCTTCTCTGAATTTAAATTAAAATATGTCTCAGAGACAGAATATTTTCTTACCTATGTGTTCAGGTAGATCTTATCTAATTTTTTTTTAAGAATTATTTTACTGCCATAAGAAAACCTTTTAAAGATTAGTCTTTTAGTTCCAAACATCATTTAAATAGAAATTATCAGTGTATGTTCCCAAATACTTAAATGTGACTACAATTTTTAAATTAATAAAGTTCAATTACACTGTATGGTGGAAAATACATCAATCAGAACTACACTTCCCCTGAAGCTGAATGAGGATGAAAAGTCAACTCAATAGCATCAAGTAATTATCCACTTATTTGGATATAAAATATGCAAATAATGTGAGCTCTGATCTCTTAATATGAGAAGTTATTTTATTAATCCATTGAATTGACTACACAAGTCTCCTGATAATGGAACACACTAGGGAGGGTCATACAGTAATGCATACCATAATGATTTGCTGTCTAGCAAAAGGAAGATTTCCTCAGTTTCAGTTATGTAACCACATGTATTACCGCACATAGGGTTCTTCTCAGCATTTGGCATCTGAAATAAATATGAGAGCAACCCCCATAAAAATGATTTATTTTCTTTTTTAAAGATCATGCTTATCATAAACCAGAGTACTATACATGTCGGAGAGGAAGCATGGGTTTCATTTCCAGTAACCATGGAATAATCTATTCTCTCTATTAAATTTATGTTAAGCTCTGTAGAAAATACAGGAGGTGTTTTTATGTCTAATCAAAAGTAGATGAAAATAGGAAAAGACTAATCCACAGATATGGGGAATTTGATACCACTGCATTGAAGTGTGTTAGATTTTAGTTTCTAAGCCTATTAGCACCTATTTTAATTATGAAAAAGAAGAGTAATATGTCAGAAAACCAAATTTAGGGTTTTTTTTGTTTTAAATTCAGTGAAATTTTGCTATTTCTTTTGAAACTTGCTGCTTTGTTTCTCTGCTTTGTTTTTCAGTTGCAGAAGTAAAAGAAATTTGGAAAAATGAGATAAAAAACAAACTTTGGGTACATTTGAACAATTTTGAGTTTGGCCTTTATCCTCCTTATTGATTATGAGCTTTAGTAAATGCATAGGAATATACTGGAGTATTTTAATGTTGACAGAATCTCACAATTTAAGGACATTGGTAAATAACTGGAGATGATTATTAGAATGTAAAGAAAAAGTTCCTAATTCCTCTTATACAATCATCCTCTTTGTACTGTGTTCTTCTATATGGTTAGTTTTATTATTATCTTTCTCAGATAATAAAAAAATGAAGCTGAGATTTCTTTGATTATCTTCTATTCTTTATGTCTGTTTCATTTATGTGTATAACCAACTCTAAATGCATATTCCTGGTTTTTGAGATGAGTAGATAGCTCCTGGTTTGATAGGAAGGTTCAGAGCAAATTCATAGTAACCAACTTATGGTAGTTGGGAATTCAAAACTAGGAAAACATAAAAGTGAGATATAATTTATCTTGAACACCAACATTTATTGGGGGGTGCTGGGACTTGAACTCAGGGGCCTTCAACTAGTGAGCCACATTCCCAGCCCTATTTTGTATTTTATTTAGACACAAGCTCTCACTGAGTTGCTTAGTGTGTCAGGGTTGATGTGGCTGACTTTGAAATCTCGATCCTCCTGCCTCAGACTCCTGAACCTCTGGGATTATAGGTATGCACCACCACACTCAGTCCACACTAACATTTTGATTTAAAGTTATAATGGAAATGCTACAGTAAGATGGTATTTTGAAAGTACATGTTTTCTTAAACAATAGTTGTAATTTGAATTCAAACACTTTTGAAAATATAATTTTTATTTTTTGTTTATCAACATGTGAAGCCTTGAGAAGAGATAATGGCAGTGCTTTTATTTTTTTTCTAAAAATTAAAAAAAAGAAAACAGAGACATTTATTGATGATTTTAAAATTTTGTGGTTTTATTTGGTATTTAGAGATGCTTTTTGCTAAGATGAGTTAGGGCAAATTTTTGAGAATGCTGCAGTACTCCAAGATTTACTAGATTTGTTAGTTTCAGCTTTGGGCATTATAAAATCAGTAACAACAGACTTCAAAATAAAGGAATAAATATTTTACCACACATAAAAGTCGCCTTTGAAAATAGTAAGAATGGCAATTAATTCAAAACAAATATTGACCCCAGACTAAAAGAATAATTGAAAAGTATTCTAGGAAATTACAAAGTATTGACAAGGTTAAAATTATTTGACACTTGAACAATTTTGTAAAATGAATGCTTAGCATTTTGATGTAGCATATGCATGCAGATTGTCAGAATCAGAAGTGTGTCCAAAGTTTCATCATAAGTTTTTTTCATACATTCAAAAGTCTATTTTGCAAATGTGTTAATAATGGAAATAGTGTGTGGCATATAGTAAATAACATTGATGTGTCAGTTAAAGATATGATATTTTTCAACTGTTCTGATCTTTGTATTGCTTTATAATTTAAATGAAGTAAATATAAAATTTACAGAATTAGAATTATCAATTTAAAAATAATTATTACTCAATACTGCCATGTGAGCTATTATAATACATTAAAATATGGTATGAATAATATTACCATGACAGAATTTATTTTTTTTTGGCTTATAGCTCCCTTTTGTTTAAAAGGTATTTAAAAGTTTTCACACTTATTCAAACATAATAGAATAAATTGTCTTTCAATAGCCAGAGTTCCTGTAATCTGACATATTTTTATTGAATCGGTCTTGTGTGCCCAGACTCTGTAAGGTGTGGAATTCTCATGTGTAAGTAAAATACAAATTAAAGTCCTCTTTCCATGGAAATGCAATGTATGGCAAGTATCATTCAAGAGGAAGAGCAGAGTTACAGGAGAGGTATATAACAAGAAAATATAATAAGAGAATCCAACCTAATCTGATTAGGGAGGAAGATGTGGTTAACCAAACCTTCCAAGAAAAAACAAATCTTAAACACAAGCTTGTTGGATACACAGGTATTAACAAAGTGAAAAAGTTTGGAAGATGAAAGAACACCTGGTGAGGATACTAAAGAGAGAACAGGGAGATATTTAAAAGAGAGAACAAAAAGCCAAAAGACCCAGGAGCTGAACAATCTTGCAGGTCATAGCAAGAGACTGAAAATAGATCCTAGGATAAAAGTTATACTGCTCTTTGTTTCAATATGCCTGCCCACTGATTTTTGGTGAGAATTGTGAGTGTATCAACTCCTCTACAGCTATCAGTTTTAATAGCTGAGAATCTGAAAAGGTACTAAAACACTGTTTATGTGTATGCACCTAACAAGAATCATTTCTGGTACTGATTTTGACCAAGATATCTGGTGATCTCTGTAATGTTATATTAGTTCCTATGGCTGATATAACAAACTGCCACAGATTACATGGCTTAAAACAATAGAAATTTATTATCTCATAACTGTGGAGGCCAAGAGCTTGAAATCAACATGCCAGCAGGACTTCACTGCCCATCCTGGTGGTTTACTCCCAATCAGTGACCTCCCTGATTTACAGTTGCTTAACTCCAATTTCTGCCTTTGTTCCCACAAGTTTTTCTTCTCTTTGGCATCAATGGCTACCTTCTTCTAAAAATACCAGTCATATTGGATTAGTGCCCCCTCAACTCCAGAATGGCATCTTTTTAACTAATTTTATCTACAATGATCCTATTCCCGAATTAGTTTCTTCCCAAGGTACTATGTTAGTAATCCAAATATCTGGTTTTGGAAGGAGACAATTCAGTCCATACCCCTATTATATAGAGAAGAAAGTATGCTTTGGATCAGGCATGTAGGCTAATCACTAGAAACAATGAATCCAAGCAGTGTAGAAAGTATTTTTCTAATTTTTCTACCTGTCAATCATACTGAATTTAGTTATAATTACTATAAAAGGCACTTAATTGCAAATACGTGCATGGTATTATAAAAATGAAGCTAAAACTAGCTTTCAGAAATTAGAGGCAGAAATTTCTGGGAAGAAATATATTGACCCTGGAAATCTTAAATGTCATTATCTTATAACCTCTATTCATGAAGTATACTGACAATGTAAGGTCAGGGTATCTCTCTATTTATGAGTTATATGAAGACTCCTAAAGTAGGAGTTATGGAGATGGAATAACACTGAAAACATGGTGATTAAATTACAATTCTATGTGTCATTCATTCTCAATGACATTTTGAGGGCATGAGTTTTGGTATTTCATTTACTGCAGAGTCTATAATTCTCACTGTCAAGAAGGTTCAGGTATATTTTGAGTCAATTCTTCACTGTAGAGAATAGTTAAGATTTATGGGTAGTAAGACAAAAATCCTCCATTACTAATTGGAAAAGAAATTAATTAATAGTTGTTGATCATGAGAAAGGTTAAAAGAAAATACAATAAAATTTTCATCCAAACATGGGCTTAGAATTTTATCTTCACATCTACTAAAACAGGTATCCATGGCTTATCTATGGTTTTTGTCTGCTCAAGTAACAGAAAAATTTCCATGTTTGCACCTGGGCCCTCCCACAACCGACAAAGTCCCTAGGAGAAAGTACCTCAGTTCTGACTACTGACAACATATATTCCAGGACTCCAAACCTCAAGGGGGAAATTTCTCACTTTTCCTCATTCTTCCATCATTTAACTCATTTCTTTCTTATATCTTTTGCTAAATTTAACCAAAACTATTGCCACTTATTTCTATCAGCAATGTCAACAGCAATGAATTTTGAAAAATTTCCTTGATGAACCTGTTTAGAATTGGGAAAAGTATACATACATATTGCATTTCTGTTCCTTTATTTTTTAAAATAAGGATCAGACTATATAACTCTCAGGTTGATGATGTAAAACAAATAAGCTGAATTTTCCAGGACAATGGCTATCAAGACACAAGAACTCAAAACCAAACAAATAAACAAACAAATCCTCTTTCTATTTCTTTCTTACTTTTAAGTCAAGTAAAATGAACATGCTACCTGTGGAAGAACGCAATTATTTTAGCTTTTCCATTTTGTATTAATTAATAATAAAGCTTGCATATATGCACAGAAGCACCCACACACACATTTTGTAAGTTCTGTTTCTCTGGGTATTCCTGACTACTACAGATTTTATCCAGGACCCTGAATGTAGTTCAGAGCTCATCAAAGCTGCTGCTGCCACCATGGGCACAGGGAACAAGGATGATTCTCAAGCTTTAGTTAATAAATTCTTTTCTGCTATGTTTTGGCCCTGTATTAGGACGATTGATCCCTTTATTGGTTGCAATTTTTTTCCTTTTGCAATGGAAATGTGTATCTTATAACTAACATTTGCCCACATTGGAAACAAGAAAAATTACTTGATCACTACAGATAGTATCTGTATGATCTTACTTTTCCTGTCATTTGAATAGCCACCTGTAACGTTCTAAAAACAGTTCAGTACAATAACTCCTCATTAATCCTTCTAGTACTCCCACAGTATATTAGTCAATGAGGGCAAAATCAGAGCTTTTATCACAGTGTAATAGTTTGTTGATAACCTTTCAATTCAAAACTAAATTTTTTTTCACAAATTAATCAAATCTTTCCCTCATTCTCTTCTAAGCTTCCCTCTAACAGACATCTTCTTACCTAATTGCCCACACCCATGTAATTTCCTCCAGTGGAGGGAGTGAATCTACTTCCGTTTGTTTTTATATAACTCAGTGTACTCTATTTCCCCACGAGATCACACCGTTGCTTGTATCTTCATTATACTCATTTATAATGATGTCAAATAAGGATATAGACAAATGTGAGAAAGATGGCAATCTCAGTTTAAACATGACCAGTATGGTTATGTGTTTTTATAACCTGGTAGCAAAAATCACTTTGTCATTTGCTGAAGGACAACAATTCGATTTTTATAAATATATTCACAACTGCTTCCTTAGATTAAGATTTGATTTGAATCTGTTTTAATAGTTACAAAAAGTGAAAATTTTATTAAGAGCCATATTTTTATAATATATTTATTTTCCTAAATGATATCTTAAAAATTCTGTCAAGCTATTTCTACTGGAAGTATTTTTCATTTACTGTTTAGTTTCTTTAGAAGCTTTAAAAAATAATTAACCTATTGTCATTTATATCTCTTATATCCACATGTTAAAATATGTGTTAGAGAGTGAATAAACAAGGAAATAAAAATCCAAAGTGTATATGAAATCATCAACAATCTGAAAACATAAAATATTCTCTACCTAATTTACATATATTAAAATATGCTTTTTAAATTAAAATACTCTGAAAATTTAACATTACAATAATTAGATGATATTTCAAATACAGTGGTGTTTACTTAACATTCCAAATCCTGGCAATGAAATTCCAAGCTTTCCTAATCATTCCTCATTCCACAAATTTCAGCAACAAGTACACATTTTACAGACTCATTAGGTATGTCTATTTTTGCAATGGGAATGCAGCTTTAACATTTTCAACTTGAACCTACAAATATTGAGATTTAAACATTTATTTACATAAAAGGTAAATAAAAATAATGTGATTCTTTAAATACTTTCTAACCACCTGATACATATGCATAAATATTGAATTTGTATGCCCACACATGCAATAAAAGAATAAAACAATACCACTTAAAAGAAGTCCTACACCTTAAGTTGTTAGTACATAATAAAGAATATTTAGATAACTGAAAATTTAAAAGAATTATATGTGTGTATAAAAGCACAAAAAGTATATATAATCTATAAGAAATTGATTTACTATCAAATATGTGTATATTATTTAATATTAAAATATATACACACATTAATACTATATCCCTTTTCTTTTAATTGGCATTTGATCTTTGATATTTAGTTTTATATTTTGGAACTTTTGCATAGGGAGACTATTTTTAAATCTGAAACATAGAGAATATTTCGCTGTAAGGATTACTGAAATCTTTAGATGGGAAAATCCAATCATTAAAATCAATTAGTGTCTACTCTTAATGCTGAGAAATTGACATAAAAAATAAAAAGTAATTATAAACATCTTTATCACTTTATTAGTCCTTTAGATTAATTCACCCTAGGAATATTTTTATAAGGAAAAGACTAAGATGTCCATGCTCAGTTTATATTTTCAGAAAAATTTTTCTTTTCTATAAAAGTTTAATCAAATAAATTAATCATCATTTAAAAGTTTTCCAAAGTACAAATTTGTTAATACTTTATTGAAATTGCAAAATAATTATAAAGTATTCATGTTGTTTAGAGTCAGGATCAGCATAGCAATTACTCTGAAATTTTAGCCTCCTTGTAAAAATTCTATTTATATGTACAAACATCATATTTGTCCAAAAAATTTTGTAAATAATTCATCATTTTTTTCTTTTTCACTCTCTTCATTTTTCACAGGTTAACTGATGTACCAAATTGTTAGTGTTTTGTACTCTGTCAGTTTATTCCTAGTTCTCTATGTCTGCCACTCCTATTTTCAACCAGAATTATCCTTGAGCACATTTTGAACTTTATAAGCACATTAAAGCTTCACAGTTATATGATATGTGAATCTGAAGCTGTTTTATATTTAAATTTGAAAATTGATAAGCTGAGGGTTCATCAATGTTCTCAAATTTTAAAAACAATTTTTAAAACAAGAATTTTTAAAGAAAATTATGAAAATTTTCTAACATACTTATTTTATCGAGTGTAAACTATCATAAAGTCTTACAAAGCTATCAAACATTATTAAATGTTGAAATACTTGAAACAACCCTTTACCAATATTTTGAGTGAGAAACATTTTTGGTATGTTTTGCAAATTGTTTTAAATAAAGAAGGATTAAAGTAAACAAAACTAGTGTAAATATATACTTTCTGTTATGAATTGCTTTTATGTTTCCCTTTCTCAATATGCAAAATGAGTGTTTAAAAAATACCCTTGTAACAATATATTGGGGCTTTTCCTCTGCATTTGTGTAATTTTCTTGGGTTATTTTGCAATTGAATGGATTCCAAATCTCATCCACATGACAAGCAAATTAATTGGAGCCTGGTAGGCTAGATAAATATTGTCTTAATATTTATTGTTAATTATCAAGGAAGATTTACATATAACAGTGACAAGAAAATAAACTCAACAAACAAGGTAAATGTCCATGCCCATAACTGCATTAGATAATTTGTCCACTGATGGTTAACATTAAGTGTATTCATAACACCCACCCAGGAAGAGCACAGCATAAATATACCCACGAATAAAATAATGGAATTTTTATACTCATTCATGTGAAATATTTTGAGCAGCTCCTGGTTCCAATTAATCATATATAAATGTGCATAATTTTGTAGTCTGTTTGATTAAAAGAATGGTGTCGGTTTTTTCCAACTTGTTCTCAATAAATCTTTGCAAAGTGAATGATAGTAAAGTCAAAATTAGATCTTACTTGACCAAGGAACAATGTATAGGGAGTGGTGCATTAATTTCAGTCTCTCTTTTCTCTCTTATCTGTCACAAAAAATAATGGAAATGACTTTTTCAAAAGAAAGAACAATGAAAGAATAAAAATACAATGAAAATGGAATCTCAATTGTAAAAAATAAAATAGCACAATGAAGGCTGCTGCTTCTATTGATCAGGGGTGAAGGGAAATCAACATTTATTTCTCAGACAGCTCCAATCTTGACTCTAGTATTGATATTTTCTTTCTTTTTTAAATTTAATATTGTTTTTATTTTGATTCATTGTACACAAATGGGGTACAACTATCGGTTATCTGGTTGTACAAGAAGTAGAGTCATGCCATTTGCATAAACATACATGCACATAAGGTAATGATGTCTCATTTTCTTAATTTTCCTTCTCCCATGTCCTCCCCACCCCTCATTTTCCTCTGTACAGTACATCCTTCCTCCACTCTTGCCTCCCTCCCACTCCATGTTAGGTATCACTTCCACTTACCAGAGAAATGATTTGGCCTTTGGTTTTTTGGGTTTGACTTATCTTACCTACGATGATATTCTCCAACTCCATCCATTTACCTGTGAAATCCATAATTTTGTTTTTCTTTATGGCTGAATAATATTACATTGTGTATGTATATCAGTTTCTTTATTCATTCATCTGTTGAAGAGCATCTAGGATGGTTCCACAATCAAGCTATTGTGCATTGAGCTGCTATAAATATTGATGTAGCTGCGTCACTGTACTATGCTGATTTTAAGTCCTTTGGGAATAGGCTAAGGAGTGGGAAAACTGGAAATGGTGGTTCCATTTCAAGTTTTCTAGGGAATCTCCATACTACTTTCCAAAGGGGCTGCACCAATTTGCAACCCCACCCACAATGTATGAGTGTACCTTTTCCCGCACATCCTTGGAAACATCTATTGTTGTTTGTATTCTGGATAATAGACATCCTAATTGGGGTGAGATGAAATCTTAGGGTAGTTTTGATTTGCAATTTTCTTATTACTAGAGATTTTGAACATTTTTTCATGTATCTATTGATTGTATATAGATCTTCTGTGAAGTGTCTGCTCATTTCCTTAGCCCATTTATTGATTGGGTTATTCGTATTCGTGGTGTAAAGTTTTTCATGTTCTTTATATATTCTGGAGGTTAGTACTCTATCTGAAGTGTGTGTGGCAAAGATTTTCTCCCACTCTGTAGACTCTCTCTTCACATTGCTGATTATTTTCTTTGCTGAGAAAAAGCCTTTCAGTTTGAATCTATCCCAATTCCTGCTTTTAATTCTTGTCCTTTGGGAGTCATGTTAAGAAAGTCTGGTCCTAAGCGGTCATGATGAAGATTTGGATCTATTTTTCTTCTATTAGGTGCAGGATCTCTAGTCTAATTCCTAGGTCCTTGATGTTACTTGAGGTGAGTTTTGTGCAAGGTTAGAGATGGGGTAAAGTTTAATTTTGAAGCATATGGATTTCCAGTTCTCCCAGCACCATTTGTTAAAGTGGCTATCTTTTCTCCATTGTATGTTTTTGGCACCTTTGTCAAGTATGAGAAAACTGTATTTATGTGGGTTTGTCTCTGTGCCCTCTATTCTGTACCATTAGTCAACCTGTTTATTTTGGTGCCAATACTCTACTGTTTTGTTGCTACTGCTCTGTAGTATAGTTGAAGGTCTAGTATTGTGATACAACTGCTAAGGATTGCTTTAGCTATTCTGGGTTTCTTATTCTTCAAAATGAACTTCATTTCATTGATACATGTCAGTGATACACCTGCTTTTCTCTTCCTGCAAAGAATTGCTTTCTCTATTTTTGTGAGGAATGTCATTGGGATTTTAATTTGCATTAATTGCATTGAATTTGTATAGTGCTATTGGTAATACGGCCATTTTGACAATATTGATTCTGCCTATCCACGAACATGGGAGATTTTTCCATCTTCTAAGGTTTTCTTTAATTTCTTTCTTTAGTGTTCTGTAGTTCTTATTGTAGAGGTCTTTCACCACCGTCGTTGGATTAATTCCCAAGTTGTTTTTGTTTGAGGCTGTTGTGAATGGGGTAGTTTCCCTAATTTCTGTTTCAGAGGAGTCATCACTTTTGAATACAAATGCATTAGATTTATGAGTGTTGATTTTACATCCTGCTGCTTTACTGAATTTCATTTATGAGTTCTAAAAGTTTTCTGATGGAATTTTTCTGCTCCTCTAAATATAGAATCATGTCATTGGCAAATAGAGATGGTTTGAGTTCTTCTTTTCCTATTGGTATCCTTTTAGTTTCTTTGGTCTGTCTAATTGCTCTGGCTAGAGATTCAAGGACAATGTTGAATAGAAGTGGTGAAAGAGAGCATCCCTGTCTTGTTCCAGTTTTTAGGGGGAATGCTTTCAGTTTTTCTTCATTTAGAATGATGTTGGTCATGGGCTTAGCATAGATAGACTTTACAATGTTGAGGTATGTTCTTACTATCCCTATTTTTTTAGTGTTTTGAGCATTAAGGGGTGCTATATTTTGTCAAATGCTTCTTCTGCATCTTTGCAATAATCATGTGATTCTTAACCTTAAGTCTGTTGATGTGGTGAATTATATTTATACTGATTTCTGAATGTTGAACCAACCTTACATCCCTGGGATGAAACCACTTGATCATGGTGCACTATCATTTATTATGTTTTTGTGTGCAAATTGCTAAAAATTTATTAAGAATTTTCACATCTACGTTCAGTAGAGATACTGGTCAGAAGTTTTCTTTCCTCTATGTGTCCTTGCCTGGTTTTGCTAACATGGTGATATTGGCTTCATAGAATGAGTTTGGGAGGGGTCCCTCCTCTTCTATTCCATGGAATAATTTGAGGAGTATTGGAATGAGTTCTTCTTTAAAGGTCTTTTAGAACTTAGCTGAAAATCAATCTGGTCCCAGATTTTTCTTGGTTAGTAGGCTTTTGATGGCTTCTTCTTTTTTATTGAATTTTATTGCTTGAAATTGATCTATTTAAATTGTGTATGTAATCCAGATTCAGTTTGGCTGGATCATATGTCTCTAGAAACCTGTTGATGTCTTCAAGATTTTCTGTTTTTTACGGGGTATAGACTTTCAAAATAGCTTCTAACTACTCCTTTAGGGTACTTTTGTATTTCAATAATGTCCGTTGTGATATTTCCTTTTTATCACAATTTTTAGTAATTTGAGTTTTCTCTCTCCTCTTCTTTAGTTTGGCTAAGGGTTTATCAATTTTGTTTATTTTTTCAAAGAACCAACTTTTTATTTTGTCAATTTTTTGAATTGTTTCTTTTGTTTCAATTTCATTAATTTCAGTTCTGATTTTAATTATTTCCTGTCTTCTACTACTTTTGGTGTTGGTCTGTTCTTCTTATTCTAGGGCTTTGATCTGTAATGTTAGTTCATTTATTTGTTGACTTTTTCTTCTTTTATTGATTGTGCTCCATGCAATGAATTTTCTTCTTAGTACTGCTTTCATGGTCCCAGAGTTTTTGATATGTTGTATCGTTTTTCTCCTTTACTTCTAAGAATTTTATTTATCTCCCCCCTATGTCTTTTGTCATCCATGCATCATTCAATAGCATATTATTAAGTCTCCAGTTGTTGGAGTAGATTCTGTTTTTTTATTTTATCATTGATTTCTAATTGCATTCCATTATGATCGGCTAGAATAAAAGGTAGAATCTCTATTTTTTGTATTTACTAAGAGTACCTTTGTGGCATAACTTATCATCTATTTTAGAGAAGGATTCATGTGCTGCTGAGAAGAAAGTGTGTTCACTTTTTGATGGATGAAGTATTCTATCTGTCTGTTAAGTCTGAATTATTGTGTTATTAAGTTCTATGGTTTCTTTGTTCACAACTTCTCATTTCTATGGTTGTGCATGATGTAGATTCAAGCCATTCATGTAATTTTTTGTTTGGAATATCTGTCCAATGGTGAGAGAGGTGTGTTATAGTCATCTAGTATTATTCTGTTGTGGTCTATTTGGTTCCTAGAATTGAGAATGATTTGTTTATTGTACATGGATGAGTCATTGTTTGGGGCATAAACATCTATGATTGTTATGTCTTGCTGATTTATGGTTCCCTTAAGCAGTGTGAAATGTCCTTCTTTATTCCTTTTGGCTTGAAGTCAGCTTTATCTGATAGGAGGATGGATAGTCCCACTTTTATTTAACTGAGTCCCTGTGCATGGTGTGCTTTTTCCCATCCTTTCACCTTTAGTCTATGGGTATCTTTTCTTATGAAATGAGTCTCTTGAAGGCAGCATATTGTTGGGTCTTTCCTTTAATCCAATCTACCCACCTATGTCTTTTGATTGATAAGTTTAGGTCTTTAAAATTCAGGGTTATTATTGAGATATGACTTGTATTCTTGATCATTTTGGCTGATTTTTGGTTTTTAACCTGACTGGTTTCTCCTTTAATTGGCTATTCCTTTAGGGTAGTTCCCCCTTTTGTAGACTTACATTTTTTTTTTTTTCATTTCTTCCTCATGCGATATTTTGCTGAGAATGCTCTGTAGTGCAGTCTTTCTATCTGTAAATTATTTTAGCTTTTGTTTATCATGGAAAGATTTTATTTCATCATCAAATCTGAAGGTAATTTTTCCTGGTTATAAGATTCTTGATTGACGTCCATTTTCTTTCAAGCTTGAAATGTGTTGTTCCAGGCCATTCTTACTTTTAGGGTCTGGGCTGAGAAATTTGCTGATATCCATATTGGTTTCCCCCTATATGTAATCTGATGCTTTTCTCTTGCAACCTTTAAAATTCTATCTTCATTTTGTATGTTAGGTATATTCATTATAATGTGCCTTGGTTTGGAACTGTTGTAATTTTGTATATTTGGTGTCCTGTAAGCCTCTTGTATTTGATTTTTCATTTCATCCTTCAGAATTGGGAAATTTTCTGATATTATTTCATTGAATAGATTATCCATTCCTTTGGTTTGTATCTCTGTGCCTTCCTCAATCCCAATATTTCTTGAATTTGGTCTTTTCATGATATCCCATGATTCTTGTAGTTTCTGTTTGTGAATTCTTACCATCTTCTGTTTGTTCAACTTTGTTTTCAAGATTAAATATTTTATCTTCAACATCTGAGTTTGTGTCTTCCAAGTGATCTAGCCTGTTGGTTATACTTTCTATTGAGTATTTAATTTGGTTTTTTGTTTCCTTCATTTCAAGGATTTCTGGTTGTTTTTTTTTTCCAGAATCTCTATCTCATTATTGAAATGACATTTTGCTTCCTGCAGTTGCTCTTTTACCTGTTTATTTGTGTGATCATTCATTGCCTGCATTTTGTCTCTATCTCATTGTTTGCATCTTGGATCATTTTAATTATGTACATTCTGAACTCCCTTTCCAACATTTCTTCTGCCATGGTGTCATTGGGTTCTATTTATATAGCATATAGGTTTGTTTGGAACACTTTCTTCCCTTGTTTTCTCATGTTGTTCATGTATCTTCCCCTTTAGCAGTGAGAATCTGAGGTATTGCAGTTTCCCCCTAAAGACTTATAGTGTCCCTACAAATTTCCAATACTTCACCTTGAAGTGAGAGATCAATATTGGCAGCACTTCATAGAAACAATATGCATCCTTAACTCAAGTACTCCCTATTAAGATATTAACCATCCAGATACTGCAACATTTATTCTGTATTAATCTCATTTTGGTACTCATGTTTTTTGTTTCTCATTCATAGAAGCACCTATACCCAGATGACTTTACACCCTGCTCTTCCCCAAGCAGACTTCTACACTGGACTCCTTGATTGACCATATTTCTAAAAAGGAACTTCAAACTGCTTGCCCCACTCTGCCCCTTTCCTGCTTGAAGCAGCCAGAGTGGTCTTAGCCCTCTTTCCTTACTGCAAGCAGTAAGGAGTTCCTAAACAAAAGGGGGGAATGAAGCCAGAATTGCGGACAGGCAGTTAGTGTAGAACAGCAAATCTGATCAAAATAGAGGAATGGAGGCCATCAGAGTCTGGGAAGTTGGAGATGCCCATGGGAGATTGGAATGTCAGTATTTCCAGAGCCCTTTGGATCACCAAGGGCCATGCCTGCTAAATTACAAGCACTCCAGGAAGACAGCTGGCTGATTCCTCCCTTCTCCACTACTACAAACTGGGCCAACGTCATAATAGAATTCTGGCTACGAGGCACAGTCATGGATTTTACACTGACCGAGATTTTTTCCTTCAGCACATGGCTTCTCAGAATTCTCTTCTCCCTGGGCCTGTTCCTTCACCATTCCTCCCCAAAACTCACCACAGTGCCACCCCAAATAAGCAGGAAGTAGTCAGAAAGATTCAAGGTGCCCCTTTTCCTTAAAACATAAGAAAAGGGAGGAATGTTGGATGGGCTGATCAGTCTCCTTTTCCCAGGGAAGCTCCACATGGCCAGCTGCTGAACGCACTTCCTCAGCCAGCCTGGGCTTTTCCGGTTTGCCTTCAGCCAATAGCAACTCAAGCCTTTCCCGCTGGCCCTTAGCTAAGCCCCCAAATATACTAGCCAATCCCCCAGACACATGATCCCACTCAGGGAGCACCCAAGCCAATGAATTTAAAGTTGTCAATGCAACCAATCCCAGTTCAACACTTATCCCTAAGAAGGTACTTAATCTCAAGGCCATGTTTCTCCCCTCTTCTGCCATCACCTTCATCACCTGGAGTGGCCACTATGCCACTCCAAATAAAATCCCCTGTATGGAAAAAAAAAAAGGTATTAACCATATTGTCTTAATAAGCAGAAATGATGAGTTTGATTATTATCCTCAACTTAACCAATATGTTTGCGATAAGGATCACAATTTCTAATGGTGGACAAAGAGGATAGGGAGGGGAATAGGACATGAAAGAAATAAGAAGTGAGCCTATTGAGTTACTATGTCATAGGAATAGTGAAAGTGGAATTAGAAGAAATTGGTTGTTGGCATGAGAAAAGAGAGAAAGAGTCTCCAAGGAAACAGATAAGAGGAAAATAGAGAGGGTGAGAAAATTGTTGATAAAAGAAAATAAAAGTAGGAATAATAGTAGGTATAATAGGAATAATCATAATAATACCACTAATTAAAAAATTCTACAATAAAACTATACTAATGTTCAAACTGCCTAGTCTTCAATAGACAGGTGCCTGAGAGGAACTTGACAATGCAGTCTTCCAAGAAGGATGCTGCCCCCCTATGGATAGTGGCCTTCAGGTCAGGAATAATCCTTGCTAGCAGGCAGAGGCAACCCCACGTGTTGATAGATGGTCAGCTGCAGCACAGGTTCTAAACCACACAGGGCACAGGTGCTAGACCATGGGCTGGAGCATGGGTGCCAGAGATGGCGGGCTGGGGCAGGGCCTCAGTGCTAGAGATGGTGGGTGCTGGCTGGTCTAGGCCTCCTCAGGCAAGAGATGTGCCTAGGTGCTGGGCCTGGTGGCAGGGCTGGGCCCCCTTGACCAGGTCTAGTATTGATATTTTCAACAGAGTTAAAGAGTTTTTCACACAGACTTTGCAAGTTTTAAAGCATTCACCTAAAAGGCATTTTAAAAAATTATTTTTTATTTATTTTTTTGGTACTAGGGATTGAACTCAGGGACACTTAACCACTGAGCCACATCCCCAGTCCTTTTTTATATTTTATTAATTGACAGAATCTCACTGAGTTGCTTAGAAAGAGTCTTGCTAAGTTGCTGAGGCTGGCTTTGAACTCACCATCCTCTTGCCTCAGTCTCTAGAGCTGCTGGGATTACAGGCATTTGCCGCTGCACCTGACTTAAATTCAATTTGTTCAATTTAGTTATACATGACAGTAAATTATATTTTGATGTATTCATACAAATATGAAGTATATCTTATTCTAAATATGACTCCAGTCTTGTGGATGTACATGATGTGCAGAAGGCATTCTATGCCTTAAGTTGTTATATCATGAAAATGGCTATTTAACAGAATATGAAGTTTCTTATGTTTTCTGTGAAATGTTTTGATTCTAAACTTTAATACAATTAGCTGTTTTACATGATTATAGATAGATCAGTTCCAAATATATACATTTACTTCACCAGGCAGATGAGCTTAAAGTTTTTTTTCTTGTCTGAGTTGAATCAAAAGGCTACTGTCCTCAACTCTCAGCCCCAAGATGCTTGCTGTTCAAAGCATTTTTTGTTGGCTCCTTTAACAAACCTCATCTTCTTTTGCCTGCTGCCCTTGGGGACACATGGATGAATCAGAGACACTACTGTGGGTGACTTTTGGTTGTTATTTAACTTTGATGCAGCTGAGACCTCTCTAACTAATGCTAGCTTTCTGACCTTTGGCTTCAAGTGGAAAGAATTCATTTGAAAATGAAATGCTTCGCAGAACTTTGCTTCATGTTAGAACCTTGATCTAAAAATGAATTGTTGATTGTTCTTTGTTGAGCTCTGTTTTCATTGAGCTCTGTGACCTTTCATTTAAATAAGTATCATTTCTTTATATGACAAACTATGATTGAAATGAATAGTTTCAGAATACTTATTTATTTATTAATTTCATTTGGAAGCCTTCTGCAATTGACATCATTAGAAGTGTTCACTGCCATTGAAACACGATTTTAATTATAAAAACACTCAAGATTTAGTAACAATATATATGCACTTTGTATTTGAAATTACAATTTTCATTTCAATTAAATGATAAATAGCCTCTCAGGTTGAAAGAGGGTTGGTTACGGTAAAAACATATAATATGTATATAATATAATAAACTGAACATGTTATTGGTGTATGAGAATTAGAGGACATGAAAGGACATTGACCGGACAAAAGAAGCCTGTAGGGTGATATTTTAGCACTTAAGACATATATTAAACCTTTACTAATAAATTAACTATGATTTAGGGTATATTTTGACATAATTTAGCCCAAACATTGACCGCTCTGCTGCAAGAAAGACTTCCATGAAAAGATTTTCCCATTGAGGATAAATTTCTTATTCAGCATCATCAACTTACAGAGATATAATTAAAGTTTTTTTCGTCATTCCACATTGCTGCATTTTGTTTTGACCCTTAGTCATGAATATTCTTTTGTAAATCTGTTCAAGTGCATCATTCCTTAATACAAGTCCAATCACTCCATCTTTTGCTCACTCTCATTTTCCATAGGCCCAAGAAGTGTCAGTTGCATACTCTATTGTCCTGATGGTGATCTGAACTCTGTGATGGCATGAACCAGCATCTAATAGGATGCAATTTTTTCAGGTGAGCCTTTTTATACCCTCTGGAATCCAGGTGATATAAAATCCCCACAGTAAGAACTGTGCTGTCCATTTGAGATATAGCATGTTGCTTCTCTATTGTTTAGACACATTTGACATTTTGGAGCATGATGAGCAATATATGACTTAATGGAAACACAGTATGGTGTGCAACAATCACATTAACTGGATCAATGGTAAAAATATAAATGGATATTTGAAATTGAGGATTCTGTTACTGAGAAGGCAGGACTAGACTGCTCTTAGGTATACAGTTAGGGAAATTTGGCCTGGTATATTTTTTTTTATTTATTTTTTGTTATTCATTGTACACAAATGGAGTACGACTTTTCAATTCTCTGGTTGTACATGAAGTAGTACCACACCATTTGTGCAATCATACATGTACATAGGGTAATGAAGTTTGTCTCATTCCACCATCTTTCCTTCCCTTTGCCCCCTCCACACTCTTCATTTCCTGCTACACAATCCAACGTTCCTTAATTCTTCCCTTCCATACCCCATTATGTATCACCACTCTCTCATCAGAGAAAACATTCAAACCACCATTTGAACCAGCTATCCCACTCCTTGGCCTACACCTGATATAATTTTTATTGTCATGGTAATACAGGAATATCTCTCTACCCAAAGCAGATTCAAGTTCTTCAATTTTATTTCAGAGTTATGAATGGGCTAGTTAAATCCATATTTGTTTCATATAGCTTGATATTCAATACCTCAGAATACCATTTTTTGAAACATTATATTTGTTATAAAATGTACTATTTCTATTAATATTCCTGATTAAATGTAGATTTTTGATTATAATAAAATGTAATGAAGGAATTACCTGTATTGTCATTCTAGTAGCACTATGCAGGTTATACATACAATCAAAAAGAATAAAGAAAATAATTCTGAGTAAGAAACATATGTATGAATTGTTAAGCTGCTAATTAAAATTATTCTTATGTGCTATCTGTGAACATATAAAATTATGGTCCATAACATTTTATTTTTCAATTGATATACAATATGAATGTAAGCAGACTCACACTTACTTTGATAATCCTTAAAATTTGCCTCAGTTAATATAAATGGTAAGTAACTTGATGACTTGATGCTTTGTATTTTCTCATCTTATTCTTATTAAACAAATAGTTTTGCTACAAAAAGTAGTGTATGTGTCAGTATTTATGGAAGAACACTCAACCTACAATCGTTCTTCATTATGCAGTTAGATAAGAAAGATTATACCATGGCCTCTAACTGTTCTCATTTACATGTTTTCAGCATAACACCTAAGATAATCCAACTGAAACTTTCTTTAGGCTATCTCAACTCTCTATGCTCAGTCTTCCCTATGCTTTCCTGTCAGTTTTGGAGTGAAATCACAGTTAAAAAAAAAAAAAAAAAACGTTTTGTAGCCAAACATTTAAGTTCCACGTTAACTCTTTACCCCTTACTCTTTTGAAAATGTTTTTATTAGAGCATTATAGTTATACATAAGAGTTGGTTCATTTTGACATAATCATACATATATTAAGTTTAATTTGCTCCACTGCAGTACCAGTGCTCATTCTTTCCCTCCTCCCTCGCCCTTTCCCTTTCTCTAATCTATGGGTCTTCTTTCTATTTATTCATCTATTTTTAATTGGCAATTTATAGATATACATAAAGGTGAAATTCACTGTGTTTTATTAATCCATGCACATAGTGTAATTTTGTCAAGTTCAATCTTCATTTCTTCCCTTTTTGCATCCCTTGTTCCTCCACACTCCCCCTCAGGCTCTTTCCATTCCATTGATCTTCCCTCTATTGTTGCAACATCCAATCTACTCTCCTTTTTTTACATTACTTTGCTCTAGCTTCCACATATGAGAGAAAATATTTGACCCTTGAGTCTGTGAGTCTGAATTAACTCAGAATGTTCTCCATTTCCATTCACTTACTGACAAATACCATAATTTCATCCTTCTTCATGGCTGAGGAAAGCTCCATTGTACATATATTCCATATTATCTTATTCCATTTGTCTATGGAAAGGTACCTGGGCTGGTTCCATAACTTGGCTATTGTGAGTTATGCTTCTATAAATGCTGATTAGACTCTATCACTATAGTATGCTGATTTAGATCTTTTGGCTATATACCAAGGAGTAGGATAGCTAGGTCATATGGTGGTTTCATTCCTAGTTTTTAGAGCAATCTTCATAATGCTTTCCAAAGTGCTTGTACTATTTTCCAGTCCTATCAATGATGTATGAGTATAATTTTTTTCTTAAAGCATTTGCTATTATGATTTGTATTCTTGATAATTGTCATTCTGACTGGAGTGAGATTAAATAGCAATGATCTGAATTTCTCTAATTGCTAGAGAAGTTGAATTTTTATATCTGTATTTCAAATATATAAATAAATTTTAAATATATACACATGTATATATTTGTTGGTCATTTGAATTTCTTCTTTTGAGAGGTTTAGTTCTTTTTCCATATATTGATTGAGATATTTGTTTTCTTGTTGTTAAAACATTGAGTTCTTTATATATTCTGGATATTAATCTCTTGTCAGAGGAGAGCTAGCCAAGATTTTCTCCCATTTTGTAGGCTTTCTCTTCATGTTCTTGGTTATTTCCTTTGCTATGCATGTGCTATATTTTTACCCTTAACTTATTTCACTATAGCCACTTTGTCCTTTTACTCTTTCCTTTTGTAATATCTAAATTGGCTTTTACAGTGATCATAGAACTGAAAAACACTTCCTCCTGTAAAACAGAATGGGTGTCCCAATGAGCTGAGCAGAGGAGTTTGGATTTACAGACAGAGAAGAGTTGAAGAAAGATAGAACAAGATCAAATTGATCACTCAATGTTGTTTATTTGAAAATATTCAAGTCAAGAAATGATGTTTGGTTTAGATTTTATGAGGACTTGGCAATTTTTTCTCTCAACTTTGTCTCTCAATGTTTATTTTCAACCTACGGAACTTTATATTTCATTGACATACTCCAAATTGGTACACTTAATATTTAGTAATCAAGCTTCCGAAGTGCTATGTTTCTAAATATATGCCAAAGAAAAATATTGTATTATAATACAGCAAATGGAGAATGAACTGGACCTTCAGGGATCTTGGTATTTATCCATATTATAGAATCATGTGGTCAATTGTCAACTTCACATTTGTATGTCCAAAATGAGGATTCTGGATTAAACTAAACATTCTGAAGCCAGGGAATCAGAAATTATTGGTGGAATGGAAATGGATTTGAAAACTTACTCTAAGAATTTAATGTATCTAATAGTGTGTACAAATAGTCATTGGATCAAGTAAATCTTGTGTCAATTATACATGTATATCTCTATTTTAAAACCATAGAAATGATGTACCCCATTTGTGTACAATGAATCAAAATGCAGTCTATAAAAATAAAAAAGATTATAAAAATAGATATAGATAGTACAGTGATACTAGAATCCATTTCAAGAAATGCAAAATTATATCAAACTAAAAATTTTATAGTGAAATCCTAGAATGTGTTGTGCTCTATGCTAAGTGCTATGAGCAGGTGACTAAAGCTATGTGCAAATAATAGTAACATTGTGTTCATCTTGAATCATAAAATTGGTTTCAGATAAAGCAGAAAGCAAAACATCACTCAAAGAAATATAAATTATACCACCTTTAATTTTCCATTCTGGGTGAAAGATTATTTCTCAGTTATTCTTGGCTTTGTCTCATTTTAGATCTTTATATATTTCTTTAATTCCATGTGATTTCCTCATGTCTTTTAGAGATAAATCTCAGTATCACTGTAATACTAAAAATCCACGATCACAGATTATTTTGGTTTATTACATTCTGTGGGCTCAATGTGATTCTAAATGAAAGGTGTCTAATAATTAAAATAAAATGTATGTCAATCATATATTGAGTTTTTTGAGATTTCATCACTTACTTTGCTAACCTCTCAATCATCAATATTTGACCGGCTTTCCAGAAAGCAATCACACATACTTGACTTTTCAAAGGGTGCATGAAGAATTATTATGGCATATAATTCACAAAAGTCAAGGATACTTGAATTTCATTTGAGTTAATTGCTTGGATTAAATGAAAACTAGCTATAATTATAAAATCACAATGCATTTATTGCTATATGATGGAAATGTTCCTTCAGTTTCCATGTGTGGAAACCTGCTGTCTGAGGTATTAATGAAGATCTGTATTTTAGAAATAATATATATATATATTACTAGAAATTGCGAGTTGTTGCTGTATTTATAATGTCAGTTCATTCCCTTTTTGATGTGTCATAATATTTATACTCCTTGAATTATATGCATTTTAAAAATAAATTTTAATGACATTGTATATCTACAGTATGATGCTGAATTTGCATTCTACAGGAAATGCTTTGCCCCTCAGGTTCTGCTCTTTGTGTTCCCATATCTCATTGACTTGAAAGTTTTAAACAAATAACGTTCTGAAGTACTTGTTATCAGAACCGCTAACTTTTCTTATTTGTAGGGCTTTTTATACCAGGAATTCTAGCTCATAAAATGTCCCTCTGATTTTTCCCTTCCTACCTTCTGCTTCCCATTTCCACTTTATGTAGCAGATGCAAACATTTTCAAACTTTGCTAAACTATTTTCTGAAACCCAATGAAATTTTGTTTTACAGCACACAAGATAGGCATAGACAATGTCTTTAAACTCAAATATAAATGTAAATGTAAGAATTCTTATCACATCCTTCATCTACTTCCAAGAAATCTTTTATAAAGATGATACCCATATCTTCAAGATGCTTTCAGGCTCATAAGGAGGTTCTGAGGCTTTAACTTGTGAGTAGGGTTTGATCATATAGTGAGGTGAAAATACATTTTATAAATGCAGATTTGTGAGAGCAATAGCAGAGGAGGACAAAATGGTAGACTAAGCCAGATCATGAATTATTTTACATAAAATTCAGCACAAACATTTTATCTTCCAGGTAGATAAAAGAACATCGCTGAAATTTTTCCATACTGTAAGAACTATTTAATTTAACATAGGATATAGTGTAAATTGATATGTTTGACTATATGTAATGAAATCTCCTGAAAACTAATGGATAATACTTATTAATAAATTCAAATTAGTAATTAGTAAATAATAATTAGTAAATTAGTGACTAATTGATGCATTTTTGTCAGCCTAATATCTATTCCAAATTTTTGAATCAATAATTTTTTTTTTTTTTTTTTGCAGTGCTGGGGATTGAACCCAGGGCCTTGTGGCAATAATATATTTTTAAAAAGTTTTTTGAAAGAACTCTTTCTCTTTCCATTTGATATCACTTTTTGCAGGGCAGACTCCACTCTTAGCTCCATATTTAAGATCATATCCCAGGCTGGGAAAATTAGAGCACTCATCACAATGTCTATAGTGACTAGATATTTGATAGTTTGAAAGGAATTGGCCATGGATTTCCTTCAGTACCATTACGAAAATGTCATTTTGCCTTTTCACTGGGCAAGTTGGGATATTATTTTTCATATACATCAAAAACATAAATTTGTCTCTTTACTTTTTGGCTTTTTTTTAGTTTTTTTTTTTTTCATTACACAAAATATTAGGGTTCATTTTGACATAATTATAAAAGCATAGAATATGTTGCTCTAATTCAGTCCCCCATATTTCTTTTTCCACTCCCTTGTACCTTCCCTCTACTGTACTGATCTTTATATCATTTACTATAATTTTTTAAATCAGTGCCTTGTGGATACACGAAAGGTCAGGTTTACTCTGGTATGTTCATATAAACCTATATATACAGATACAGGGAAGTATACAGACAGATAGGAAAGTTAGATCTGATTCTTTTCACTGTTCTTCCCTTATCACATCCCTCTTCCCTTCCCATTAATATCCTTCCTGTACTCCAATGATCTTTCTTTTATTTTGACCAAATACCCCATTTTTTTCTGTCTTTTTTTTTTTTTTCCCCTTATTTTGATCCATCTTCCACACAAGAGAAAACATTTGACCCTTGACATTCTGGGTCAAAAAGATAGCATGGGTGTTCTCCAGTATCCACGTACCATCAAATGCCCTAATTCCATTCTTCTTTATGGCTGAATAATACTCCAATGTGTATGTATGCCACATTTTCTTTATCTATTCATCAGTTAATGGGCATCTGTACGGGTTCCATGACTTGTCTCTTGGGGAGTGTCCTGCTATAAACATTGATATGACTGTATCCCTATAGTATGTGATTTTAGAACTTTTGGCTATATACCAAGGAGTGGGATAGCTGTGCCCTATGGTGGTTTCATTTCTAGTTTCTTGAGGAATCTTCTTACTTCTTTCTAGCGTGGTTGCACTGATTTGCAATTCACAGACAATGTATGAACGAACCTTTTTCCCTACATCCTTTCCACGCATATTATTTATATTTTTGATAATTGCCATTCTGACTGGAGTGAGATAAAATCTCAATATTGTTTTGGTTGGAATTTCCTTGAATGCTAGAGATGTTGAAAATTTCGACACCTCATCGAATAGCCTGCCTGAGAATGAAGTCAATTAAAACAACAGAGATGAGTACAGGAACAGTTGGAGTCATTGTGATGTGAATAAACCACTGGATATTTTTACTTTCAAGTCAATTTTTTGCTCAAATATCCATGACATGTTGACTATCTTAATTATGGCAATGATAATTTCAAGATTTCATAACGTCTACATTTGAATATTTTATCACAAAATTTTTAGCGTTTCTGAAATCAGACTAATTTTAAAACAATGGATTTGCATATTCTAAAAAATGCACATATTTAAAGATTATAGACATTACAATTTTAGTGTGGAAATAGCTCAATTTAATCCTTACATTTATTTTTCAACAATTAAAGGAATAAAAAGTTGAAATATAAATTGGGATCCATTCTATATCTACCTAATGAAAACCACCTAAATACATAAAACCTTTGGGGATTTGATTAGTACATTTATCTTCAAGAAAATTTATTTTAGAAATACTACCTGATATCTGAACAATATGATAGGGTTGTTTTTTGTTTTATATGAAGCAAATTAATAAAATATAGAGCATATTGTTAAAAATCTATAGTTGCGATAAGAAAAAGGAAGAAACTAATTCACCAGATATTAAAAATTAAAGACAAACTAAATATAAGAACCATAATTAGTAGCTAAACTCATGGCAATTTTAGATATGCATATAAACCTAAGAGGATTAGGTATTGCTTTTTATTTATTTATTTATTCATTCATTCACTTATTTTATTGTACTGGTACTGAGAATTGAACCCAGGGGTGCTCTACAGGGTATTACAGATTCAGATCATTTTTAATGTATTATATTGTATTATAATATATTACCATTTTATTTGTTTTATTTTGAGATGGGACCTGGTCAACCTGCCAAGCCTGGCCTCCAATTTGGGATCAGCTTGCTTTGGCCTTCTGAATACAGATGGATGTCGATGTGCCTGGCTAAGGTGTTTTTTTTGTTGTTGTTGTTGTTGTTTTTAATTCACTTGGTAAAAGATCAGATATCAGACTGGTACTAAGCATAGAGTACTAATGAAGTTAGCTCATAAACCGTTCTTTGGGACTTGACACTTGTGAAAAAAATCTTCAATGGTCATATAAAGATAGAACAATAAGCCTTTATTTCTGGAGTCCAAATAAATGAGGTTACTTTAATTTAAAAACAATTTGTGTGGGATTTTCATTGCCAGGTAGATTGTAAAAGAATGTTATGATTTTGCTTCAAAGAAAACAATGGAATAAAAGCAAAGAAATTAAAATTCATGTTTTCTAAGATGTTGTTTGAGAGCAATAAACACAAGGAATACTTAAACTGAATTCCACAGACAAAAGCAGAAATTTTTGTAACAGCCTTATTACCTCATATTTTATTTTCTTTTATTAGATAAAAGATGATTGTTTAAAGCAAACATGTTGACAAGTATTAAGAGTTTACAACATGACATTTTGTTGTGAGATCATACTTTATATAAAGTGATACTATTTAAAGAGAGTACAATAATATAGGGAGACATTATAAATAAACCACTAAAACTTCTAATCCTGCCAATATTTTAAAAAGACAATTTAACAAAAAGATTCTGAGAAGATAAATTGGAATATTGAAATAAAATGTGACCACATATATTATAGTGCTTATGTAAGACACTCTTTCTACACCAAGACATAAGTATTATGAAATAAAATAGATGAAATTATGTACAATGAAGTGAGTATAACAAAACTAGTATGTCAATATCAGTATCAAAGTAAAATTCAATACAATGATATTTCCAGAAACAAGTAGAGATATTAAAAAAAGATTAAAGGATTAATTTTGAAAGAAGATGCACCAAATCTAATTGTGTTAGATTCAGCATTTCAAATATTAAGACTAAAATTAATAGAACTAAAGAAAGTAATAGAAATATCTACAATTTTTGTAGGCGATTTAATAGTTTTCCCTTCAAAAATTGATTGTGTAAATAGCTGATAAGTATATGAAATACGCTAAGTATATAGAAGAATTTAGAAAAACTATCAAATCAAAATGACACCATTTTGATGTAGAACTCTACACACCAAAACTCAAAAGTGATCAGGAATGGACAAATGGGAGGTTTTAGAAAAAGTCTCAATATATTTCAAATGATTCCATACCATAGAATGTATGATCTTTGACCACCCAGGAATGAAATTATAAACAGTAAAAATTTATATGAAGAAATACACAAACATTTGTAAAGCAATACAGTTCATGGGTTAAACAATACTGCATGGAAAATTTGAAGGTATTTCTTACATTGCTTTAGTTCTATCCTTGCATTTTGACATGTTGTATTTTCATTAATATAATTTTGAAATATTTATTTACTTATTTTCTTTAATATTTCATTTTATTCATTTTCTTATTATTTTCCTCAGGGTTTGGCACTCATGAAGTTTATCTGTTTTGATAGAAGACATGGAAGAATGGCAATTGTCAGGAAAAGGTACCATTGTAATAGTTGTGAATTGTTTAAATTAAACATAAAAGCTTTCACTTGCATAGCTCCTAATTCCAGTTTTAAATACAATAATAATCTTGGGATAAAAGCAAATATCATTTGCCTACCGTTCATGGTCTTCTGAAATCAAGTGGTATGTGCACCTTTTGATAGTCCAGGCTGTTTACCACTCTCTCCAGAATGCACCACAGACATTCTGGCCCTTGCTCCTATTGCTGCACCTACCAGTATTATTCTTTCTTTTTTCTACTTGCATGACATCAATTCTTCAAAACTCAATGTAATTTTACCTCTGTCATCATTTCATCCTATGACAGCATGGGGAAAACTAAACTTCATAAATTCTTTTTCTTTCTTTTTTTTAATTTATTCTCATTTGTTGCACATGACAGTAGAATGCATTTATACACTTTGATAGATCATACATAAATGGAGTGTAATTTCTCATTATACGTATTGTAGGATCACATGGGTCATGCAATCATATATGAACATGAGGTAATAATGTCTATTTCACTCTAGTATCCTTCCTACCCCTATACCGCTTCCCCTCCCTTCACTCCCCTCTAAGTAATATAAAGTAACTATTCTTCTCTATCCCCCACCTCCATTATTGTGAATTAGTATCCTATCTAACTTGAAAGAGGAAAGTAGAGATAAGTAATACAACAATTATAGATTCAGGTACTAATAAATCCAAATGACTTTCTCTCACTGCCCTCCAGGACCTCCACATCAACCACTGTAGCAAGATTTAGGAGGAAACCATGCATGAGGTACCTATTCAACTTCAATTCTCAACCCCTGTAACTGTTTAGAAAATTAAAGTCTTTCATAAATATTTCAGGATATTTTATTAGAGGGAGAATTCCCTTTCCATTTCTCATATTGATAGTCAGCAAGATATTTTTCAAACATATGTTTTTAATTGTACTTATCAAATAATTGATTAATGACATTGTTATTAGTATGAAAAGGTAAAAATCAATCACATTACTTCACATTAAATGTACCTTTAGAGTAACTGAATGTAATCTGCAGCAGTAATGGGAATTTAAAATTTAGATACTTGAAAATAGTTTGAGAAGTTTTCTTTATATTTTTCAAATAAAATGAAACATTCTAATACAGAAAGGTGTTCTCTATCTCAGCATGCAATCAAATACCACAAAAATTACACTGAATATTCTGGCACTTTTTCTGAGTGGTATGATATAAGTTCCTGTCTCTGTTTACATAAATTTAAGAACCAACAAACTGTATATTCTGAAAATGAAATTTATATTCACAATGGAATACAATAAATACATTTTGGAATGGGCATACATCTCTGCTACACAGTAGAAGTAACTTGTTATAGTGGAACTCATCTTTCTGTGAAACTAAATAAATCTAGTATAAAAATAAATTATGAATACAAATGGAATAATCTACTAATGATGCTTCCCCCTTTATAGAGTTCATAACTTTTTGTGGATTTAATTCTGAGTGTTGGTTGTTTTTCTTTTCTTTTTTTTTTTATTTACTTATTGATTCATTGAACACAAATGGAGTACAGCTATTGTTTCAAGGGTTGTACACAAAGTAGAGTCACACCATCTGTGCTTTCTTGCATGTACACAGGGCAATGATATCTGTCACACACTCTGTTATTGATTTTACTCCCCACCCGCCCCCACCCCTCCCTTCCCTCTATGCTAGCTATCTTTCCTCCATTCTTGCCATCTTTCCCCCCCACATTATGCATCATCATTCATTTATTAGAGAGACCATTCAGCTTTTGGATTTTTGGGATTGGCCGATCTCACTTAGCATAACAGTTTCCAACATCATCAACAAATGGTGCTGGGAAAACTGGAAATCCATATGCAGCAAAATGAAACTAAACCCATATCTCTCACCCTGTACAAAACTCAACTCAAAGTGGATCAAGGACCTAGAAATCAGACCAGAGACTCTGCACCTAATAGAAGAGAAAATAGGTCCAAATCTTCATCATGTTGGCCTAGGACCAGATTTCCTTAACATGACTCCCAAAGCGCAAGAAATAAAAGCACGAATCAATGATTGGGATAGAGTGAAACTAAAAAGCTTCTTCTCAGCAAAGGAAACAATCAGCAATGTGAAGAGAGAGCCTTCAGAGTGGGAGAAAATCTTTGCCACACACACTTCGGACAGAGCACTAATCTCCAGAATCTACCAAGTACTCAAAAATCTTTACACCACGAACACCAATAACCCAATCAATAAATGGGCCAAGGAAATGAACAGACACTTTACAGAGGAAGATCTACAAGCAATCAACAGATTTATGAAAAAATGTTCAACATCACTCGTTATAAGAGAAATGCAAATCAAAACCACCTTAAGATTTCATCTTACCCCAATTAGAATGTCTTTTATCAAGAACACAGGCAACAACAGGTGTTGGCGAGGATGTGGGGAAAAGGGTACACTCATACATTGCTGGTGGGAGTGCAAGTTGGTGCAGCCACTCTGGAAAGCAGTATGGAGATTCCTTAGAAAACTTGGAATGGATCCACCATTTGACCCTGCCATCCCACTCCTTGGCTTATACCCAAAGGACTTAAAATCAGATTGCCTCAGTGATGCAGCCACATCAATGTTCATAGCTGCTCAATTCACAATAGCTAGATTATGGAATCAACCTAGATGCCCTTCAGTAGATGAATGGATAAAGAAACTGTGGTATATATACATGATGGAATATTACTCAGCCATAAAGAAGAATAAAATTATGACATTTGTAGGTAAATGGATGATGTTGGTTGTTTTTCATTTTGTTTGGCTCCAAAACATTCACAGCTCAGGTGTTCGTTAAAAACTATGTCTTTAACACATACTAGTGGATTTATTTCCTTTTTAGATAATCTTCATGAGCTCATTAATTCTGTCATTTCCATCTAGATTTTATTTTCTCTCATCATAAAAATGGACTTTGACTTAAGCGATATTCTATCTTTATTGATAGTGACAGCATCTAAATCTTGGCGTGTTTACTGAGGTTAGAAGTTTTGAGATGTAAGTTAGGTACACTTTGAAACCATAGCAGGGTTAGAAGAAATGTAGTGGAAGTCAGTTGAAAATTATCTTTTGAATAATACAATGGGACTATCTATAAAGCTTTTTTATACAGCAATTAAATATTTGATGTGCTATTCACTTAGATATGTTAAATAATATGTTATATCTGTTTTTTAAGTATATATTTTTGATTCTTCTTAAAGAAAGCCCATTATAGATCTTCCTAACTAATCCCAACTTTATGTAATTGTTTTTTTTATTTTCCTTTCCTTTTTTCTTCTGTTAAAATTCAGAATTTGACTCTGGCGTTCATTATGATTATTGGTATTATTTAAAATGTCTCTAGATATGTTTAATTATAGAGGAGCTACTCCAGATTATTTCTGTTCCAAAATCAAGGAAATTGTTATGATTTATATTGAGGTGTCCCCCTAAAGCTCATGATGAACTAATGCAAGAAAATTTAGAGGTGAAATGATTGGTTTATGAGGGTCTTCATCTAATCAATGCATTAATCCTCTGGTAGCAATTAACGGGATAGTAACTGTAGTAAGGTAGGGTGTGGCTAGAGGATCTGGGTTACTGAGGGTTGTGTCTTTGGGATCCGTATTTTGTTTTAGCTGACTAAAACGGAAATCTTTGTATATTTTTTGCATTTTAATACAGTATTTCTGGTCATTTAAATAACATCTGTGAAAAATAATTTTAGAAAAGAGCAAGACAAATAATATTAACCAGGGGATACTGGTTAACACCTGTATTCAGTCCTTTCCTGAAATCAGAAGTCAGCCAATACCAACCAAGAAACAACCAAAATCATTCTGCAAAGGAGTCTACTTAATGTTACTGTTCATTTACATGCTTCTTGGGATTTACATGTTAAAGTCACTATTTTACAATGAGATTAACATAATCAAAAGTTCTCCAAGAGAGTGCCTAGTATTACATAGATTCATGTACTATGATAAAATGTTGCACTACCTCTCTTCATTGGACATGCTGCCACTAAATTATCATCTATAATGAAGAAATGTCTTTGTCTCCTATTATTCATTTCTAATGGTAATGCAAGTTTGCTCAATGAACAGCTACACTTTCTTTAAAGCAGAACCAACTGACTTTATTCCAGGTTTCGTTTGCTCAGGTTGCCCCCCTGCAAAAAAAATAATCATAGACTTAGTGGCTTAACCAAAAGCAATTTATTTTCTCACAATTCTGGAGCCTAGATATCTTAGATCAAGTTTTCAGTATTCAGTGTTTAGTGAGGACTTTCTTCCTAGTTTATAGCTGCCTTCTTACTGTGTTTTAATATGATCTTTCTTCTGAATATACGCAGAGAGACAGATACCTTTCTACTTTCCTCCTTCTGTAACTACACTAATACTATCTGATTAGGACCTCAACCTTATGACCTCATTTAATTCTTTTTATGTCTGAAGAGTGAATCAAGAACCTTATGCATACTCAGCAAGCACTACACCACTGAGCTATGCTCCCAACCCCTCATTTAATCTTAACTATTCCCAAATGCTGTGTTTCCAAATATGGTCACATTTAGGGTTATCCAACATATGGATAATGGGGATATGATTCAATCCATAGCATTCTACCTCCAAAACTACTGTCTTACATTAGCCAGCTAGCCAGCTTTTCATTGCATAGCCAAAATATATGACATGAATGACTTAGCTCTGAGAGGAAGAATTTATTTTGACTCACAGTTACAAAGAATTTAGCCCATGGTTGACTGATTCCAAGGCAGAATGGTAGAAGAGTATGGTTAAAAAATGCTTCTCAGTTCATGGTAATTGGGAAGTAAAAAGAGCAGAAAGGAATGAACTGGAGAGAAGATAAGGCATATCCCATGTTACCATCTTCTTTTAAGCACTTCACACCTCCCAGTCATCCATTCAGCTATCAATGGATTAATTTGTCAAATAGATTAATCAACTGATGTGGTCAGAGTCGTCATGATGCAATCATTGCTGAAATGCCCCAACTCTGTACATATATGGCTTTGAGGGACTTTCCAGATTAAAACAATAACAAACACCTTTAATTTACTCCTTACTTTATCTAGTTGAAGAAGACTTGCTCTATTCTCACTACATAATACTTTTTTATTGCATCTTATAATTGTGGATGGACACATTGTCTTCTGCCCATATCAAATTGATAGCCAGTTCTAAATGCATTTTTCCTCTGTAGTTCTTATCATAATTCTGTTGTTCCCAACCACCCTGAAGATTCCAACAGGCTGAAATAGTAGATCTATCTGTTCTCAACTTATGAATTAAATTTATTTTGAGTATAAATAGCAAAAAAATAAATCTGAAGGCTTAATGATGAAAGTTATTAGTAAAGTTCTGGAGCATCCAAAATATTATTAGGAATAGCTGAATTACCATAGTTAAAGATGTGATAAAACCAGGTCCCTTTCAAGGAACTCCAGAAAAGAACTTTAGGAACCTTGTCTCTCCAAAACCTGTAAAAATGAAACACAGATCCAGAAACACTTCACTTTTGTGTTTCTTAAAGGAAAATACTATTTTGCTTTGTTATAGAATTTGATTGCCCTACCACTGATTTTATTACAGAACTCAATAGAATTACTTCCTATATAACCATTGAGACCCTCTTTTCTATGTTAGTACTAATATATTGGAGACAGCAATCATTTATGGGTCAGAAAGGCAGTCCAAGATTCATCCATAGTGATTGCATAACACTAATAGAGATAAATGGAGAACTATGACAAATATGTTGAATAATAAAAACAGTATATTTAGAACCACAGAGTCTTTTGTTAAGGAAAAAGTTTAAAGTGAAATATCCAATGCATGGTATTCCTTTATACTTCACCATCTAATATCAGTTTTTATCACCATGGACTATCATCAACATTGGGAAAGGAATAAATCTACATTATGTAAGTAGGCATGGTATAAGATTCTTTCTTGGCTGAGAGATATAGAGTGAATACACTCAATTTACTTTGCCTTTACCCAATCTTATGTCAAATTCCAATAAGTTTTATCTTACTAAAGATAATTCCCTAATGGTTGGCTGTGCCAAAGGGATTTTAAGTATGTTTAGCCTTTAAAGGTATCAAGTCAGTGTGTTTCCTCTAATGCAACAAAATGCTCCCCAAATCTCAGTTCCTTAAAAATTCTATGCAATGTTCTTGGTTTATCCCACTTATTACAAGGGCAGTAACAACATATATGGCAGAATTTTAGATCTAATAGTATATCTCAGAAGATAGGCACAAAAATAAATATATTATCATGATATCCTAGAATGATATATTGATAGCATTAAATTCTGTTTTCTTCAGAAATTTGTTGACCATATATTTTGTTATTTTGATTAATTTTATGACTTCTTTGTGCATGTTAACTCTAGGGAAAATGTTGAATTTGTTTACATTTTTAGGCCTGCACATTTTCACTTTAGTCTGTGATATATGTGAATATTATTGACAAATATATAACTTTTAAATGTAAAATATAGAGCAGTACTGTAATAGCAATCAAACATGATTATTAAACATTTGAAATGTCTTTTCCAATTGAGATGTACTATAAATATTATAAAGACAATATAGGTTTAAGACAGTATAAAATATATGAACTATTTTACTAATATTTGATTATAAGTTGAAATATTTTACATATAATATTCATTTAAATAAATATATAATTAAAATTACTCCACCTCCTTTAATTGCCTTTTGAAAATATCTGACACCATAAAATTAAAAATTACATATGTATTTCCATTAGTGTTCCGTTGAATATTGCTGGTATAAAGTTAAAGCAAATGTTATGTAAATGTTTAAACCAAAAGGGAGGAGGGATGGGAACAAAAAAAGTAGAATGAATTGTACATTACTTTCCAATGCATATATGAAAATATGGCCAGTGAAACTACTTCATGTACAACCACATGCTGAGATCCTAATTAGAACAAATTATACCTCCTCATGTATGTATAATATGTCAAAATGCACTCTACTGTTATGTATATCTAAAAAAAAACAAATAAAAAATTAATTTCTAAAAAAATGTTTGAAGCAAATGCCTTTTTAATGTGTAGGACAGAAATCTAAATTATTGGAGATAAAGCACTGATTATGTAATAGGGTTAGAATTTTTGATCTGATCAGAACAAAAATGGTACTATCCCTTTCACATTTGTGGTAAAGCTGTCAGAGGTGAGTATTCATAGGATTTGCTGATTGTATTCTTTTGTAAGCAAAGAAAATGTTATCAATACTAGTAAGAATAAACTATTATCCACAAAGAAAAATAGGTTATTATATTGGGTATTTATTTCTATAACAAATGGCAAATATATCAACTATGCTATTCCATAAAGTTGATTTTGTACATTAAAATATTTAATTTTTTAGTGAGTCAGCCAAATAGTATGTATACCTTTTCACGAGATTCTACTCACCCATACACTTGCCTCTTCCTGAACTCCTCTTGATTTCAAGTCAATTAAGGAGTAAAGTAAATACTACGTATGGACTAAGAGGTTATATCAATGCCCCTTATTATCACAGGGTCAATGAACAAATTAAGCAAATGATTCTTTTTATAAATATTCAATTTGTTCAAAGAGGGGAAATTACATTATAAATTAAATTATGCTCTCTCTGCCCACTCCCTCCCACAATTCTTATGCTGAAGCCTATCCCCCACAGTGCTCATATTTGGAAATAGGTCCTTGGAGAGATCATTAGAGTTCATTGGGGTCATGAGACTGGAACCCACATTGATGGAATTAGCATCATTGTGAGAAGAGACACAGGAAGATTTGTTTCCTCTTTGTCATGGAAGGATACAGCAAAAGGTGATGGTATAGAAGAGAGGAAGAGATCTGTGTTCACAAACTCTTCAGAACCTGACTGTGTTGGCACTATAATCTTGGACTTCCAGTCTCTGGAACTGTGAGAAAATAAATGTCTGTTATTTCATCCACCCAACCTGTCGTGTTTTATTATAGAAGCCTGAAGAGATTAAGGCATACAGAAATAGAACTCATAATAAGTATTATTCATGATAAATCTTTTTATACTAAGTATTCTGGGAACTTCTGAGAGTTAATTGGATTTCAGGAAAATGTTTGTAATGAATTTTAGAAACATTTATTTGTTGCTTAAATATTTGGGATTATATTTGTTTCACTTGGAAATTTATTGACAAATTCACAACCTCTAAGAAAGTGTGAAAGGGGTTTGAATAATTTCATATTACTTGAGCAATCAAAAGTGTAGGCTTCATAATATATTTAAGAATATCCTTTATACTTTGTGTATTAGGCTAAAATGTGTTTAAGATTCTCCATTTTCAGATTTGAAATGTGTTCATTTCAAAATGCATCCCCGATGAGTTAGATTCTTCTTTAAAGTAAAATAAAGAGCTGAAGTATTCAAGATAGGAACATTGTAGATTCACTACTTTGGTTAATTACATGAAAGTACTTAACTATTTTTTTTTACCAAAAATACAAACATTCAATTTGCCTAAATTTTTCCCTTTCTTGCGCATGGATGGACTCAGATTTAATAGATGGTTGCTAATTCATGTATGACAAAGTAAGCATTGAAATATTTCAAATAGAATACTAAATAAATGGCCCAACTCTTTCATAAAGCAATTGCTACTCATTTCTTAAGAGAAAAAGTATATATACACACATATGTATACATATATATATACACACACAAATAAATATGTGTGTATATAAAATGTGTACATAAACATGCATATATATGTATACATATTTTTTCTTTTTTGGTACTGAAGGTTAAACTGAATTTTCTATTATCACTGAGTTCCATCCAAGCCATTTTTTAATTTTCGCTTTTTTTTTAATTTTTTAATTTTGAAACAGGGTCTTGCTAAGTTGCTTAGAGCGTACTAAATTGCTGAGGCTGGTCTCAATCCTCCTGCCTCAGCTCCTGAGTCACTGTGACTATAAACATGTGCCATCACTCCTGGCTGAAAAATAATATTTTTGACATTCTTTCATTCAAATAAATATGTAATTTAATTTGAACAGGTTTAAAATTTTGAAAATTATCTTATTATCAAAGGTTAATTTTGTATTTCTTAATATTTATTTGCCCTCTATGATACTGACAACAGAAACATGTTTATCAAAAGAAATTCTAAACAGTACTTTACAAATGGAATTTGGATACTGTGATTCATAAGAAATGACATCTCTTATAATTGCATTTTCGTATCCTCTTAAGTGTTTTCTTCCAGGAATATATTAAATCACACTTAGTATCCCTAGGTAGTGTTCAGTGCTTTTTCTTTTGGTCAAAATCCTAAACTTGAAAACCAGTAAGTTCCTTTTTATTCCTGCAACTGTCTTTATTATTTTTCTGTTGCTGTATTCATTGGTCTTTTGATAGTTGCATGTCATTGTTATTATTACATATCACAAATAGGCATAAAACAAGATTAAATAGTCTTCCATAGTCTGAGGTCAAACACAAGGCCTTTATTTCCATTTCAAAACAAAACTAGGATATTAATTCAATTTCTTTTTGGAAAGAAAGTCTGTTTTCTCAACATCTTATTGAAATTGAATTCTGAAGAAGTCAATTATTCAATGTGTTTCTTATAATTGTAATTTCCCTAATGAAATAGCAAATTAAAAGTGAAATTCTTTTCTTTACACCACTGAAATTTTAGTAATTTCCCAATCCAAGATCTATGTCTTAAATACCAAGTTTCAGACTAATTTTTTTTGTTAATTAGATCTAGAATGTGAATCATGCAAAAACATATTAAAAAAGAGAAAATAAGAGATTTTTTATTTTAAAATTCATTGATAATTTCTAATATTCATTAAGTAATTGAACAAACTTTATGCGGAATGCGTCAGGTTCATTAACAATGAAAAGTTCATGTAGTTGTATATTATTTTCCTACATGTGAATTTAGAATGTAAGACAATTTGACAGCATGAATTATATGTATTTACTGCTTATAATGATCAATGATCAATTTATAGATGGGTTTTTCTTCAGTAATGATCTGAGCAATAATATTTTGCCATTAATTCTGTATCATTTATTTCCCTATGATAAAAAGTTTTTTGCTTGGAAAACACATCATCTTTTGCTCTGTATTTTTTCATACACTGGTCTACAATTGTACACTGGTCTACAATATATGACTCGAAATCAGTCATCATTTAAATTAATTACAAGAACGCATTTTACAATGTAGTTCTGAAATTTCATGAGGTTTAAAAATGAGGAAAATTTAACATAGAATCCAATTTAAATCTGAATTTCAAGGACTTTTCTTCTATCCAACTGTATATGGTAAATCCTTGACAAGGTTTCAAAGAATTATAAGTGTTATCGTTCATGTATCCTTTATTCATGGAAATATTCAGTGGTTTTTATTGGTTATAAGCAGAGGATAAAAACTCCAACAAATTTATAAATAATTTGGACATTGTGATTAATTACCTTGTACATTATTACTGTTTCCAAAACAAGGATGTGTATGGTCTTGTTATTTTTAATTCTAATTGATTTCCAAAATTGAAATTAATGAAGACCTCTTAAGAGATCTGCATTTGTATTCTAAGGACAAAACCTATTTTCTGTAAAAAAAGATTCTTCTTTAGTGTGTTATGACAAACATTAGTTTAATATATTAAGGTCTTAAGAGGAGGAATTAAGAATAAGCCCTATGTGTTTTAAAGTACTATTGATTGAAAAAAATGGCATTATTTGTATATTTAGTTTTATGCAAATCATAAAACACTTTAACAACCTACTTGTGTGTATATATATATATATATATATATTTATATAAATATGTAATTTCCTCAAAATGTTATAAGAAACAGTTTTCCACCTGATAAAAAATTAAGCAAATGCTGGATGCATCTAAAACAGTGAAGATAGAGCAAGTTCATTTTCTTATTTTGATTCTTTGTCTTCTATCTACACTTTGTTTTTCTAGTTAACCTTTAAATTATTAAACAGCTCTATAGAAATAAGAAAAAATAGAAGTTGCTCTATGATAATTAAAGACTGGTGATCATTTAGGAAGAAACAACATAATCATTGTTTCACTGTTCCCTTTTAGAGTAAAGACAGACTAGTGTTCATAATCAAAAGAGCAAATAGACATTTAAAATTACACAAGATACAATTCGTGCTACAACTTATCACCTAATAATAAAAATAGTAGCTACTTCTTAATGCATAATAATATGTGCCAAGAATATGTGCTGTGGTTTATATATTTAATGAATCCACACAGCAACCATATCATGAAATTATCAGTTTTTCTATGTTTCAAGATGAGAAAATAAGAATCCAGGACATATGTCTAAAGCCTATGGTTTTAATTTTGAATGAATTCATATATTCATTGATTCTAAGTTATCATAAATATAAAATCAGCAACAGAAACATCTAACTATAAAGACTGTCTTTTCTTCAATGCTACACTAAGTGGGCAAGGTTAATATAATTAAAACTTAATAAATATAGATCTAGACGTTTCTAGTCTGCAGTGTAGATGAACTCATTGGCATTGTAAGGCCATTAAATTTTGGACAGGACTGAGACATTTTAAGTTAAACTTAAGAAATTGTGCATGTGTGTATAAGTTTAAATGTGTGTGGTTTAAATTTTAGACTTCCAAACTTGTTTTTCCAATTGGAACACTCTGAACTCTCACAGAACTCTGCCTGGGCAACTTATTAAGGCCCTGTATCAATATAAAAAATAAAAATGGTTGGGGTCTTGGTTTAGTGGTAGAGCACCCCTGAGTTCAGTGCCCAGGACACATAAAGGAAAAACATACATTCAATGTGTCAAATCACTTTGTCAGTCATAAAAATGAATGTGAATTTACTATATTTAGAATTGAATTAAATTATTTGAAATGAAATCTCCACAGTTAATCTTACTATAAATCAATGTTTTTAACATTTGGGGTTTTTTTTTGTTTTGTTTTTAAGTTTTTTAAACATTTGATTTGCCAGGACATGTATGAATAAAAAAGGTGAAAGCCTATACCTTTCCCATTTATTTAGTATCCTTTAGCACTCCTGTGATAATTATCATCAAGTGAATTAATTAAAATCCAAATACATCTTATTGACTGCTTATTATTTGCCATATCTTGGGGTAAGTATTGAAAAGGAAGATTAACAAAACAACAACAAAAAAATCATGCACAAAAGGCTTTCTGTCCAGTAGATAAAAAGGGCAGAGATAATAGGCATTGGAATCCACTCACAAGTCAAGAAGTAGAAGTCTTTTAACTTGTTTTATCTTGATTGGCAACATAACAGGAGGATTAAGCCTCTGAACTATGAAGATAAACTGTCTGGGTTTCTACTTACTAATGAATGGCCTAAGGCAATCTGGAAAACACCTCAGCTTTTCCCCCATATAAAATTAAGCAATAGTAGTTCTTGTCCCTGAGATCTAGGAGTCAAATATTGAGTTAATAGCATAAAAATAGAGAGAACAGGACCCTCCAGAGGGTTAACTCTAATTTCAGAGGATCTAACTCTACTGGAGCAAATTATCTTCCTCCTCTTTCTCTTCCTTCTCCTCATCTTTTGAGTATTAAGTAAATGCAATTTGGAGGTTTATGTGTATTGTTTGTAACTACTGTGTGACCTAGCCTGACAATATGGAAAGTTGAAAAATTGAAGTGAATTGTGGTGTTATTAAAAATCCTAAACTCAGTGACATTGGTGCAGTATTTGGGCAGCAGCTTACAACAAACCTCCTGAACTACTCTCTTAAATTTCTCCTTTCACACCATAAGAAAAATCTTTGACTTTTTATTCAAAATTTACCTATTCTTCAAATATTTAACAAAGTCCTATTTAAAATGTCAAGGATTTAGGAACTTAAAACTAATCAAGAAAATTAACCTGCTTCAAGGAGCACATGAGAAATAATAAAAAGAAAGATATAGGGGAAAAATTGATATTTAGAGAATAGCATGTCTATTGCATAATATACCCAAAGCTAAGGAGAATAGAGGTGTTCAATAAACTGAAGCTGGAGATTTCAAGAAGAGCTTCTTGGTGAGGAAGTATTTAAATAATGTTTTAAATGAGAGTTTGGCAGACCACAATTACACTCAGCTTGTCTGGAGGGAAGAGCCATATATCAGGGTAAGAGAAAGAGACAATTTAGGGAATAACCAGAAGCCTCTGGTGCAGAAACAGGAAGTGTCACTGCAGTAAGGCAGGAAAGATTTGTAAGAGACAGGTAATAAAGAATTTTGTAAAATGACAAAGATCATCTGTTCATATTCCTTAAGTGATAGGCATACTGAAATTGTATGAGGGGTAGATAGAAGTGTTTGGAGAGAAGGAGAATGATAGAGATTTGAGTCAGGGAGAAATGCTTAAAAATTATTTTCCTTGTAGTGATACATACAGAACTCTTGAAGTGAGCAGTGGTCTTCGTTTGAGAGTAGAGGAGAGATTTGAAGAATATTTAGGAATCATTTGGATATAAGTATGGAAAAGAAAAAGAAGAAGTAAAGAATGAGTTCCGACTTGAAGAAATATATATATAATTGGAAATAGATGTATTACTAGGTAGCTATATATAACCAATGAAGAAATCTAGGGATAATCCTATTGTATATTTTAATATTTATTTTGAGGGGCCTATGCAACACATAGGGAATTAGACCTATTAGGTGGAGAAATTGGATGATCTCATTATAGTACATATATGAGTTTAATCATATAAGTAGACAAATGTGAAATCTAGAAGAATCATAGCTCCAGATGCCAGAAAACACTCTTACACAGGTGTCATAACTCCCTCATTAATCAATTTTCCCAACTTGTAATGAAAAGTATGATATTTTATTTAAAAAATAGTTTAGGGAAATATATTCAAAGATATAATTGCTAAAAATATACATTGTCACTATAAAACACAATTGCCATTCTATAAGTTCCTCATTTCTTAAGATTTCCAATTTGCTAGTGTGTTTATGCTTCGATATAACATAGAAGATTTAATCAGGGTATTATGTCTTTAGTTTTGCAACTGTTATAAAGCAGGTGTCATGCCTTTAAGAGTATTTCTGAGTAATGCCAAGCAACAAATCATCCACCTGAGAGAGTTTAATACATAAACATCCAGATGCTCACCATTTGTGAACTACTCCCCAGGTGAAAGGTAAGCACTTTGGCAATGTGTCAATGTGTTAATAAGTATTATTTTGCTTCTTATTCTCTCATGTCATTGAAGTATTATACAGTAATAACTTCAGTACACTTGATCATGATCATGATCATCACCAAATAATCAACATGAAGTTCATCTGGAGTATGGTGCTGGGTACCAGGAGGACTTCATTAACACCTTAGGAGATTGAGAATTAATTGGTGATTATAATGATTCAATATTTTATGCAGGTAACATACTCACCTCTACTTCTTTGCCAGCTTTTAATGCACCACTTAAAATCTGCATTATTTTTCCTAGGGAAGTTTAAGCAATATACATTTTCAGGTTCCTTTTTAGAAACAGATCCACATCATATCATTCATTGTTTTTTAAACTAAAATGTAACTTTAATTTTCTGAACACATTATTGATAATCTGTAGAATAAGTTATACAAATCTGTTTTTATGGATTTATTTGCATAAATAGGTATACAATTAGGTGACAGGTTGACATATTTGACTCCATGGAAATGTTATAGGCCAGACATGGGCAATGACTAAACAGACTCCATTTTACCCTGAGACTCCTTGTTATATAGGAAATGCTTCTCCCATGGGAACACCCTACCTCTGTACCCATCAACAGTTGCTTAGCATAGCATGTTTGGCAACTCGAAGTGGCAATTCTTATATAATGTAAAATTGTTCTCTTTTTGTCTCCTATTTTTCTTAGACAATGTACCATGTCATCAGCAATTGTCTAGATGTTAGTAATCATTCTTGAACTTGGAACCAACTAAGGTCATTTGGACCCACTTCCCCTTCTGTTTATGATTTTAGATCTCATGATTAATGGCATAGCAACATACACTTATGATTGATATACTGACTTATAGTATAAAAATCCCTGCTGACCCTATGGTTGAGGTTCTTCTCCCAATAGGCATTTTGGGTATTGTGTGAGACAGTCAGCCAGTCGACTAATAAAGACTTTCAAATTTGGCCTTCACAGTGGTGATCGGTCTGTTCTTAAAATTGCACCCCACAGCAACTATTTATATATGTACAAGTGCAAAAATATGACCTTCTTTCAATTAAAGTGTGATTTTCACAAGGAATCATAGCATAATTTCTTTTATATTCTCCACAGTTCAGACTGTGGATTTAGCTCAGTGGTTGAGTGCTTGCCTAGCATGGAAGGCCTGGGTTCATTTTCCAGAACTACAAAATAATGAAATAAAAATAAAATGAAATGATAAAATATTCTGCAAAACTCACAGGATATTATTTGCCAGACCTCCAAAACAGACTATCAAAATTAACAGCATTAGATATGTAGTTATATGTAAAAAAGTCAACTTTAATTGGCCTATCTAATCATGGTAATGACAGTTTACATAAGAAAATAATAAAGATTGAAAATAATTAATTTTTGATCTTGTTATTGGAGATCATCTCATCACTACCACCACCAAATTAAGTAGCCACTATAGTTTATTTTAAAACTCAGTCCACGTACATTGTGTTATTTTTTTTTATTTTTATTATTTTTTTTTTTTTACATACGAGGTTCATTACAATGTAGCAAAGGAAAGGTCCATCTTCACGTAAAAACAAGTATATTTAAGAATCATGGCTTGTAATCTTTCTAAGAGCCAAAGGACATCCATTTTCTGTGCAGTGGAAGAAGTGTAATTAGAGTAAAATTTTATTTCCCAATTCTTATATCTGATATCATAGCAATCACCAAGAATTTGCAGATAAAACGCCACAACTAATGATATCCCTTACAGAAATGACATCTTCTCAAATTAACAGATGCTGCCATATTCACCCTGATGTCCTTCCTTTTAGAAATAAGACAGCGGTATTGTTTTGTTTCATTTCATTTTGTTTTAAACAAACCAATAATTAATCTTGAAATCAAAGTAAAAAGTAAACATTAACACTTTTCAAATTCTAGACTGCTCGAAATCAATAAAAGTATAAGTTCACAAAGTAAAAGCCAAGGTTTAGGCCACTCTTGAATACTAGTTTGAAAATAAGAGTGTGAAAATATTTACAATTTAATTATTTATGATTATTGAAATTAATTTTTCTGATCACATTCACTAAAGATTCAAATCATCAACAAGAAAAACAGTGGAATTTATACACGGGAAAATACATGGAAATTACAAAATTTAATTTTGACCCACAAATGGATCATGTAAGAAATTAAGAAAAAAAAATAAAAAATCTGTGAAACAAATAAAAGTGAAAGTTCAACAACCAAAATCTAAATCTTGCTGCAGCAAAGGCAGCACTGATAGGAAATCTTCCTACAATCAATGCATACATCAAGAAGGCAGAGAGGTCTAAAACATACATTGTACCTCAAGGAACTAGATAAAAGAACTAGTCTAATTAATATTGGAAAGTAAGTAATGAAGATAATATTAGAAATGAATGAAATAGTAACAATAATCCATAAGAGTAGCAAAATTAAAAGCTGGTTCTTCAAAACAGCAAACAAAATCTATGAGTAAGTAAGTAGACTGAGTATAGTAAGTAGACTAAGAAAAAAAGAGAAGAAACAAAAAAAATCAGATATGAAAAGAGAAGAAATACAACTGACATCACTAACATACAAAAGATAATTAGGAATCATTCAGAATAAGTATATGCCAAAAAATTTGATAACCTAAAATCAATGGACAAATTCACGGACAATTGCATTTTATCATGATTAAATCATGAAGAAATAGAAAACCTGAACAAATTTGAGTAACAGATTTGAATGAGTTTAAAATACTGTTTTTCATCAAAGAAAAGCCCAAGAACAGATGGCTTCATTCCTAAATTCTACCAAAAATTAAAGAATATTATTAATATGAAATATTATTTCATAATATTTCAAAAATATTAATTTTTCATAAAGTATTCCAAAACAAGTGAAGAGCTGGGAATTCATCCAAATTCATCCTATGAGGTCAGAATTTCCCTAATTTTAAAACCAGGCAAGGACACAACCAAAAATGAAGCTACAGGCCAATATGTTTAACCAACATAGATCCAAACATTATCAAAAAAATTAAGCAAACTAAGCCCACAACACATTAAAAGGATTATTCATCATGATCAGCCAAAGAAAAGATGATTGGACCCATGCAAATGAAAAACATGATATGCTACATCAACACATGAAGGCATAGGATATGATTGTCTCAATGGACACAGAAAAGAAATTTCATAAAATTCTACATTTCTTCATGATACAAAGTCAGAATAAATGAGGTATGGAAGAAAGATATCTCAATAAAGGCTGTATGTTAGGCAAGAGTTAATATCATAATTAATTGAGAAAAGCTGAAGGCCTTCCTTCCTAATTCTAGAATAAGATAAGAATGCCCACTTTCACTTTATTAAAATAGTATTGGAAGTCATAAACAGGCAAGAGAAAAAATTAAGAGGAAAAGTATTGGAAAAGAGGGAAACAAATTGTCACTGACCACAGAAGACAAAATATTTATATACATGGAAAACTCCAAAGACCTCACCAAAATCACTGTTAGATAAATGAATTCAGAAAAGTGGCAGACATATAAATCAACAAGGAATAAACAGAAGCATTGTTATAAACTGGAAATGAATTGTCTGAAAAATAAATCAAGAAAATAGTACCATTTAGAATAACTATGAAAGAATAAAATGACTGTGAATAAATTTAACCAAAGAGAAAAAAATCTGTAAAATAAAACCATAAGCCATTGAACATATAAACTGAAAAGAACACAAAGATATGTAAAGACACCCATATTAATGGATTAAAAGAACCAATACTCTTAGAATGTCCATACTACCCAGAATGATATACAGAATCAATGCAAACTTTATAAAAATGTCAATTTCATTCTTCACAAAACTAGAAAAAAAAATCCTAAAATTCAAATGAACTCACAAAATAATATTCGTTAAGCAATCTTAAGAGCAAAGAACAAATTCGGGGGCATTATACTACATAACTTAAAAACATACTATAAAGACATAGTAATTAAAACAACATCATTTTGACAGAAACTAGACACACAGGCCAATGGATAATAACAGAGATTCTAGAATTAGCTTCATGCCTCTGTTATAGCAAGATTGCAATGAATCACCAAGTCGATCTCAAAGCAGGAGACAGAACCATGTTTATTCACCACCCATCAGGACCCAACTGGTGGGATGAGGGCAGACTGGAAGTCTACACTACTGGATCAACTCCAAGGTTTCCAGTACACCTTTATAGACCAAAACAACATTAATCATAAGTGGCTGTTGCTATGATTCAAAACCATACACAAACATCATGAGATCTAAATTCATAAGCAAAAGTGGAAGTAGGTCAAAATGACCCTAGTTGAGCACCAGTTAAAAATAGTTACTATTGTCTAGACAGTCAGCCTCTGACAGTGTGCATTGTCCAAGAAAAGTGGGTACCAAAAGGAGAACAATTTTACATTGTAGGAGAAGAATAGAAACACTTGTGTTTCTAAGCAAGGTGTGCTAGGCAGGATCAGGGTGGCAGAGGTGGAGTTTTCTCATGGGAGAAACATTTCTTACATGACATGGAGTCTTAGGATAAAATGGGGTCTGTTTGGTCATTGCCCATATAACCTGGCCCATAACACATCTAAAGCCAACTAATCTTGACAAAGGTGCTGAGAACACACACAGGAGAAATTAAAGTTTTCTGAGTAAATGTGGTGACCTGATTAAATCAACAAAACTTATACAACAGTAAAGGAAATAGCATGGAGTTAAAAGAAAACCTGCAGAATGGGAGAAGATATTTGCAAATTATACATATGATGTGTTGATGTCTAAAATATAAAAGAAACAACAGAAAAAAATTAAAAACTGGACAATGGATCTAAATAGATATTTTTCAAAGGAAAACATGCATGCAGTCAACAAATATGTGAAAAAATATTCAATATTATTAATCTTGGGGCAAATACAACTAAAAGCACCATTATGTTACCTTATTTTAGTAAAAAGGGCCAATATCAGAAAAAATTAACAAGTGTTGGTGAAGATACAGATAATAGGAAACACTTGCAAATTGTTGGTGGAAATATAATTTAGTGTAGCCATAAAGGGAAAAGTATAGAGTTTCTTCAAAAATGTAACAATATAATTACTATATCATCTAGTAATCCCACTCCTGAGTACATATTTAACGGAACTAAAATATGTCAAAGAGCCATCTGCTCTCTCACGTTTCACTATCTATTACAGCTAAGAATGGAATCAACCTAAGTGTCCATCAATGAACAAATATATAAAGAAATAAAGAAATGTGGTATATATAAATAATGAAATAATATCCAGCCATAAAACATAGGTGCCCCTGTCACTGTGACAAACGGATGGAACTGGAAATCATTATGCTAAGTGAAATGAAGCAGAAACAGAAAGACAAATATTGAATGATCTCATTCACATATGGAATATAAACAAGGAGATCTCTAGAAGTTGAGAGTAGAATGGCAGTACCCAGAGGCTGGAGGGTTGAGACTGATTAATGGATATGAAGTTATAGTGAGACAGAAACAAGTCCAGGTGTTTTGTCATGCAGTGGGATGTCTACAGATAAAGATAATATCCTGAATATATTTTTCAAAACCTAGAAGAATGGATTTTAAAAGTTTTTCCCTTAAAGAAATAATTGTTTGAGGACACATTTTGTTTACTCTGATTTGAACATTACAGAATGTATATGCATACGGAAAAATTAAATAGAACCTGATAAATATGCACAATTTTATGTATTAGTTAAAATAAATTTTTAAAATGCTTCATTGCCATGATTTATATTCCTTAGATCCATGCTATGCTGAACACCAATACTCCTAAATTCAGTATATTGAGACTAAAACTATAATTATGAGGGATGGGATTCATGTTTGATTAGACTAAAAGTGAATCAATAACATTTGAATTTCATTTTCAAAACTGCCTTAAACAAAAACAGTTGTGATAATACCAGAACCACATGGAAGTTCATTCTCTATTCACTCTATAACTGTAAAACATTATTCAGCGTAAACTCCAGCTGTGCTTTCAACTTTGACTAATTCAAATCTTGTGAAGAGATAAGCACTTTTCTGAGTGACAAAGCTATTATCTATAAACTGTGTTTTAAATTAATGACTGCCAAGATCAAGAAAGATAAGCAGGAAGGGTAGGGTTGAAGGGTTGAAGAGAAATCTGAGTGATGACAGAATGCCCAGCAAGTGTTGTGTAACTCCCAGAAACACCCTATTTGTTTAGGGAAAGATCAGTCTTGATAAAAGATGCACAAACAAGGACAAGTATTGCCTTTCATACATACATTTTGCAACTCCTTCATTGAAGACCTAATGAAGTCAAATTAAAGTAAAGACTCAACAGAAGAGCTGAATGTATCATGGTAAAAATGCTGCAATAAATACCTGAATACCTAATTGAGCTCCTTGGTTTTTTTCTCAAGGAACACAGTTGTAACAATATATAGATTCTTTAAATAGATATTTCCCTATATCCCATAGGCAACACATTAATCCCATTCACATTAACATGTGTGTATGCAGCAATAAGTAAACAATTTTCATAAGTGAGGCATTTGTTTTTCATTCTCAAAAGATTGTATTCTATTAACCTCACTGTAAATTAGGCTTTTGCTCTCAGGAAAGGACAAGTTATATTTCATATGATCTGACTAAATTCTAGAATGATGCTAAAGATCTAATTTGTGATTTTTGATAGGAGGAAAAAGAACTCAAATTGTTAGTCAGAGACCATGAGAAGAGATTTAAATGTTTAAACATAATATTTATGGAATTCTTTAATGTGATCTACATCAGGAATTAGCAGCCATCTTGAATTATTCCTAATTTATCAGTTATGTACTTCATATACTGTTCTCTACTCGATTATGGCTGCATTTTTCATTTGTTATCTAGCTCCTGTGTTTTTAAAGTTTTATTTTATTTTTAACTGACAAATAGTAATTGTACATATTTATGAGGCAGAACATGAAGTTACATTATACATATCCACCGTGATACATACACACTGTGTGCATATATGTATATATGTATATACATATACGCTGTGATATAATCAAATAAACCTAATGGCTATGTTTTTCTGTTGCCTCAAAGACTTACCCTTTGTTGTGAGAACATTTAAAATTCATTCCTTTATCTATTTGAAATATACAATACTTTATTCTTAACCACACTCAGCATGCTATATAGCAACTTTATCTATTCTGTATAACTGAAGGTTTGTCTTAATTGTTTTCAGTAAGCTATACAACTATATCCCAAAAATTATCTTTGAAATTGTATTACCAATAATAATACAATTATTGATATTATTTAACTTAAAAACAAGGGACATAATAATATAAATAGTGGATAAATTTTATAAATTGAAGTAAGCAGAGACAAAAAGAGGGGATATGATATTGTAACTCAGCAAAACACTAAATCTGTAATTTTTTTTATTCAGGGAAAAATTTAAATATTCTCACAGTAATCTTTGAAATATTATCATTGAATGTAAGTCAAATTATTTCCCAGTAAAACATAATAAATGAACATTTAACAAAGAATATACTAAAAATGATATAGGTAAAATGACTTTTAAGATTCATTTTAAAATTTTAAATAATTTCACATTTATGTTACCCTTTTGAAAATCAGTACAAAGCTTATGATTCCAAAAACTATTGTCTTATAGTTTTAGAATAAGAGAACATCAATTTTAAGAAGAATGACTTACTAAATGTTAAAACTAAGATACTGTATCACAATTAACAATGCATAATGATGTCTCTGTTTTAATTCAATTGATGCAACTTCCCATAAACTTCTACAAAAATGCAACTTATGAAATACTACATAGAAGCACATTCCATAGGATTTCAGGTTATCCATAAATAACCTGATTACAAGTTTAACAAAGTGTATGGTCAATCCAACTTTTCTCATAACAAGTATTTTGAATTAAAGAAACAATTTAAATACCATTAAAGTTCAAGTACCTGTCTTTTTTTTAGAGCAATTTTTGAAATCTTTTTAATAAATAAAATGATGACATTTGGTATAATTAGATTCAAACCTCTTACAAAATATCATCCATTTAACAGGTTGTATTTTAGCAAACTACCACAGCTTTAGAAAAAACAAATTCCATAATGAACAGTTAAAGCAAATGTCATCTCTTACTTAACCACTTTTATTTATTTAGTGGAGCAAACATTAATAGAATTTCAGATACATTAGGACAGTATAATAATCCCATCACATTAATAATGCAGATGGCACAGGGAGGTTAATTACTTCTAAAGTGAACAGGTTTTGTTCATGATGTTCTTTCTTTAGGTACTGCCCACTCCACCTCCATGAGAAAATGCACTTTGGTTCTTCCCCTTGTCTTCTAACAAAATATTTCACATGTGGGCATAAAATCTCTAATAAAGATGACTAAATCACTCATTCCAAACTTATTAACATCTTAAATAAATTAATTTGACATTTAAAGCAATGTTCTTGTGAGAACATTTTAAAACTGTTTGGTACCCCGGGTAATTTCTCTATGAAAATATGGAAGAATTACTAAATCTAATCCCAAAAGTTTTATATGTGGTGATACAGTTTGAATAGGAAATGTTCCCCAAAGACCGGGTATGAAATGCTTAGTCCCCAGCCAGCACTATTAAGAGGCAGGGACTAGGTCTTCTGATGAAGTCCTTGGGGACATGTCCATGAAGGAGATAGTAGCCCCCCACCCCCACTCCTCCCTCTTTCCCTTTTACTTCCCTGCCACCAAGAGGGGAACAGCTTTCCTCCATCCTGTGCTCCCTGCCAGGATGTGTTGCTTTGCCACAGGCCCAAAAGCAATAGGAACAATTGATCATGCCCCACAACCACCAATACTGTGAGCCAAAAATGAACTTTTGCATTTAAAAATTGATCACCTCATATATTTGCTTCAGAAACAGAATTATTACTAACACATGTGTTATTCATTATATATAGCATTATCTTCCTTCATTGCTTATCTTATTCATTCCCTCAAGGAATACATACTGCACTACAGACAAAGTATAAGATAAGTGCAAATAAATGTAGTAAGTGCAGATAAATGTAGGTCTTGTGTCATGGTTCCTATAGTCCACTGGGAAATATTGACATTAAAACAATCACATAAATAACTGTACAACTGAATGATGAAATGTGTGCAGCGAAGTAATAAGGCGTACTGATAAGGCAATTGGTTTACAAAAACAGAGTATTAAGAATCAGATTCATTGCCTGGGTGTGGTGGTACATACCTGTCATCCCAGTGACTTGGGAGACTGAGGCAGAAGGATCACAAATTTGAGGTCAACCTCAGAAATTTAGTGAGGCACCAAGCCACTTAGTGAGACCCAGTCTAAAATTAAACAAATAAAACCTCCTGGGGATGAGACTCAGTGATAAAGCACCAATGGGTTCAATCCCAGATACAAAGGAAAAAAAAAGGCAAAAAAAATCAAACACATTGGCATAGCTAGCTTATATATTTCATGACAAGGACTTTGGAAGATGTCACTTGGAGTAAGGGCCAGGTCATGGAGTGCGTTCAATGCCATTGTGAGGAATATAGATGTAAATATTTAGATAAGGTGAATCCATTGAATGTTCGAAATTCTCAGTAATAGTGTGATGGATTGAACAGGAATGACTACCTGGAAGGACAGAGGAAACTGAGTAAGACAGACTTTCTGAGGCATGAGATCTGAGTTAGGGCAGTGAGATTAGAATCTAGCTTTTGGATTTTGCTTATATAGAAGATTTTTATTAGTATATTTTAAGCTTTGTAGTAATATTTGGCTTGCTTATAAAGAAAAGGATTGTTACAGTTACTAATCACATACATGGGCATTCAATGTTTTCTAAATTCCTTTTAATCGTTGACCTATTTGGTATCTTCAAGAAAGTGGATGTTAGCATTGACATATTACTTCCAGGACTTTTCTCCTTGTTCTAGAGCCATATTTTATTGGAAGCAGCCTGAATTGAAGATACCTAAAGAACTAGGAAATTATCCAAAATGTCTACAATGATATGTGCTGTGGTATTTGAAGACTAAGCCACATACTTCTGAAAAATAATCTTACAGCACCAACAATGAAAACACATATTTGTAATTCTTAGATAAAAATCATTATGGCATTTTCATTGCAATGTAAAAAGGAGTCTTACCTAATGAAAATAGTACTTCATGTGCATTTTTGTTCAGCTAGAAATATTTGCTTGCCTGTAAGTTAATACATCAGCTCCCACCAATGTAATAAGAGTAAAACCTGAAGTTTTGCATAAAAAAACATTTAATTTTATTAATGATAATGAAAAAGAAAAACAACTCAAGGACATAATTTCAGAAGATACTACTGTCACAAATGTAATATTAAAGTATTTTTAATTAAAATTACTAGTTTATGAGATATATGTGGTGTTTCTATACATGTATGTAATGAGCAAATATCAGGTCAGAGTAATTGATATGTTCATTGCCTAAAACATTTATCATTCTTTGGTCTTTAAACATTCCAAGGTCTCTCTAAGAACAATTTTTAAATATGCAACTAATTGTTAGCCATAGTAACTTTACTGTTCTGTAGAACATTCAAAGCTACTCTTTCTATCTGAAACTTCTTAGTTTCTAAATGGCACCTTTTTATAGATTTACATTCAATATGAAATTTACATTTGTGTCATAAATCTGCTCATAAAAGAGGAAGTAAATATTTGATATTTTTAAATTAACCATTTTTCTTTAGCTCAGGAAATAGTCTTTCATACTTTAGCATAGCATTCATTTAAAGGAGACTCATATCAAAGACTTAATTGCCAATAGTACTTTAACTTTACTTCATTTTAAGATAAGTTTAATATAAGAAATACCTCTGTTAATAACAATTGGGAAATTATAACATTAGAGCAATTTGTAATAATAACATTTTATAAAACTTAACTGTCAAATCTTTCTAAAGATGCCTTACAACAAATATATTTTTATTTACACAGCATTTAAATTATCCATTTATTTCAGTGAGTATACAATTGTTAAAATTAGGGCATAACAAGAATTCAAGTCACAAATTTGTCAGTTTTTTTCTAATTTCCAAAGCTGAGAACATCAAATAGCAACCTAGATGTAAACATGTCGTATGCGGTGGTTCTGGGTTCTAATTTTTTGATATTTGATGAGGAGACAAAAATGTGAACAGGTGCATTAATACAGTTCAAAAGTCAGAGCGATAAATACTATCATGAGTATTTTGTGATATTCACAGTCACTCTCCTGGAAAGTACTTGTCTTTTTGGCAGAGTGATTATAAAAATTCCATGGTTTTCTGTGACCCAGGAATTTACTGAGTTCCCTCAGTTTGACTGAACTTGAGACAGCTTTCTCACTGACCTTGCTTTTCACAGCATTTGCTGAAATAAACTGGTCATTGTAAGCATTACTCTTGAGATATATATCTTTTTAAAAAGCCTTTTGAATGTTTTATAACCCAGGAATGTCTTTCCCAAGGCTCTAGGGTCAATCCTTTGAATTGTAAACTTTAAGAAAGCTGTTTTCCCACTTTATGTGGGAGGTGAGGATCCTGTTTGTCTGCCTCTTGCCCCAGGTAGTAAAACCACTTCCTATCAAAAAATGCCAAAAAAAGTGCTCCATTCCTTTGCTTATTGGTAGCCACAGATGATGTTCCCTCCCACTCCAGTTCTTAGCCCTAACCACATTTTCAGGTGCCACTCAATGTAGAACTTATTTTTGTAAATGTATCATCCCTGCCCTAATGTATCACACCTGCCATAAGGACTATTTAAGAACCTAACATACTTTGGGAGGTTAAAAATTGGTTATGGAGAGAGAGAACTAATGAGATGTAAGGCATCCAAAGGACAAATGAGTCTTCTACCAACCTTGTCAATCAGATGTTACAGATTGGTGGGCTGATGTCATTTCATGGGGACATTTTACATCTTATTTGCATTTTCAGAACATAACTTTGGGTGCTTTAGAGGAAAAGAGACTTGACTGCATAACTGGGGGATACTGAAATAAGGGTACAAGCAAATGGACAGATTGGGAGGTTAAATAATTTGGGAGAGAAACAATGCATCTCAGCCTAAGTAATAGAAATAAAGGTGATCAGAAATGATTCAAGTCAGCAAGTATAGGTGATCACTTGCTCATCTGAAAACAGAATAGATGTGCTTCCTAATTGTGAAGTGGGTTTTGTAATAGAATAGATTGCTATTTCTGCAACAAAGTGTGTAAATACAGATGGAAAATCTGAAACCTGTGAGTATTCTCTCATTATTTTAGATAATGCTTGTCCCTCCAGCTGAGTTATTGAGAGAAGTAGTTTATCCCACCAAGGGAGTTGTATACAAGGAATGTCTTCAGGGGAATATATGTGGAATGAATACCTTGAATGTGAGTGACTTGGAATGAAAAAGTGTCATATGAAAAGATACAGACATGTAGATGAGTCTCTGATACAACTAAGAGTGAGACTTCATGACAGATGATGAAGCATTCCTGTAGCTAGTAGTAACGTGTGATAGAGATTCACAAGCAGAACTTTTCTTTTCAATTGTATCTATGTTCTCCTGTAGTCATGAACTTTTCTCCTAAGTTCCATTTATTTCCTTCTCCCTTAATCTTCCCATATAGAAAAATGCACTTTTATTCCACTAAGACATTTTTTTTTTTTGGTAGAGGGGTACCAGGGATTGAACTCAGGGGCAGTCAACCACTGAGCCCTATTTTGTATTTTCTTTATACAAAGGGTCTCGTTGAGTTGCTTAGCACCTTGTGGTTGCTGAGACTGACTTTAAATTGGTGACCCTCCTGCCTCAGCCACCCCAGTTGCACTAAGGCATATTTTGCTTCAACTTAAAGGAATACAGAAAGTTTTCTTTAGGACAGCTTCCTCAGTCATCTATAAATACTGGTCTTGCTGACTGGCATTTATTTATACTACTAAAATAAATTTATATACCTGGTGATATTGTTCATGTTGAACATCAAAATGTTATTACATTTGACATACTAAGGGAACATAAAGTTGATGCTGTGAAGCATAGGTTCTGGGGACAGCAGTCCTAAATTAAATCCCAGATCACAAAGTAACCGTGTTACCTTGGACAATGTTACTATGCCTTAATTTCTTCGTCTTTATAATGGGGATAATCATGATCCCTTATAGGGCTGTAGTGAAGATGAAGTGAGCTAACATTCATAGAGCATTTGAACAGTACTGAACTCAGTATAGTACTATGAGTTTTTATTAAATAAAACAAAAATTAAGTAAACAATGAAAAATAGTGTATCACCTTGCATAATGTGCCATACAGACTTCAATATTTTGATTATTTTGAGCACATTTGCCATGTAAGAATCACTTCAGATATGTTCAAGTACTCACGTGTGCCCAGTGCACATACACACAAACACACACGCACATCTACTGTCAGGCATTTGTATCCCTGGAAAAGTGTTTAAGGAGGTTCATTTCATAGAGATAAACCAAGTTTATCCTAATTTTTTTTTTTTAAAGAACTCTCAAAGAATAAAAGGCATTTTTATTTATTTATTTATTTATTTATTTTTATTTTTTTTTTTTTGGTGCAGGGGAGGCTCAGTTACAAGACTGGTTGTTGTGGTTGTTGGTGTATGTGTGTGTCATTTATTTTTTATTTTGGTGAGTTATTACTAATTTACCTTAGTAGGTTGCTTGGTGGGACAATGTGAGTGTAATTTGTTGTTAAAATACACATAATCTTCTTGAATTAATATACTTATTTAGATTTTTGTCTCATCTCAATGACCTTTCTTTAAACTGTGATGTAACATTTTGTTGCTATTCTCCTTTTCTGCATTTGTAGCAGCTAATAGTGTATTGGCTCAACACGCAGGCACCTTAGAAAATATCTTTAAATCAGTACCTGGACTCTGCCTTGCTGTTGCCATATAGGTGACTGATATCCAACAATGCATGTATTTAGTTTTTCAAAATGATTCTTATATTCTGGAGGTTGAGTGTTCATCGTCTGCCCACACATAGAAGCTCTTGGATCACCACTGTGGTGGATTCACATTAGTTATTTTTACTCTGAAAAAATGTTTTATTTACACATGAATTCATTATTCTGCATATTTCCTTCAGAACAGTTATTAAAAACACACCATTCATATATTGTGTGGAAAATCCACCATGAATTTTGTATATCTAGAACAGTGTAGAAAATAAGAAGCCTTTATTTGACATTTTTAAACTAGTTCTAATCTTTTTTTAAAAAAAGTCATTCCTGTTTAAATTAATCAGAATTTCTTAAAAAGACCATCTTATCATTCAGATAGTTTAAATTATGTTTAGCATGCCCTAAGCTCTCAAAAATGGAAAATTTTATAATCTCAAAAATACAATATATAATAATTTTTCTTCCATTTGCCCATTAGATGCTACAAAATGATTAGAGGAAAGAACATGGTGTTTCAAAACTGATAAAATATATATAGAATGGAAAAATAACGTGCACATTAAAGAAGTGGAATCTTAACTCTACAAAATTTCCATTACATATGTGTTAACTAACTCAAAAGTAACAAATGGAATTAAAAAATAAGAAAACAAACTATTGTCAATTATTGTATGTGAAAAAAATTCTAATGTTAAAATGTATAATCCTCACACTACAAATAAAATATTCACATCTTGCACAGAATGATTAAAAGTTTTTTTGTACAGAGAAACACATGAATATGTGTTAAGTAATTTCAGTCTATTTTTACAGACATTCCAAAAAGACTTTATTGTATTTTGAAAAATCATTATGTTGGCCCATGAATATGTCATTTAATTTTTAAAAAGCCCCTTTTCTTGTTAAGAATGCATCCTACAAAAATGAATAGCATTCAAAAAGATATTTTTTTAATTTGCAATAGCAAAATTAAAGTTGCCATAATTTAAATGTGTGCAGATCTTTGGAGAATGAAGGCTAGCTAATATAATGCATATAATGAATAGAAGATCATAGAAAAATGTGCAAACCATTTCGAAACCTGGCATTTCCACCTTTTTTCACTTGATTTTTGGAAAGATAAGCCAGAATGATAACAGGGAAAGGCCACGTATTTTTGATCACGATAATGCTTTTCATTCTGTGTTTAAATAATGTACTATCCTTTGTCTTTTGCAAAGTGATGATACCATTAGCATATATAACAAGACACGTAATGAAATACTTTTTATTTCATTTTTGGGGGGAAGGGGAAGGTACTGGGAATTAAACCTAGAAGTGCTTAACTAAGCCACATCCCTAGCACTTTTTATTTTTTATTTTGAGACAGCATCTCGCTAAGTTTCATAGGGCCTTGCTAAGTTGCTGAGTCTGGCTTTGAACTTATGATCCTCCTGCCTCAATCTCTTGAGTTGCTGAGATTATAGGTGTGCACCACCATACCTGGCATACTCTTTTATTTAAAGTAAGAATAATTGTATTTTTTCCTGAAAAACTGCAATATTTTCTTTTCTGATACAGCTATGCATCAGTTTTCCTTCATAATGTATTTCTCCAAAAATTGATACTCAATCCATTATTATACTCCATCAGTATTTTTGGTTAAGGTGCTTTGGATATTTTTGTAATACATTAGATTATTTTCTGGTATGGTAGGGGAAGTGTGTCCCCTTACTGTTAGGAAAAGTTGGATTTTACAGATATCGTGGAAGGAGTGGAGTTGAGGGTTAAGGGATGGAAGTGTAAACAGGGATGAGGGATGCTACTTACAATCTCTGAGAGTGAAGATCTTGGCCCCTCTGGTGTGTCAGTCAGCTTTTTATTGCTATGATCAAAAGATCTGACCCGAACCAGGTGCAGTGACTGAGGCAGGAGGATCATGAGTTCAAAGCCAGTCTCAGCAAACTCAGCAAGGCCCTAAGCAACTCAGCCAGATCCTTGTTTCTAAATAAAATATAAAACAGGACTGGGGATGTGACTCAGTGGTTAAACACCTTTGGATTCAATCTCAGATAACAACAACAACAAAATCTGACAAAAAACATCTTAGAGGAGAAGTTGATTTTGTTCATGCGTTCAGAGGTATCAGTCCATGATTGGTCAACTCCATTGTTCTAGTGAAGCAGAACATTGTTTCAGAAGAGCATGGCAGAGGAAAGCTACTATAAACTTCAATTACCTACTTCCTCCAGCCATACCATACCTGCCAATAGATATCCCCCAGTATAGTAATATTTTCAAAATATTAATTCAAGTGGATTAATACACTGATTATGTTACAACTCTTATAATCTAATCAGGAGCTTTTGGGGTCACCTCATATCCAAACCATAACAGATAGTGTTTTCTGGCATGGGTAGGCTAGAGACTATTGTTGTTTGTTTGTCATGCTTTCATGAAGTGGAAAAGTCGTCTTCTAAACTTTTTATGCCCTGTTATGATACCTCTGTTCTGACACTTCAGCTAAGAGAGGAAGAGAGTTTTATTCAGATATTATTTGGCTGGGAATCATTGGTGTTTCCAGGTTATCAGCTTTTTAGCATGAAGTTTGCAGATAGGAATCAATAAGTATAAAAAATACATCATCTTGTCATTCCTTGTGTCCTGAGATCTCCAAGCAATCCTCTGCTTTTCATAGTCTTCTTACGTTTGTTTTATATATTATATTTGAGGTTTTTAATTGTGTTTAGTGTGAGGAATAGGAAAAAATGCATCTATTTCATCTTCCCAAAGGACTACTGCTGAGTCATGATGTTTATGACCACTTAGGTGTCCTGAGGTCACTCCCCAATGTTATGTGGGAGCAGAAATGAGTCACTTTCCCCTCACAACAAAGGAGATATCACTGAAATCCTATTGTAGAACTTAAAATCTCACCCCAAGACAGTAATAGCAAAAAGTTTACCCTCGAACCTTGGAAAAAAATGGAGGCCAAAGAGAACATGTTGTTTTTATTCTTGCCTGGAAATGAAAAGGTGATGACCTCCCTTTCTCTGGTTCAGCAGAGCTAGAGAAATCCAGCAAAAATAGTAGACTTAAATAAATCCCAGTGTCTGTACCATAATGGTCAGTATGTCCAGGTGTCAATCAAGTTACCACATCATAACAAGAACTGGAAAACTCTCAAGTTGAATAAAATACACACACACACACACACTCACACACACACAATTAGAATTACTTGGCAAAGTTTTGAAAGCATCCATCTTGCAAATCAAGAAAGTGATAATAGTCTGGTGTTTAGAACATACAAAAATTCTCAAAACTCAAAACCAAAAACCAAATCCAATTAGATGAAGACCAAAGGAGATGGGGATAACTTTCACTGAAGAGGTTTTTACATGAAAAAATAAACACATGAATAAATTAGCCATTAGAGACTTCAAATTTAAACCAAAATGAGATGTCTGCCACTGCACACTTATCAATGGCTAAATAAAAAAATAAATAGATTTGGACAATACCAATACAAATAACGAGAATAACACACAGTATTATTCATTGCTAATGTAAATTTAAAATAATATATGCTACCATGTAAACATTTAAAGTGTTTGGTGGTTATAAAAGAAATCATGGCATTTGCTGGTGAATGGATGGAACTGGAAACTATCGTGCTAAGTGAAATAAGCCAATTACAAAAAACTAAAGGTTGAATGTTCTCTCTGATATGTGACTGCTAACAAAAAGTGGGGTGCAAGAGGGAAGAATAGAAGCAGTTTTTTTGATAAGACCAAAGGGAAATGAAGGGAAGGTCAGGGGAAAGGGGATAGATAGTAGAATGGACAGTGGAATGAAGGGGACATAACTTTTCCAGGTGTTCATATGTGATTACACAACCAGTGAAACTCCATGTATGTATAAAATGTCAAAATATACTGTCATATGTATTTAAAAAGAGCACATTAAAAAAATTCAACTACCATAAGATCCATCAACTGCACACTTGTTCATTTAAAGTACAAATTAAAATAGTCACAAATAAACCTTATATAAATGTTTTAGTAATAAATCAAAATTGGAAACAATCCATATGCATGCATGGATGCTTCTACATACTGTGATATATCGTATAATTTGTCAATACTCATAGTTAATTCTATTGTATAACCAGTTGAGAACCCCTGGATTAGAATACAGAATTGGTGAAGATTTCAAGAGTTGCCTGGTATGTAAATGACTATAGATAGAAAATTTATCATTAGTAGATGATATAGTCTAGAAAATATAAGAAAGTGGTCAGTCTGGGCAAGACTACCATGAAATTAGAGTAACTGGACAACACAAGAGATTTACCTTACAATATAGAAATCAGCACAATGCATGATCCTTTACATTCACTATTATGTACCTTTGCCCTGAGTCTAAATCCATAAATGGATGGTATTAATTATCATTTTCATTATAAAAATTTAACAATAGAACCAAAACCAGTTAAAAGTTATTAAATAAATGTAGAAATGTATGCTTATGAACTAGATATAGGGTAGAAAAAAATTCCAAAAAAATGTGCTACACCAAGATTCAGATCTTTTGTCCTACAGTATCATTTTTCATGTGATTACATGAAAAATCACATTTCATGTGATTATATATTTTCTTCTAAAATTGTTTTATAGTTTAACCTTGATATTGAATCCAGAAGTATCTGACAAATACTAGATATCAAATATTTTACTAATGATTTTATAGTAAAAGAGATGAAGTTAGATATTTTTCAAGCAAAATGACCTTCCTAGTTATGGCTAAAATCAGCACTCTTTTGGTAACAAATTTGGAAATCATTTGAGACTAAAAGAGAAGTACAATGTTTTGATTTAAATAAATAAGAATAGCTAATAATTTTTCTAATTACCAGGTATTCCTAGTTACTTGAAAATAATATATATATATAATATATGTATATATATATGAAAAAAATTCTCCTTTAAACCAAGTGATAATTTAGGGTGAACATCAAGCAGGTAAGGTACATATATAAATATTCCTCAATAGAGGATACAGTTAAAATTAGAATGATGTATATGACACATAGCTAAGAGAAAATGAAGCCTTTATTTAAGGAATAAACTTAAGATATTTACTTTTATTTAGAGCCCAAATTTCCTTGTCACTGAGTTTGAAAACTTTTTATAAAAGAGAATAACACACAAACATTTGTGACTTGTCAGTTGAATGGATAAATTTCAGGATAAAAGTTGGGAGAGAAATGAGATCAGAAGGTTTTGAAGCATGAAGCACTTGGAAACAAGGACACCTTGCCTTGATGTGTTCTCCCTTCTATGGACCACACCTGCAATCCATCTTCACAGAACACTTTTAGTCATTGGGAGTGGTAGTTACACACATCCTTGCCTGCTGCTTTCAGGAGCCAGAAGTAGCTGACTCGGGATGAATGGATGAGTCAGTTCCCATGAGAAAAGGTGGAGCGTAACTTACACACCAGCATTCCCTTATCCTGACTTTTCCCCAGTAGGATTTTTGTAATGAAATCACATTTTTTAAAGCCTTTTCCCTTGAGTTGCTGCTTTCATTTCTTTATTAGTTTCTCTTGGGAGCAGGTTCTCTAAAAAGTAACATGCAAATATATCTTTATTAAAGGTCTGCTTCCAACCCAAGCCATAAAAGATGTTCTTAGGCTTACAAGAATGGGTGGGATATCATTACTCAGAAATTTAATTGAAATAATGAACCTTGTGCCTAGAAAGAACATCTTAAAATGAGGAAACAATGAGGTATTTTCAAGGAGCATTGAAATGTATTCTGTGTATTGAATGAGAAATATCAAATCTTTTGAGAATGTCCATGAAAAATAAATGAAGAATTTGTCAAGGTCAGTTGGAAAAATTGAACAGTGGAATATTTGAGCTTACTGAGTTTGGTGATGACCATGATTTTAGGACGATAAGATTGGTTTAAATGCAGAATTTAAAGAAGGGGTTTTCAGTTTCCCAAGACTGCCACAAAAAATTATCATGAACTGGGCAATTTAATCCAACAAAAATTGATCCTATCACAATTCTAGCAGACAGAAGTAGGAAATAAGGTTTCTGCTTGTTCATATCCATGGAATCCCTACTTATGTTTTCCAGTTTTTGAGGCTGTTGACATTCTTGGTGGCTGCATTCCTCCTATCTTTGCCTCCATCTTCATGTATCCTCCTTTGTGTCAATCCTCTTCTATCTCTTTATCCTAAACTTCATGAGCCCAGAGTGGCTTATTAGTTCTCTTAAATTCCAGTTCAATGGGGTCATTGCTATGTCTCTTTTAAGAAGTCTTGTCTTTGGCTGTAGGTAGGAATCATCCAGACAAGAAAGAACAATCTCACCTAGAGATTATTAACTACATCTGCAGAGGTTTTTAAAAAATGTTTATATTCAAAGGTTCTGTACTAAGAATCTGAATCTATCCTCTGGGGACCCCTATTAACCTCACGACAAGATGGTGTGTGGTTCAACAGTTAAGTCCAAGAAGCAAAACAGTTTGAGCTAAAGAATCCCAAAGCTCCACCTCAAGTGTCAGAAGCTAACACTTAATCCCAAAATGTATTTACCCAAACTCTGAGAGCAAAAGTAGAAGAGTTTTCACAAAAGGACTGAAGAGCGAAGCAGGAGGTATCACAATACCAGACTTTCAACTATACTTCAAAGCAATAGTAACAAAAACAGCATGGTATTGGCACCAAAATAGGCAGTTAGAGCAATGGCACAGAATAGAGGACACAGAGACAACCCACATAAATACAGATTTCTCATACTGTACAAAGGTACCAAAAACATACAATGGAGAAAAGATAGCCTCTTTAACAAGTGGTGCTGGGAAAACTGGAAATCGATATGCAGCAAAATGAAAAGAAACCCCTATCTCTCACCCTGCACAGAACTCAACTCAAAATGGATCAAGGACCTAGGAATTAGACCTGAGACCCTGCACCTAATAGAAAAAAGTAGGTCCTGGAATTCAAACCCATGGATTCATGCATACTAGACAAGTGCTTTACCACTGAGTAACTTCCCAGTCCTGATTTGCCATTCTGTAGACCTAAAATTAAAAAAAAAAATTTTAAAAAAGAGTTTTCAAAGAAAATTATGAGAGAGAGTTCAGATTCCATGGTGTGCATTCAATGAAGCCAAGGAGCCCCAGCACAAAAAGTTGTCTTCTGAGAAAGAAAATAGAATGATTGCTAATGCAACATATGTCCCTAGGGGCATAATTGAAGTCCCATTTGAAGAGCTCAAATTTAGTTAGGGATTCATCCAGTTATAATTCAAGTTTCAGATTTTAAAAGGTGAAATAATATAATAAAAATTAAACATGTTTGTGCCACACATACAGTATATATGCAGAAATGTTCATTGATTTAAAATTTAAAATGGAGTTACATCCTTATGAACCCATCAGACACTGGATCTAAGTTAAAAATGCATTTAATGCACCTTACCTACTGAATATCAGACCCTATGGGGACAGTGTGCTGCAGAGTACTGGTTGCTTACCCTCGTCTTGGCATAGCCAGCTGCTGCCACTACTGGGCACTGAGAGAGAGGACTGTATCCCATATGAATAGGCCAGAAAAGATCATAATTAAAATTTTAAAGCATGGTTTCTATTGATTGGGCATGCTTTCATGTCATTGTAAAGTAAGTTGAGTGAAGGCCATCTATTAAGGGGAAATGCTTGTGAGAAAACTTGGTTTATTAATAATATCCTCCATCTGTCTTATCAAGTGTGTTATTCTTATGCACCAGTAGTACTCATGAGGATCAATCTACTGTATATTTTGGTGCCCAGATTTCAATCTTAAATTCTGTCCTATACTAACAGGAAACAGGGTTTCCAAATACGTGGCATTTTGCATGTGGTAGGGCATGGGAAATTACAAAGTGCGTAGATGTACTTTCAACTACACCTTGAAAGAGCAGCCATCAGTCACCTCTCAGCTTCATAAAGTTACTCATTATTGGTTTTTTCTTCCCATGTCCGTCCAGCAATTGCAGTACCAGTTTTTGCTCACGAGGTTTGACCCATCATCCCTAGGGTTTCTCAGTGTACAAATCTCTGACTACTGCAATTTCCTTGCACAGTGTCTTAATTAATTTTTAATATCTCAGATTATATTTTACAACTAGATCAGGACTAATGCAATGATTTGCAAATATGAAATAGTATAAGCACAATGGAAATAGTGGACAACTTATTCTAAAATTTTGTTTCAAGTTAAGTGTAAGTTTTCAGTTATATAAGCAAATATTATTTCTGTTTTAATTCTTAGTATATTTGATCCATGTTTTAATGTCTTCAAAGTACTTTAGACACTCACCTATTTCAGAATTGTAGCTTACAATTTAAAATATTATAAGGGAATTAAATTACAGATGTTATTACTTATTGAATGGAATTCATCTTTCAAACTTGTAAGTTAATTGAATATCAGTCAAAGACCAAAAAAAAATTGAGTACGATTGATTTTAAAACATACAAGAATATAGGAAATGCAGTAAATTTTGAGTGTGTATTTAAATTTATAAGAGAAAATTGATTACTATGTTTATCATCTTTAAAAAACTTCATATGATATACAGGCAATTAATAAATATATGAGGAGTGTTCAACATCTCTTGTAATCAGAGAAATGCAAATTAAAACAACTCTAAGATTTCATCATGCTCCAATTAGAATGGCTATTATCAAGAACACAAACAATAATAGATGTTGGCATGGTTGTGGGGAAAAGTACACTTTTACATTGCTGGTAGAGTAGCAAATTGGTGCAACCACTCTGGAAAGCAGTGTGGAGATTGCTCAGAAAACTTGGAATGAACCCACCTTTTGACCCAGTTATTCCCTCCTCAGTTTATACCCAAATGACTTAAAATTAGCATACTACAGTAACACAGCCACATCAATGTTTATAGCAGCTCAATTCACAATAGCCAGATTGTGGAACCAAACTAGATGCCCTTTGAGAGATGAATGGGTAAAGAAACTGTGGTATTTAAACACAATGGAATATTAGTCAGCCATAAAGAAGAATAATACTATGGCATTTGCAGATAAATGGATGGAATTGGAGAGTATCATGCTAAGTGAAATACACCAAGCCCCAAAACCCAAAGGCAGAATATTTTCCATGATAAGTGGATGATGATATGTAATGGGTTTGGGGAAGTTGGGGGTGAGAGAAGAATGTTGGAACTTTAAATTAAGTAGAGGGAAATGAGAGGGAGGAGGGTGCAGGGGTATGAAAAATGATAGAATGAGACAGACCATTACCCTATGTACATGTATGATTACATGAATGGTATGAATCTACATCATGCACAACCATAGAAACAAAAAGTTATACCCCATTTATGTACAATGAATCAAAATGCAGTCTGTAAAAGTAGAAAAAGAAAAGAAAAAAAACTTCAGATTAAAATATACAAAACTGACATATTGAATACAAATGATCAAATGTAAGTGGTGCCATTCATGTTCTCATATTCAAAACTTTCTCAAAATTTGTATTAATATAACTGTAAAACTAATGGTAAAATTAATTAAAGGGAAAGAAACAATACACAATTTTCAAATTATTCTCCACCCTTTTAAAAATATATTCAAATAATCTGATAATATGTACATCAACTAAAGATACCTAAAGATAAGCTAGATATTATGTTGATAGAGAATCATTCAACTTGATAACATAATCTTATTATGACATTCATATCTCTAATGTTTATTAATCTGTCCAAGATAAATCTACAAGGGCAGCTTTTATTGCCTAAATAATTTATTAATTTTCCAAAACTTAGGCAAATTTTCAGCAATGGAGGAAATATGCTTCTTGGTTCTTTGGTTCTCTGACTATGCGACCATTCATACATAGTTCAAGGTAGCTTTTCTTTATTTTTTCTCTTACTGTGGAGCTGGAATTCAAACCCATGGGTTCATGCATACTAGACAAGTGTTTTACCACTGAGTAACTTCCCAGTCCTGATTTGCCATTCTGTAGAACTATGAAGCAGTTTGCAAAACCACTTTAAGTCTTCACTTTTAGTTTCGTTTTTTTAACAACAATGATTTTTCTGGTTTGAGCAGCTTTCGTGATTATGAGAGGGTAATTTTTAAAATACAATTATACTGGGAAATTTTAGCACTTGTGATTATAGTTTTTGAATGTTTCTCATTTCTCAGAATTAATATTCCATGTTTATTTTATGAAACTTTATTTTTATTTCTATTTTGTTTTGTGAATTTTAGTTAGGGACATTTATTTTATTTTAAAAATTTTAAATTATCTGTACATCAGTATTGTTTTCGAAATAACCTGTTTGATTTCAGATTTGTATTATTTCATATTCTTATTGTCTGAGCATTATCCATTTACATGCATCTTTCCATTATTTTTTCCTACCTATTAATTTTATGATGATTTTTAAAATCTTATAGGTTTTAAGCTTAGTCTCCTAGTTTCTTTAATATTTGTCCTGGTAATTTAATTTCACATATTTTATATAGCATTGTTTACCTTTTTTTTTTGAAAAATTTTCTTTTAATTATAGCTTTGAATCTTCTTTTTAAACATACATGCCTGTCTTATGAGTTAATTCCACAAAAATAGACATATCTATTCTCTGTTGCTTTCAGAATCATACCATTCCCAAAATGGACACCTTCTAATTCTATCATCTATGAATGAATATGTTACTTTATGGTGAATGGGACCTTCAAGATGTTATTAAAATGTGGACCTTGTGGGCTGGGGATATAGCTCAGTTGGTAGAGTGCCTGCCCTGCAAGCACAAGGCCCTGGGTTCAACCCCCAGTAACAAAAAAAAAAAAAAAAAAAAAAAAATGTGGACCTTGTGATAACCTGCCTTTCCAGGCAAGGAGTGTAATCAGATGACTCCTTAAAGTGAGGTAGAAAACAGGTTGGCTCAGAAGCAGAGAAATAAAGAAGAAAATGAAAGGGAATAAATATATAAAACATATGTCCATTTCTACTTTATTACTTTTCTAATTTATAATATAATTAAAATTACAGAGTATGGTCACTACTATGTCTCAATTTTTATGTATGTCATTAATGATTAAACATAGATGTGAGATAAAAGTTTAATTTTCAGATTCTACAGCTCAGAACTTTGGGTCTCTGAGAAACAGTTTAAAGAGTTTCCGAACATGAAATGCTTTCTGCCAAACAAGAAGAATTTTCAATGTTATCAAATCACTAAATTTTTATCCATGAAATTAATTTTGTAGAATATTCAAGTTAGAATTAACTCTATACAAGTTAATGCATTATTAAATTTCAAGAGTATATAAATTTTACACCACAGACCTTCAATTTTTCTTAGAGTCCCTATATACAAAAGAGTGTTAAATTTTAGGTTTAGCAAGTCCATTTAATACTGCAGAAAGACAGATTTAAAAAAATCATAGTTAATTAATAGTTTTCTAAACAGGGACATATTTCATTAATTGTTCTAGACCCACTATAAGCCAGCTTATTTATTACTTTACCTAATTTTAAGTACTTAATAGATTCTCTTCTGTTTCCACACGTTTAGTTCATTTGTGATTGATATGTAAGTATATCCAGTTACCATGTGACTTAATTTCACTGGTGTCCATACATGGCTTTTTCCGGCATGTTGCTGTGTTGTGCCACCAAGGAGGAGCACTAAATGCAAAGTATTCTAACAAAGTGGGAGGCAGCAATGTACCAAGAGCTAGAGGGTTGTGTATCACACCATAACCCCCATGTTACTCAGGCAGCTACCCAGTCTGGTGAATCTTGCTTCTGTATTTATTACCCACTAAACAATTTTTTCTTGCACTCTTTCATGATATAATTTTTTGTTTTTTGAAGATTTTATAGTTACTTCAGTATTTTGAAATTATTTCTTAGCAATTGAAAACCTCTTAACTGTGTTGTTTATAGAGCTTCAGTCTCACAGCTATATTTGGTTTTGAGGGGATTTATTTCTTCTTAGTCTTTTTATTATGTCAGACATCACAGAATGTGTAGCATATGAATATCATAATACATGGTACAAATCTAGCCCCTTAAACTTTGGTATTAAATTACAGACCATTCTCTAAACTTCAATACTTATAATAAAAGTAATCTATCATTGCTCCTATTACTACTGTACTACCATCATTACCACCTCAGCTATTAATTATTGTAGTACCATCTCCATTACCATCACCTTGAGTCCTTATTATAGTCGCTATTTTCTGGTAGGAATGCATGATATTCTTTAAGACGTCATTTCACATATTGCTTACATCAACTCTACAAGATATTTCACAGATGAAGGAATTAAACTTTAGAAAAGGGAATAATTTGCTCAGGGTTTACAATGATAGGTGAATAATCAGATTTTGAATTTTGGTTTATCTTAAGCTAAATGATATATTTATGAACATTATGATGTATTGTTCTTTCTTTTTTTAGTTACAATTAGTGTAAGCACATCAATTTCTTTTTATAAGTGGTAAGTAAAAATAGCTTCATTCTTATGTAGCAGGTACTCAAGTTGAATCTTAGTTTCTGATTCACTCTTCTGCAGAGTTCAATAAATAAAAAGTAGCTTGACAAATTGGCTTAATTTGATTTAGTTGAAGCCTGGTTGTACGAGGGCCAAGGAACTTCATGCAAATGAACTTAACTTGCACATAGGAATGAAATGTTCATATAATCATCTGCTGATATGCCCAGAAAGCAAGAAGGAAAACCAAATAAATTGACATTTTGTGCATGCTGTGAGGAAAAAAAAAAAAAAAAAAAGAAGGTGACGAACTTCATTGACTAGAAGTCATTATCTTGGGAAAGTTCCTAGAAGTGTCCAGATTTGTTCGGGAGGAATATTTTACTTGTTTGAGCAGCAGTGATTCAGGGTATAACTTGAGTTACTGACTTTGCACCAGACAGAGCAGTTTTGGCACTGGGCATATGACCAAACAGTAACTACTGCCAGAGTTGGGGCATCTGAGCTGCATGGAGTCACAGAGAGTATCTGTGACATATGACCATAAAGCTGAGATCCTATAGAATTGGATTTGCTCCTGAGCACAAATGATACAACATCAGCAGTTTGAGGAAATTCTTCCTGGGCTGGATGTGCTGTAGGTATTTTGCTAGGCTTCCCATATGAAGAGCTAATGACAAGCAAGAAGAATTTCTGACTCCTTCTGATAAGATTTTTCAACATGTAACTCTCTGTACGTATATGATACACTTACAATCTTAATATCATGAAAATATGAAAATAATATTAAATAGTGTTTACAGAAGGATGCATATATCTTTAATTTCATGTTTGCAAGACAAAAAGTGTTTTTTTTACTAACAATTTCGATAGAATCATTCGAGTTTTCTAATAATGTGTTACATTGTAATGATAAAACTATATGTGACTAGAGTGGCAAATGGGAATATAGTGTGTGTCATAGATTTATTCAATGTCAAAAAGGCAAAATAATAAAAATACAGGATCCAAATAAATCAAGGCCTTTCATATTTTTTAAAAGTGTGCTTGAGACAGTTTTCTCTAGAAATTATACTTTTTGCAGAACTTTTGTCCTTATGATTACATTTGCTAAATAAACTTGCAAACTCATATAAATATTAAGGATTTCCATTAAGGTGGAAAAATAACTGATCTTAAGCTTTATTTTTCCACTGTAAATGGTTTTAAAACTGAACCCAATATACAATAGATAAAAAAGGAAAATAAAACAAAATTTTCTTCATCATTGGGTGTCAGAGCAAATCTGTAGTCACTGACACAAGGAAACAAATGAAGTGAGTCATACTCTCCCCTAGCCACCTATCTGGGAACAGTTTCACATTTTCATAGAGTATGTGTTAGTAAGGTGGAACTCAAGCAGCAGCCATGGTCTTATAGCTGAGGAGACAGAGAAAACTGGTAACCCTGCAGAAGTAGTTAGAATATATGGGGAATGGGTATATATGAGAGAAGAAAGAGCATCATTGGGAAATGTTTTTGGAGACGGGTTCTCCTTGGCTCTTTGGCAGGAGTCACTATGAATGCCAAGGATAAAGTCCCACAAGACTCATGTAGAATTTTTCATGCACCCACTGAAGATGATCAAAAGCACAGGGACTTTGTTTTGTTAGGTTAGTTTGGAGTTTCTTCCAAACCAGATCAAAGAAATCTTCCTGAGGACTGCAGGACTTCCTTTTGAGAGTGCAGAAAGGAGAGAAATTAGGAATAATACTCAAGCTCTGAAAGTAGTATGGTTCCCAACACCAAAGAGACAAAAGAAATAGAATATAAAACTAAAGCATTAAATTGAGTTTATAATATCAAAATGATCCTTGGCAATTTCAAACTCTTTTCTTTGTGAAATGTACCATCCTTTAAGTAGAAAAAACAAAACTCAGACTCCCCAAATGCATCATTCTGAATATTAGCATATATAAAAATTACAGTATATTCAAAGGTCAAGAAAATATGATCCATAAACAATAAGCAATGTATCACAAATATCACCAAGTTACTGTAGAATTTTCCCTTCATCCTTTGTCCCAAGGACACTCATCAGCAGTCACTATAGTGACTTGCTCCTTGTCTAAGCTGCTCTTCATTCTATGGTTAGAAGACATTATAAAAAGGATAGAAAATGGGATATGTTGAATCCATAGTTCAACTCCAAGTCTTAATATTGTCTTCAGTTCTAACTTCTTTCAATAAGTTAATACATGCTTTCCTTTTAGTATTCTTGCTATTGAAAAAGTGCTCCCTTTAATATGCTCTCCCACTGACTCGGGCACACTTCTTAAATAAGCACAATCTATAGAATTTTTAAAAATTATTTAGCAGGGAGCTGTGAGTGTAGCTTAATAGCAGAGCACTTGACAAGCATGTGTAAAGCTCTGGGTTGGAGCTATGGCAATGAAGAAAACAAGTATGGAAAACAAATAAATAAAATACCAAAATGAGTTTAATATATTGTATTTTCTTCCCTTAACATGCATTTAAAATGTATGCTTTGTCACAATTATTTTGAAATAAGCTCAGCACATCAACATTCTTAGAAAGTAAATAAGATATTGTATTTGAATAGTATTTATTGAGTCGAACTTGACACAAAATATTTTGTCAAGTACTATTGACAACTCAGAATGTTAATTATTTTGTAAATAATAAGCTGTTTTTTTGTAAATGTTTCTTCTGTAGCTACAAAAACTGTATACGCGAGCACTTCTAACACAATAAGTATTTAAGTTTCCAGTTGGAAGCCTAAACTATGTGAAAGTAAAAGCAGAAAAAGATTCCTGATCTTTAATTTGCAGTTGTGATAGTGTGATTTTGAAATTAATATTACTTGGTAACTGCAATTCCTTCAGTTTACATGATTATCTTAAAAAAAGTAAAATTAAATTTATTATCTATTTTTCTACTAGATTTTTTTTCCCTGCAAGGCAGTCTAATGCAATTTGGAATCGAGATAATTCTTATATTGAGATTAAAGGTTTAAAGAGTATTTTAATTGTTTAAAGGTACAGACATTTGGAGAATCTACTTGTTCAGTATTTAGGAAAATTTACTTTTATGTCTTAATTTTCTTTTTGTCAATATTTTAGCCAGTTCAACTCTATAAATCAGGAAATGTTAAACCAGGTAAGTTATTTCACAAATGATTTTCAAATATTGCTCTACATATACTCATGAGGAACGTCTTTACTTATCAATGCTTGTGACATCACAGAATACCTATTGAATGCTAAGATCATTCTTCTGCTCTTAGAAAGGTAAGCACAGAAAATTCCTTTGTCATAGTCATAATGTTATAGGATCATTCATTGCAATTATAAACTGGCAACATCTAAAGAGAAACTTGTATGATGGGCAAGAAATTATTTTTTATAAAATGACACATTATAACCAAATCCTTTCTTCAAATGTCACCATTGATTTAAGTTTGTTTCCTATTGTTATGAACTTGCCGCCTCACCCAGCTGTACTGACAGATGGTTGGTGACTTTCTTACGATTATACCTTGAGTTACTGCCAAGTGTAATTCCAAGGGATTTGGGGTATTCATAAATACCACTGTGATGGACTAACATTACTGTAACATTAGCAAGGTTTTGGAGTCCTTAGTGCACAGTATATCTAAGCTTAATATCCTCATCAATGTGCTTGGAAAATATATTTTAGATTACATAGCTATTATGTCAGCAGGCAACTGAATAAATGGTAATCTGAAAGCAATAAACAGGGGTCAGACTAGAGGCAGGGGATATAACAACTGGTGTCCTAAAGGATTAATCTTAAACTCACTGCTTTATGTTTTCATCAATGTCCACAATGATGGACTGGAAAGTACAAAAATTCTACTTGTAGATTATGCCACATTAGGCTGTTTCACCTTGGCCAAAACAATTAGAATTCCAAGTGTCCTTTATAAAGAGAAGAAAGAAGTTATGACTAACTAGGTGAAAACCAATATAAAATCTCTGGGGATAAGAAACAGTCTAATAAATTCAGGATGGAACAATTATTGGGTCTGTGATATTGTAAAAGAAAGGAAACACCTCATGGGTTCAGTAAGGATGTGTTGTGGTTATTAGAGACACAAAAGTTTCTGAATAGGGATGGTGTTTTAGTCAGCTATTTCTCTGATGTCACTAAATGATCTGACTAGCACAATTATAGGGGAGTAAAGGTTTATTTGAGAGCTCACAGTGTCAGAGGTCATAGTCCACAGAAGACTGGCTCCATTCCTCAGGGCTCAAGGTGCGGCTGAACATCATGGCACAAGAGTGTGGCAGAGGGAAGCAGCTTCCATCATCAGGAAGAAGAAAGAGAGAGAAAGAAGGGAGGGGGAGGGAGAGAGACTCCACTATCCAGATACAAAATATATACCCCAAAGCCATGCCCAATTCAATCTCCTCCAGTCACACACTACCTTTTGGGGGACACCTCACATCCAAACTATAACACGTGGGGACAAAGCTCAAAGGTAGAATGCTTGCCTTGCAAGGATTCTACAAGGATTCTACAAGGATGTGCAAGGACTTGGGTTCAATCCCAAGCACTGAAAAGAAATCTAAACAAAGTTGATTATAGAATGCAAAATAAAATGAAACTTGTTTATTAGTAAGTCTGTTCTGTATAGAGCTCTTCCTTTGATTACAAAATATAATAAAATAATGTATCTTGAAAAATTAAATTGTAGATTTACATAAAGAAAAACATAATGAGAAGGGCACAGTGCACATATCCCCTTGTAAGCCTTAAAAATACATAACACATATTTAAGAAAAAAAATCAGTTTCTGTGTAAATGCAAAAATACGGTGATTCCATGAGGATGGCAGTGAAAAGAGATTGTGGTGTGTATTGTGAAGAAGAACTCAGGGCCTAAAGTGTGTACAAACATGGGCTGAAGAGTGAAAAGAGTGCAGTGATTCCACAGCTACAGAGGTGGATGATAGACATTCAATACTGAAGGGAGCCCCTGGGGACTGGACTGAGGTAGCCAATCCATTCTTCCTTATATCTCCTCCTGTTGGTGATGCAGAACAGACAGACCTTTCCCTTCTCCAAGCAGGGAGCTTGAATCTTAAAAAAGATGACTTGATGGTTCTAGAAAGGAGGAGGCAGTAAGCATTAGGGAGTAGGCAAGTCAGTGGTGACCATCAGGAAAGATAATTTTGCAAGAGATAAAGTTCTCAGATCTTAGTTGGAACTGATCAACCAGTATATGACAGTCAGCCAAAAGTGCAGTACTTCTTCCAGTATCGCTGGAGGAGAGAATCATCCCTACCAGTTCAATCATCTCCTGAGACAGTCCACATCTGCCTCTTCCCATAACCATCTCTGTATATCATAATGTTAATTTCACCAGAGCACTTATTATTACTTATATCACCTAGTTTGTTTACAACAGATGAGCACAAATACACACACACACACATACACACACACACTCTACAAACATACTACTAATGGGGTGGTGTGTATTGTGAAGACATTTATAAAAAATTAATTTTTTTTCAAATATTAGCACATTTCTATAATTTTCATGAAGTTGGTCCAATTAATGTTGAAGTAGATCACAGGAATTTTTAAAAAAATATGTAGCAATCACTTGGATGTCAAAGAAATAACTATTAGTGGGGTAACAAGTTTTTGAAAAATAGGGCTTCAAAATATTTAGACAGGGCTTAATGGGACTGTTATAGCTTAAATGCTCACGAAAGACAAAAAAGTTAAACACTGAAGAGCTAATCGTTCAAATTTAGAGGTTGAAATCATAATCATAAAAATCCAAGAAAGCAGTAAGTAGATAACAAGATAATGTTTCAAGAGACAGAAACCACAACTACAAGTATAACATTTGATTATTAACTATTTATAAATCAGTTATTAATTAGCTACTTATTAAGAGAGTAAGAAGAAAACAGAATATTCTCTAGCTGTAGGAGTAAACACGAGGAGGGCGCCATCTCAGTAGAATCATCCTTTATCAGAGAGACTGTGCTTGGAGTCATCTTGGGATGGCAGGGACAGTCCTTGGGCTTATGCTGGTGGTCAGGCTGCCATGGTCTTTGCTGACCACTGTGGTATCAGAAAAACTCAAAAGAAGTTTGGTAAGGAAAGGGTCTTTGACCTTGTTGGGAAGTCATCTTTATAAGGGGCCAGGTGAAGGTTGAAGGGGTCCAGGGTTGGGAAAGGGCTTCTGGACTCTTACTGAGAAAACCAATCACCTGCAAGAACCAGACATGAAAAAAATCACACTAGACTCTGCAAGAGAATCAAGAGACTCCCCTTCCTTCTGAATTGTCCCTCCTTTGCCTGCTGCTCATAGTATTTCAGACAGTTAGAAAGGGAGATTCCAGTATAACAAGCAAGATAATGGAGACTGAATTTGGAGCCTAGTGACATGTCAATAACTAACATTAATAAGCACAGCAATCCATTAAATAGTGTAGAGAAGATAAACAGAGCTTAAAAGTTGCTGCTCTAAAAAAAGTTAGTAAAATAAAAAATTTTTAGCAGTTTTAATTAAAATGAGAAAGGAAAGGTAAAAATAAATAAAAAATGAAAACATTTACATAAAGGGAGCTATACAAGCATAAAGGAACTTCTTGGAAAACAATATGTCCATACCTATGAAACCAATATAAAATGTTCAGACACCTGCAACAAATAAAATGTAAAATTCATTCAGAAGAAAATTAAAGGAATTGAAGCAATAGTTTATTGATTCTGATATTGATAGATAGGTAAACCTCAAAAAATATATTAACTACTATTATAAAAATTCTTCTAGACACCTGGTAAGGAGGTACATATTGCTGAACTCATACTGTGAAGTAATTTCAACCTTACAGAATAAAGTAATAGAACTTAAAATGCCTTTCTCCCATATTGTTAATAGGAAACTTCAATGCTACCTTATTCATGGTAATAAGTGCAGATGTTCCTATCCAGGAAAATTTTGGTAACTTGAGTATAGTAATGTTTTCAATATAGTTTTAATTATTTAAATTATTTGTTAAATCATGGTTACATTGAGATCAAAAATTAATTCAGGAGTGTTATACCATTAGTTTTATAGCATTAGAAAGTTATAAATTCCATTCACCATGTCAACATTCTATGAGGAAAAATATATGATTGTTTTATAAATACAAAGAAAGGATTTGGTGAAGCTTAACATATTTTATGATAATAAAGTTGTTTCTAAATGTTGCAAATAGTAGCTACTGAAAATTAATAGAAAACATCATTCCTGATTGAGAATCTATGGACATAATTTAAAAATCAGAAATATGATAGAATCTGACATTATTGTAGGTTCTAGTCTATACCTACTTAAGTGTTAACCAATGACAGAAAATAAATTTAAAAAAAAAGATCATATAGGGAGAAATGAAGCAATACTCTACATAAATATTAAAAAAAGATATAAAACTGAGACAATACTTTATCTATCATAAATAAATTAGTTCTCTAGTGTAGTTCATATAAGTCTTACCTGAATTCAGAGCTCATATTTGAAAAAAAAAAACTTCAGAAATTTTAGTAGAAGGTATAGGGAATATCATAGTCCATAACTGTCTAACAGATAAGAATTTCTTGCATAAGATAAAAACGCTAACCTTACAAGAAAATATGGGGAAACTTTACTACACTAAAATTAAGAATGCTCTTAGATGTTAAAAGTAAATATGTTTAAAAAAAGGTATGAATATGATTTACAAATTAGAGATGGAAATCTCAGTATAGAACTGGCCAAGTTTTAATGAAAATATAAAAATAATTCCTATAAATCATTAAAGAAAACAAAAATCAAGCTAAAATGTGCAAAAACTTTAAAGATATTTCAAAATGGATGAAATATACATGATTAATGCACTTTCAAAAGTTAGTTTAGCAATAAGGAAAATACAAATGTATAATATTCTGATCAATAGATTGTCAAATAATATGTAATTTGATAATATAAAATTTTTGAGAGGATTTGGATTACATGGATCTTCTATGTAACACCTTTAAAAGTGGGAGGACCATTTTAGTAATGATTCTAAAAATTTGTGTATTTGTATACCCCTCTATAAAAAAATTTAATCACTTGTTTTTCAACAGAGAAGAAACTGTAACAGCAATATTTTTAAGAGCCAAACAGTGGAAAAAATAAAGTAAAAACATTTCAAATTCACACATGAATGTGTGTAAATACATATTTAGTTTTAAATACAAATAAACTACAGATATGTGCAAGGCTGGACATGTACAGGAAATTGTACTCTGTGTGCGTGTGTGTGTGTGTGTGTGTGTGTGTGTGTCTGTGTCCTCGTGCACCATATAGTATATATGCAATCTAAAAATACATGAAAAGACATATATAGTATGCATGATACATAATAAAACTATATTATACAATTCCTATATGAAATGTAAGAAAACATAAAGCACATACTTTAGACACTAATTCGTAGTATATGTAATAAAATACAATTTAAGTAAAATAAAAATTTAAGTATAAAGACTGAATAGTTTCTATTTCCAAAAGAAAAGAGGATGGAAGAAAGGAAGAGTCCATAGGGATGTGAAAGTAATTGGCATATGTAAACAGGCATGTTAAAACATGTATTTGTACATCTACATAATTAAATAACAAGTTAGATATTTATGTTTTTGAAATACTCATATTTAAAGAAAAGCATTGAACATTGATGCTCAAATTGCAAACTAAGGAGAGAGAAGCATAATAAATATCCAATTATGATTGTGCATGTACACATTTCTTCCTTAAATTCCATTAATTCATGTTGTTTTATTATGTGGATACACATTTAACATTGGAATTTGTGTTGATATACTGATCTTTATTTTTATGAAACCTTTTCTTATCCCTAATACTCTTCAACCACCTGTCGTGTTTAATAATAAAATTGCCACATTTTATGGTTTACACTTATTTGTTAGATCATTGTATCTCTTTATGATTGAGTCTTATTTTTAAAGTGTGTTTTTGTAAATCGCGTATATTTAGCTATTCTTTGTGGGGTAATTTTGATCTGAATCTTTAATTGTATTTTTGGACAATTTATATTTAATAAATTTTTAAAATATGTGGGTTCTTTTTTTATTTTAGTTCATTGTACACAAATGGAGTATGACTATCGTTTTTCTGGTTGTACACAAAGTAGAATCATACAATTTGCACATTCATACATATACATAGGGTAAAGATGATTGTTTCATTCTATTATCTTTCCTTCCCCCACTCCTCACCTCATTTTCCTCTATATAATCCATTCTTTCTCCATTCTTCCCTTACTTCCCCCACCCCCGCTATGTGTCATCAACCATTTATCAGAGAAATCATTTGGCCTTTGTTTTTTTGCAATTCACTATAGCTAGATTGTGGAACCAACCTAGATGCCCTTCAATAGATGAATGATAAAGAAACTGTGGTTCATATATTTTACTTAGCCTGGTTATATTGGTCACATCTGCTATTTTTTCTCCATGTTTCTTTTCTTATCTCCTGTAGGTGACCCAAGTATATCTTTTGTTTCTCATTTTTGTGTCATTTTTGGTATTCTAGTTATGCCAGTGTGCATGTGTACATTTTAGTTGCTATTACATATAGCAGAGCATGGATCTTCACTATGACTCAGACATACCTTATTATAGAACAATTAAGACCTTCTAGGTTGTTCTAAACTTCCATCCTTTTAAATTGTTTGCCCTCATTATCATGTTTCTTTGACAAGTCATTATAATCCACAAAGTTATTTTCACTTTATGTAGTCACTAATCTTTTAAAGGTGTCCAGGTATATGTGTGTATATAAAAATTGTATAGGAAAATTATTTCTATTTATTTGCATTTGGTCCTTTCCAAGTGTTTCTCACCTCTTTCCTCCTGAAATGAGTTTCATTCTTTTTATTTCTCATGTTCCTTAACCCTAAAATTTTTCTTTTAGTACTTTTCATTTAAATGCTTGCTGAGGACAAATTTCAACATTGTTTGCAAATGTCTTAATTTCTCATTTTTAGGGAATATATATTGCTGAATAATGACTACTTTATTTCTTTTTTTTAGTATTATTTTTCTGTACCAGGATTAAATCCAGGGTGCTTAAACACTGAACCACGTTCCCCAGCCCTTTGTAAATTTTATTTTGAGACAGGGTCTCACTAAGTTGTTTATGGCCTTGCTAAATTGCTGAGTCTGGCTTTGAACTTGAAGTCCTCCTGCCTCAGCCTCCCAGGTTTCTGGGATTGCAGGCATACCCAATTGCACCAAGTCTGTTCTCTATTAATTGCTTTAAAGATGCTATTCTATTTCTTCTGATCTTATTTACTTTTTCTAATGTGAGAACTATCAATCTTTGTATTTTCATTCCAAAATTCAATGTTTCTTTATTCCCTGACAGCTTTCAAAATTTTACCTTCACTGTTAGTTTCCAATGACTATTATGATTCTTCTAGGTATCACATTATTTTTCTCAATTTTTTTTTAGTTGCTATACTCCTTAGATCTGTGTTTCTATGTCTTCAGTTTTAAAAATTGACCATTATTTCTTCAAATACTTTTTGCCCCCTTCTGTTCTTCAGAGACTATATCATGTTAGAATATTTAGTTTGTTGTTTCTTAGATTTTGTTCATTTTTGTTTATTTTTTAAAAATTACTTTATTATCTCAATATTTTTATTGATCTCTCTTCAGCTTCACTAATTCATTCCTGTGTATGTGAGAAATGTGTCACAAGAAATTTCCATTTATATTTTGCATTCTGGTGTTACCATTGAACTCTTTAAAATCTGTGTTTTCTAATGTAATTTTCTATCTGTACATAACTATTGTGAATCATTTAACTAAGTCACTTATAAATCTTTTATTGATTCTATATATGTGTGTGTATTTATTTTAGTTATGCCTGTGTGTATGCATTGTGTGTGTGTGGGTATATATATATATATATATGTGTATATATATATATATATATATATATATTCATACATGCATACACACACACACATACACACACATACACATACATATAAATTATTCTGGGGCAATGTTGAAGATCAAACCAAAAGTTTTGTCAATGCCAGGCAAGTGCTGTATGACTAAGTCCCCCCCACCCAGTTCCCTTGTATAATCTTTAGTCTTTTATTTTTTGCTTGTTTTAATTTTAACTTTTTTTGTTCTAATTAGTTATACATGACAACAGAATGCATTTCAATTCATTGTACATGAATGGAGCACAACTATTCATTTCTCTGTACATGATGCAGAGTCATACCATTTGTATGATCATACAAATACCAAGGGTAATGATGTCAATATCATTCTACTATCTTTCCCACTCCCCTGTCCCATTCTCTCCCCTCACTCCCCTCTACCCAATCCAAAGTTCCTCCATTCATCCTTTTCCCCACCCATATGGGTCAGCATCTGCTTATCAGAGAAAAAATTTAGCCTTTGGTTTTTTGGGATTGGTTTATCTCGTTTTGGCAGGATATTCTCCAAATCCATCCATTTACCTGCAAATGCCATAATTTTATTCTTTAAGTTTGAGTAATATTCCATTCTGTATAGATACCACAGTTTCTTTATATATTCATATATTGAAGGGCATCTAGGTTGGTTCCATAGTTTAGCTGTTGTGAATTAAGCTGCTATAAACACTGCTATGACTGCATCACCGAGTATGCAGATGTTAAGTCTTTTGGGTGTAGACTGAGGAGTGGGATAGCTGACCCAAATGAAGTTTCCATTCCAAGCTTTCTGAGGAATCTCCATAATGTTTTCCACAGTGATTTACTAATTTGCAGTCCCAACAGCAATATACAAGATTACCTATTTCCCCACATCCTCGCCAACATTTAGTGTTGCTTGTATTCTTGATCATTGCCATTGGGACTGGAGTGAGATGACATCTTACAGTAGTTTTGATTTGCATTTCTCTCAGTACTAGAGATGTTGAACATTTTTCATATATTTGTTGATTGATTGTATATCTTCTTCTGTGAAGTGTCTGCTCAGTTCCTTAGCCCATTTGCTGATTGGGTTATTTGTATTTTGGTGTTAAGATTTTTGAGTTCTTTATATATCCTTGAATTTAGTGCTCTGTCTGATGTGTGTGTGGTAAACATTTTCTCCTATTCTGTAGGCTCTCTCTTCATGTTATTGATTGCTTTCTTTGCTGAGAAAACTCACTTTGAGTTGAGTTTTGTGTAGGGTGAGAGATAGGGATTTAATTTCATTTTGCTACATATGAATTTCCAGTTTTCCCAGCACTATTTGTTGAAGAGGCTATCTTTTCTTCAATGTATGTTTTTGGCACCTTTGTCTAGTATGAGTTGGAGAAAAATTGAAATCATTCCCTGTAAAAACTGGATCAAGACAAGGATGCCCTCTTTCACCACTTCTATTAAACATAGTCCTTGAAAGTCTAGCCTGAGCAATTATACAGTGAAGGAAATTAAAGGGATATGAATAGGAAAAGAAGAACTCAAACTATCACTATTTTTTGACAACATGATTCTATATTTAAAGGATCCAAAAATTCCATCAGAAAATTTCTAGAACTAATAAATGAATTCAGCTAAGTAGCAGGATATAAAATCAACACCCATAAATCTAATGCATTTCTATACTTCAGTGATGAATCCTCTGAAAGATAAATTAGGAAAACTACCCCATTTACAATAGTCTAAAAAAAAATAAAATACATGGGAATCAATCTAACAAAAGAAGTGAAACACCTCTACAATGAAAAATACAGAATACAGAACACCAAAGAAAAAAATTAAGAAAACATTAGAAGAAGGAAAGATCTCCCATGTTCTTGGATAGGTAGAATTAATATTGTCAAAATGGCCATTCTACCAAAAGCATTGTACAGATTCAATGCAATTCCAGTTAAAATCCCAATGTCTTTCCTCATGGAAGTAGAGAAAGGAATCATGAAATTCCTCTGGAAGATTACGAGACCCAGAATAAGCAAAGCAATACTTAGAAGGAAGAGGGAAGCAGGAAGCATCACAATACCAGATCTTAAACTATATTACAGAGCTATAGTCACAAAAATGGCACAATATTGGCACCAAAATAGATAGGTATACCAATGGTACAAAATCTTTAACCTTTTAATAAGAGTTACAGCAGCTGTAATTATTCCAATGTTTAAACAACACCTTGTTTATTAACTAACTGGATTGAGAAGGTAGTACCATTTCCTTGCTTCTATGTATCTCTCATATAAGAATAGATGGTTTTGTGAAGGAAAATTGGACATAGAGAAAATGATATTTGTGACGAAAGAACTTGTCCTTTCTTTTTTTCAGTCTATGGACATTGATATTGTCTGCAGTGGCTTGTTAGATTCAGTTCATTAAAGCTTTCAAGTAATTTATAGAAATGAGAAACTGACCTTTAAAGGATTTGGTATCTAAGTGTCCACAGGTTTGTGGCTCCAGGTTAATGATCTCCAGCTTCACTCCATTTTCCTGCTATGCTTTCAATCTATCCTCCTGCTTCCAGATCCTAACTCCTGTGCCTCTGAAAGGAATTCTGTCTGCTTATGTGACTCTCCTAAGTCACAGCAAGTCAATTTCTGTAGATATTCTCTCAGCTTCTCCACCCCACCTTCAGATTCTAGCAGCCTTCAGAAGTGTGTGCCTCAAGCTGGGGTAAGGTTCCTCTCATCAGTCTGTCACCAGTCTCAGTCACTGGCAAATCTGACTTCTTGTTCCTTACAGGACTGCATCAATCTCAGCTCTCCTGTGTTAGATGCCTGCCCCAAGCTCAGTGAGAGGTCCAGTATACCTGGAGGGGTTTCTATCTTTTTCTACAATTCCCTCAAATTTTGGAGGCAGGCAGAGAGCTCTCTGAGTTTCCTTGTCCTCCTTTGGCCACAGTTTCTATTAAGATATTTTTTTATTGCCCAAAGGAGTTCTCTTACTTCTTCCACCCCTGATCTTGTAAGCACTTAGGAAACACCTGTGGGAAAGATTTGATGGGTGAGTTCTGGCTCTCAGGCTGGAATCCCTGGTATTATAGGACATCATGGAATCTCATGCTTTTAAAAAGTTTGAAAATGTTCAAACTTCTTACCTCTAGCAGCAGTGACTCTTTTATTCCAGGAGTGCCTCATCAGTTTGCAATGTTTAGATCTCTGATTAGAATAAAAGCATGATTTTTGTAGGTCATATGACTGTTCTCATTAACTCAGAACAAAATTTCTTATGAGTTTTATTCTTAAATTGGGAGCAGCTGAAGTCCTGGCCAATGACTTCATACATAAACTGTGACAAAGTAACTTTATAAATAGGTATTTTTTCATAATTTCCATTTCCTTGTATTATTATCATAGTATTACAGTATGCACAACTAGCACCTTAAACAGGTGGATGGCAGAATAGAATCAGCATAACATATTGTAAAGCATTAAGAACATTATCACAGGTTGTGGAGCTGATTTGTGACGTTTCCAAATGAGAACAGTTACACAGTCCTATTCTCCTCCTTTTGCAACTTTTTAACATCTAGCCTAGATTAAACTCTAAGAGCTTAATTATCACTGGAAATAATTCCTTCCTGACTAATTTATATTCTGGATGCATATTTGCAGTATTTTGTGTTGAAAGGATTTATACATGTGATTATTCTTTACATAAGACTATAAACTCAACTAGGCTTATAATACCTCCACATAATGAAAATTCTGCCTTTTACCAAAGAATTTATGAATATTTCTATATTTTGATTGAATACTTAAAAGTGACCTTTAAGTAGATTTATTTATTTTTTTATTTTTAAATGTATATGTAGGATTGAGAGTCAAAGTTAGTGGGAAAATATAATAAGTAAAAACATATGTAAATTTTAAAATCTCTACTGGGGAATTCAAATCTGACCAAGTGATCTAAGTGTTCAACAAATGTGTACCATTTATAATACCATACCTATTTTATTTAAGACATATATGAACTCAACATGAGTTTACTCAAAATCTCATTTCTCAAATCTTAAACCTAATTTCAGAAGCCCTCACAAGAAGTTTTTAACTGTTGATATGCTAAATATTGCCATGACTTCATGTCAACACAGAAATGCTTTCTATCAACCATCCATTCTGAGTGACACTAAATATTATTCTTTTGGTAGGAAGAGTTACAGCCACGTCACTGACAAAGATGACCTGTGTTTTATACAGAACTTTCTGGAATTATGGACAAACTTTTCTACATTATACTTGGGCATCCTGATGATTAAAATTAACTGGTATTAATTATATAATTAAAAACAACTTCTGATTATGTTAAATGAAAAGAATATGAGTTTTATTTTAGAAATTTTTTTTTACATTTTTTTTTAAATTTATTTATTTTGATTCATTGAACACAAATGGAGTATGGGTGTTATTTCTCTGGTTGTACCTAAAGTTGAGTCACACCATCTGTGCATTCATACATGTACACAGGGCAATGATGTCTGTCTCATTCTGTTATTATTATTACCCCCCCATCCTGACCCCACCCCTCCCTTTCCTCTATGCTATCTATCCTTCCTCCATTCTTGCCTCCCTTCCACCCACCATTATGCATCATCATTCACTTATCAGAGAGATCATTTGGCCTTTGGATTTTGGGGACTGGCTAATCTCACATAGCATGACAGTCTCCAACATCATCCATTTACCTGCAAATGCCATAATTTTATTCTTCTTTATGGCTGAGTAATATTCCATTGTGTTTATATACCACAGTTTCTTTATCCATTCATCTATTGAAGGGCATCTAGGCTGGTTCCACAATCTAGCTATTGTGAATTGAGCAGCTATGAACATTGATGTGGCTGCATCACTGTAGCAATCTGATTTTAAGTCCTTTGGGTATAGGCCAAGGAGTGGGATAGCTCTGTCAAATGGTGGATCCATTCCAAGTTTTCTAAGGAATCTACACACTGCTTTCCAGAGTGACTGCACCCACTTGCAGTCCCACCAGCAATGCAGTCCCCACATCCTCGCCAACACCTGTTTGCCTGTATTCTTAATAAAAGACATTCTAATTGGGGTAAGATGAAATCTTAGGGTGGTTTTGATTTGCATTTCTCTTATAACTAGAGATGTTGAACATTTTTTCATAAATCTGTTGATTGCTTGTAGATCTTCCTCTATAAAGTGTCCGTTCATTTCCTTGGCCCATTTATTGATTGGGTTATTAGTATTCTTGGTGTAAAGATTTTTGAGTACTTTGTAGATTCTGGAGATTAGTGCTCTATCTGAAGTGTGTGTGTGGCAAAGATTTGCTCCCACTCAGAAGGCTCTCTCTTCACATTGCTGATTGTTTTCTTTGCTGAGAAAAAGTTTTTTAGTTTGATTCTATGCCAATCATTGATTCCTGCTTTTATTTCTTGTGCTTTAGAAAGTTTTTTAAAGTGGATCTAACTTGCAGAAATATTAATCTTTGGGAAAAATCACCCAAATTGTTATTTAAAATGTCATTTTCCTCAATGAATTATTTAAATGGAAGATTCATTTTCAAAATCATCATCATACAGTTACATATATTTAGGGTACTTTGGAAATTGGAGAGTGGGTCCCAGATGTTGCAATAAATTCTTTAATTATGTGACTTATTCCTTCTTATGTAATTCTACTATTGCTTTACTTGAATCTCTCAGACCATCCCATCTCTGAGGTATCTTTCCTTTATTTCCCAGTGTTTTAGATCTTCCTTTGCCTTTTCCTATGAACAACATTCAATATGATGATGCTTATAAGGTAATTATACTAATCCCTATTACTCTGGCATTGCAATGAATTTATGCTACTTTTCTCCTCTTACACTCAAATTTACTATAGAACAATTTGGTCAAATAATAGAAGGTTGATAATATTAAATCAATATACCTACATATTCATGTAAACAACCATGTGCATATTATACTAAATGAAGGATATTATACTAAATGAAATAAGCCAGTTATAGGACAAATACTTTAGGATTCCACTAACTTGAGCATGTGTACAATAGTCCAACTCATAGAAGCAAGAAATAGAATGGTAGTTTTCAGGGGTTAAGGGAAGGAGAAATAATTTCCTTTGAAGTCACAAAAATTTAATAGCATGTGTATTTCAAATATTTTAAATTATTCATGCACATTGTATTTTCTGTTATTTTTTGTGTAGTGTCTAACAGGTGATTTCTGTTGCACAATTATAGACTGCAATACAAACCAGATATGGTGCTTGCTAACATTGGAAACATGTTGTACTAAAAAGACATCTTTTAAAAAGGCAATAGGACCAGCTGGGCGTGGTGGCGCACGCCTGTAATCCAAGCGACTTGGGAGGCTGAGTCAGGAGATTGTGAGTTCAAAACCAGCCTCAGCAACTTAGTGAGGCCCTAAGCAACTCAGTGAGACCCTGTCTCTAAATAAAATGCAAAATAGGGCTGGGGATGTGGCTCAATGGCCGAGTGTCCCTGAGTTCAATCCCTGGTTCCAAAAAAAAAAAAAAAGCCAATAGGAACTGATATATGGATTTTTACCAATTACTAGAGGAGATTCCAGATACATAAGTCTTTTTAACAGTTTTATGGAGATACTGTTGATGTGTAAGAAACACTGTCCATGTTTAATCTATATAATTCAGTTTGTAGGTATGCATCTGTCAATGATAACACCACCACCATGACAAAAAGAAATCCACTAATCCAAAAGTTTTCTTGTGCTCTTTTGTGTGGGTTATTTTGTTGCTATTTGGAGTTGTCTGCTTGGTGGTAAAAACCCTGACCATGCAATCTACCCTCTATAAATTATTTTGAACGTACAGTACCATATTGTTAACCATAGGCACATGCCGGTGCAAAAGATCTATAGAAATTTTTTACCTTGAATAACTGAAATTTTATATTCTTTAAATAAATTTCAAAAACCCTACAAAGAATAATTATGAATATGGAGTCAGGCATGTGATAGAATTATGGCTTCTCAAAAAGACTTGTCAAGAAGACTAAAAGCAACATATATTGTTCCTAATACAGTGTTTACCATATGGGCACTAAATAAATGATAAAGATTTTAATATTAAAAATGATAATAATAAAAAATTCTACATTCAGAAACATTTGTATACTCAAGTCTCTGTGGGTTACAATGAATTGTCAACAAAGTGTTATTTTAAATTACATAAATAAATTTAAGTCTCAGAATAAAAATTATTCTAATTCTCCAGAGCCCAAAAAACTGAAAGGACTTACCCAACATAATTATTTCTTAACACAATTACATAGTGGAGAAAAAGTAGATTTAATAAATTAAATTAAGCAAAAAATAATCATTTTAAATGTGATTATGAAAGAAGTTCATGAAAATATAACTCTAGATTGACCTTTGTTTCTAATTATAGAAAACAAGCTTATTTTTTTACTGTGTCTTCTGATCTATTGTCCATTGTTTTAACACAGATTTCTGGACCTAATCTCAGCTCTATTAAATCAGAAATTCTAGATGGTAGAACCTTGAAATATGAATATTTGTCTCTCTTCAAATATGAATTTTAATTTCACTAAAATAATAAAACCCTTTGCTGTCCACTTATACATTACATGTGCAATATATGCTATACCACACATTAGAATACATATGTAATCTAATTTATCTATTTAATTTTGTCCAACCAAAGTAAAACAAAAAGGGACAGGATCAAATACAGAGGAGATTCAGCCAAATGCATAGCAGATAAGCATGAACGGCTGTTTCAGGATCTCAAGGACTGACTATGTCTTTTAACTTCCTTGTTTCCATTTCCATTTTCAGAAACTATTTTGATTTGACAGCATCAGTTTGACTACCCTTAGAGTTTATGAGAAAATTTCCTGATTTTGTGATTGTTGTGCTTGTCTCTACTTTCTTCACATAGCACTGTCTTCTCCATCTTTTTCTCTTTTTTTTTTTTTTTTTTTGTTCTATGATGAACCAGCCCCATTTCTCTGATTTATGAAAATGCTCCCAAAATGCAGTTGCTTGACTGGTGTGTTTCCCCGACTGACTGGAGTTATATACGGCCTAAACCCCCAACCTGCATGTGCTACATGGAACCAGTATGCATTTCTTCTCTTAAAATTCCCTTACTCATGCTTCCTCTGGGTTTGATTACAAATTCCAGTTCTTAATAATGCCATTTTTGCATCCCTACTTGCTTATGGCTGTTCATTCTTCTTTCTATTATTAGGCTTCCTAGATATTAAATTGGTTTTACTTTTATTCTTTCCATTAATACTTCTCAGAGAAAATCAACCCCATTTCTACTCCATATCCTGAGTTCTATCCTTGATTATTAAATCCTGAATTAATTTATGCAACTATGAAAAACAGTACAACATATACAAAAGAAGACCATAACTCACAACTTCATCCTACACTCAAAATAAGAAATTGGCAGTGACTGAAAAATGGCCTTAAGATCTCAGCTACTCTTTTCCTCCCTAGATTCAATAGAGGAAGCACTAAGGAATTTTAGATGTCTGCTTAACATACTTAGACCACCCTTCTGGAAAGCAGAACTAACCATAGACTGATAGGATTTTAACTACTTTGCTACACACATATATCCACATATATGTGCAGTAAAACTGAAGAAATGCAGTACTTATTTGATTGGATGAAACGGATTTGAATAGAGTAAGATAAAAGGATTCAATTTAATCTAGTAAAAACACAGCTAACGATTTATGGATTATTTGAAATTACATTATTTACTTCATTTACTTCTCTTTGAATTTCAGTTTCCTCATCAAACAGATGAAATAATACCCACCTTGTATAACTGGTACTTAGAAGAGTTCCTGGAATCCAGCAAGTGGTCAATGCCATGTGGGTTTGCTATAACAGAATTGCAGAACTAACAGTTTCCTTAAATTTCATCAAATAAAAACCCTAGATTTCCTTTATAAAGGAGCAGAAATACATGTATTCATTTGATCAAAAAGACAAATGAAAGCAATGAAGCAGAAGAATATTCTATGTATTTATAACAGAAAAAAAAACCTGGACAAGGTGAGGTCATAAGCATGAGAAAAGGCAAATGGTTGAGGTGGCTGTATGTTTCGTATGACATCAATAGGATGTCACTACTAAGGTAAATGAATGACTGACAGATACATCCAACAGTCACTCACATCTGAATCAGTTTAACCACTGAATTTGTTTATTTTCTTGTTTGAAGTGAAAATTATCTGACTCTAGCAAATGAATTGAGATTTTTATGGTTGGAAAAGGAAGGATTAGCAAAAGTTTAATAGGGAGATAGTTCAGGAAAAGGGAACCTTCCACAGACTTCTGAACAGCTGAGAGAATAAGTAGGTTGACAGTCAGATACAGTCGAAGACAAAATATTTCTCTTTGCTAGGGTCTTACCTTCAGGTTTGATACGGTAGGATTTTGACTCAAATATGTTATTGTAGCAACATAAATTGTTATTCTGTACAATACAACACTTCATGTTCTCCAACTCAGTTGATTGAAAGCACTCTTAGATTCTCCAACTTGTTTTGTCCTTCTGGAATCACCAATAATTTTTAAGCACTGCTGTGATTCTGACCTTTCAACACACTTAAAATTTAAGTAGATATTCAAGAAGCAACTTAAAATCGATAAAGAAACTAAAGACTAAGACAAGGTAACTTAAAATCAGATATGGTACAGTTTCTAGATCTATAAATATCCAGAAAAGAAAGAACACAATGACTGATTTTTTCAGGGACTTTTCATGGAAAGTAAGAAAGTCAGGTGGATAATAAAAGGAAGAGCAAGATTTAGATTTATTTGTAGGTGGGTGGTGGACTTTTCTGGAAAAGCAATCCAGAAAGTCAGTATAGCAAAGAAAATATGAGTATAGTATGTGTCATTTGTATGCAAATTACTTTTAAATTGGTTGTGGTACCAAAAATGATCTTCACTTACTAATTAAATTAATATTTTCCTTAATGGCATTTTCCTTCTTTCTCCTTTGTTTTGTGGGGGAAGGTTTAAGGATAGTTTATGATTTTATAAAACATCTCATCATTTTGTAGAGTTAGTCTACCACAAATGAGCAAACAATGCTGCAAATTATTTAAAAACAAAGCACATAAAGTTACTACTACGTAAAAACTATCTACTAGAAGATTAGACAAGCCAAAATGATTGCATTTTTCATTTTAAGGATGGTGTTTTCTTATATTGTAGGTAATGTATGGATCTTACTGCATGTAGAAAGAAGAATGAATGGAGGAGGAAAGGATGTAGACTTGAATATAAAGCAAATTAAAGTAGACATCTAGGTTTTAGAATTTTCCATAATTTTTCTAATTTAAAATAATACAGGTTTACTCCAGAATTTTGTAAGCTACAAACAAAGGAAAAGTTTCCACTCTCTTCTGAAGAATGATTATGAATACATTATTATAAATACTGTATTGAAGCTTTTCCAGTTTTTGGTATATCTATGTTCTGTTGTTCTCTTTAACATTAATTAGAATTTAATGCATATCTAGTTTTCTATCCTCTTTTCACTGATTATCAGCATAAGGATTCTTCATTTTTGTACAATGCCTTGTAAACAGAAAACGAATTACCTCACTGGATGGATGAATGTTTTCTATCCTCACCACCATATTCATCACCCCAATGGCAGGTACTGCATGTCCAGACACTAGACTATAGGTTTTACACACAAAAAAAAATCTTGCTTAATTTTCACAACAGCTATTGTTTTTATCATCAGAACCAGAGGGGAAATTGTGGTAGAGAGGTAAAGTAACTTGCTTAAATTATTAATAATTGGCACAGGCTAGATTAAAAATGATAATGTTGGCTCATGTGCATATACCTAATAAATACGTTGGAAGGTCAAATTCCTTGGTCCTCTATCATTGGAAATTTTCATAGGTACTTCAGTTTAAATATATAGAAATTGCAGAATAACATCGTCCCTCCTCAACTCTCTTTAGATGTTATTTTATTATTTACATTTTTAGTTATACATGACAGTAGAATCCATTTTAATAAAGTTATGTGACCATGGAATATATCTCATTCTAATTAGTATCACTTTCCTGTGGGTGGGCACAACTGTGGAATTCACTTAGGTATTTTCATATGTGTACACAGGAAAATTATTTTGATTTATTCTACTCTTTTCCCTATTCTTATCCCTCCCTTCCCTGAGTTCCTCTTGTGTAATCTACAGAACTTCTTCCCCTCCCCTTCTTCATTGTGGCTTAGCTTCCATAAATCAGCAAAAACATTCGACCTTTGGTTTTTGAAGATTGGCTTATTTCACTAAACATGATATTCTCCAGATGCTTTCTTTAATTGAATATTTCAGAAAAACTATCACTTATTATTCTGAATACTTTGTAGTTTTAATAATTTCACACATCTAGTAAACTCAAAGGAATTAGACTAGTTTCCATTGTATCAAAATATAAGTAATAATATATATACAGGATAAGATGATTAAGAAGAGGAAAATGGTTCAGCATCAAATGCAGTCCATCATTTCAACCTCGTGCATTCAGTAATTCTGTTAATAAAGTTTTGACCTTCAAACCATAAAATTGACAGCAAATCTATAATTTTCACTTCGTTTTTACTTTGTTTCTAATTGTTTTTTGTTGTTTTAAATTGGTACTCATAGCTTTATGTCATATAATATACATGTGGCTGGGGTCTTTCAGCCACATCCTGCGTGGAAGAGAAAATGGTTAAATGCCAGAGGACAACGTTGACTATAAATCAATCAATTACCCATAACTTATCTAATCAATAAACATTCAAGAGCCAATACTCTTTTTAAATGAGAGGGGACGTGACAGGTCTGGCCATACCAGGTCTGACCTCTAACAACATGGAGTAGCCCAACTCTCTTTTTATTTATAGCCACACAGGTAAAGGGACCTGGAATGGGAGGGGCTTCTGTGATGAACAGGATGAGGTGGAGTTAGGGGCGTCATTTTCTCAGGGAAACTATCACAGAATGAGACAGGGAACCACTCCCACACAGCACCACATACTTCCAGGCAATCTGGGCCATTCCTCAGTGGTGGCCAGTTCCTAGAATCCAGGCCTCTGTGTCCCATGGCTCAACCTAGTCTGATTCTGCTAAATAAGAATGGCTCCCCAAACATATGTATATATATTTCATATATATATGAATATATATGTGCATATATAATATATGTATATATATATATATATTGCAGAATGGTTAAATCTAGCTAAGAAGAAATGAATTACTTTTTATAAGAGAAAAGGAAAAGATCTTTGCTATAAATATAATATTTTAGTGTCATCTTAGGATCTACATTTTTTTAAAAATAGTAGACTTCAAAAAATTCCATTTTTGGTAAGGGAGAAAAGGAGTCCTTAGAATTGTTCAAGGTGAATTACTTTTAGTGAGATTACTTAAGTAGCAAAATATTACAGATGAAAGCCTATGTACATAATCAGAGGAAACTATATTCCTCCTGTCTTAAATGACTTATTTATACAACACTTGATTCATTCAAGCATATTTTAAAATACAAATTTTCATATAATCACTAAGAAAAAATAAAAGTAATTGCTATAGTTCAGCACACTGCTGCACACCTGTAATTCCAGCAACTCAGGAAATGAGGCCAGAGGATGACAAGTTTGAGGCCAGATTCAGCAACTTAGTAAGATTCTATTCATTATACTAAACTGTTATTTATATGTATTGTATATGTTACACTATTCAGTATTGCTGATATATCTCATATTATTATAGGCACAGCATTCATTTTGTTAAGGTGTTATTTGTTACTCTTACATATAGTTAGATATTTAAAAATCTTACCTAAGTATATACATGTGCATATATGTGTATGTATATATATATGTATATATATATATATACTTAATTTTTCTCAGAATTTTGTTAAAATTCAACTCATCCTCTAAAGTTATTTTATATGATTTTTATTTATGCTTAGCAAGTTTGCTTTGGCAACATATTCATACATTTTTAGAAATATTTTTACTATATAGTTGTTGTTTAATGTTAGATATAAAGATAGAGAAAAATAGCTGTGTATTTATCCAATTCTGTGTATCCAATTCCTAATCTTGTGGCATAAGGTCTCCCCTCCTTCCTGGTCTCTTTCTTCAGTCTTACTGCACTGTGAGTCCTAGGTTAGGGTTTCAAACTGACATAGGGCTTGAAATACAAGACACAAATCTCTTAAGGACAACATGAAAAGCCAATAGAACTTTAAAGTTTGCATTTTAATTTCTCTCAAGCTTTATGCTGATTGTTAAATATTCTTTCATAGGGTGAGAATTGAACAGAAATGATAGAAGTAAATGGAAGTCTAAGGAGTTATGAAGAAACTTTAGCAGCTGCACATTGCTGAAGAGGCAGAGTCTTGAAATTGAACTATTGTGGAGGCTTGGTATACTAAATGGGGTTTTAATTTAAATCCCAAAAATGCATGACATAGGAGTAATACATAGCTCTTCACAGATGTAGGGACACACCTTAAAATGGCGACCGTAATAACAACAACACCCTCGGGGCAAAAGCCCCCCTCACTAGTGGTACCACCAAGGTGGTGGCCCAGGATTGGCTCATTCTACTTCCGTGAACGTGAACAGCTCGTGGCCACTATTAAATCTTAGGAGACCTCTGCCCTGCAGGCTTTGATGTGTACTGCATGGGCTGTTGACCGTTAAGGTGATTGGCCCTTGCTGGTATCTCCTCCCCTTTCTTTGTTTTTTTTTTCTCACTTGCTCGCTCCCTCATATATCTGTTTCACTTCCTTATTAAATGAGATTCTGCTTCGACAGACCTCCTGGCTGGTGTGGTTTTTCAGCCATCGACACTCATCATCCTGCTCGACCCCGTGCTCCCCCCTGGCTGGCCAGGGAGGACACCCGACCTTTGTTGTTCGGTGCAGAACAACACACAGATGATGATCTACACTCCTGGACTAAGGTTGTTTTCAAAATAGAACATTTCTAATAATTTCTGTATGCACACATAGAGAAATAAAGGTGACTGTTCAATGATTTCAAGTGGTTGAAAATATACCCCCATCAAAAGAATAGAACAGAATTCAGAGTCAATACAAATCAACTTTTTCATCTTATGAGAAATAGGAGGAAAGATAAAACAGGAAAATGAGAAATGCGTAATTATGAAAAGTCTCGCAGATTATACAAATGTTAGAATGGGTACACAGAGACTGAAGATAACTGCTATGAATGAGTTAATGAATATAAAACAAAAATTAACATGATACTGGTGGCTCTTATGTATTTTTTCTAATATCATCAACAAGTAAAATAAGATAGAAAGATGCCTAAATGTTTTACCTGGGCAGGAAACATGCAATGTCATCCTGCAGCATCTTGTGATGCCAGAGAGCATGGATGTATTCCAAAATCAAAATGAAAAAGCAATCAGAACATGCACACAGTCAGCCACAGTGGTAAATGGCTGTAATCCCAGCAACTTGGGAGGCTGAGTCAGGAGGATCACAAGTTCAAAGCCAGCCTCAGCAACTGTGAGGTCACAAGCAACTCAGTGAGACCCTGTCTCTAAATAAAATATGAAATAGGGCTAGGGATATGGCTCAGTGGTGGAGTGCCCCTGAGTTCAATCCCAGTACCCCAAACACCCAAACACACACACACACACACACACACACACACACACACACACAAATAGGGATAAATCAAAAGGGCACAGGAGCCAACTGTAAGTTCTACCAATGCTAAAGATGGACAAATCTGAGCGATAAAGTAAAGTAATATTGGATAATAAATATAATTAGTTCATGTTGATACAAGTAAATGTTTATATAAATTAAAAAATGGTGGCAAAAGGACATATGCCCATGGACATGGGTGGCAAATAATTTTGTAGATACTCTGCCTTCAAGGAAATGTGGTGTTACTGTCCACTAAATGGTATAGCTTATAGTGACTTCCTTTCAATGAGTAAAGTTTGAAAAAGAGTAAAATAGTTTTATAGTGCAGAAAACTGAAAAATATTACCTCAACCAAGAAACATCTTTAAACACCAACAGTTATGTTGATAGCATGTATCCTTAATCAAATATTTCTTCAACTCCTTAACCAAAACAAAACTAAATATAAAAGATTCAATGTTCTTTAAAAGACAACTAGACTTGTAAAATATAATAAGTACAGTGGCAAGCATCTTTGCAAATATTACATGAAAATACCAATTCTACTCAGGAGAAAATTCAATCTACTAAAATTCAATAGAACTAGAAATGAGGGAGATGATGAACTTCAAAGAAAGATGCATTATAAGCATGCTCAAGAAAGAAAACATCTAAATAATATAAAAAGGAAATCAGAACCTCTGGAGCTGAAAATATTGCATCTGAAGTGGTAATCTCATTGGAAAAATTTAGCAGCCTATTAAGAATTGTAGAAAAAAGGATTATTGAAAAGGAATGCAGCAATAGCAAATACTCCAAATAAATACAGGTTTGATGCTTCAGTTATGATGGAGTAATTATTTCCTCCCTAAATATCTAGAAGATGGAACAACAGTCAGGATAAGATAATAATCTTCTGAGATGCAAGAACCCTACAATAGCTCTACCTTCTGCCCTGCTACACATTGAGAACTATGTCAGGGGAAGAGGATCCTAGATATAGAAAAGGAATATTCTGATAAATGCCAGATTGGGGGAGGTGTAGCTGATGAAATGTGTTGAGCCTATGGGAAAGAAGGAATCTACTTCAATAAATAGTTTGCATCTCTCCTTTTTGGGTTTGTTTTGTTTCTTTTAGTTAAGTACTATGAATGAAGGTAAGTATAATTTCTACAATTAAAAATTAGGAATTCAATTTCCATACTAAAGTATTAATTTGAAGGAAGTTACTCTTTTTATCAGTAATGTGAATATTTTTCTCTCATATATATGTATATATATATATATATTTCCTTATAAAATATGAAAACCATTGCAATAATGTTTTTCAAAAATCAGAGATTCAAATAAGATGACAGACAACAGTACATGTGTTATACCAGTGCTTCCAATGCTTACATATTATAATGGTAGAGAATTGAACAAAATATGTTTTATTAAAACCAAAGTGACACAGGTCCATTTTTGCCTTTAATTCTCCATTTTTATCCAATATTTTTTACTCCATTTGTTACCTTATTTATATTTTTTAATCTACCAAACCATAACACAACATACTTAAGTAGAGAAATGGTCCCAAGGATACAAAAAGTTGGATTAGCAACATACTAATGTACTCTACAGTAATAATGCACTAATCATTTGTATTTTCCAAGGAATAAATCTACTACTCCTTTTTTTCCTCCATTTTCTACAATTGAAACTAGGGCCTCACGCATGCCAGGCAAGTGTGCTACCACTGAGCTTTACCCATAGGCTACTTCAAGGATACTCTTATCTCCAAATCAGCATAAAATGAAATTGCTATTGGCTGACTACACAGAGGAATGAGAATACATAAAATAAGAAAATGTAAATATTTTAAGGGTAGTGATGGGTGGACTAAATTGAAAGGAGGGCAATTATATTTTCTGTAAACCATTGATGCAAAGTAAATCAAATAAAATATGTGTGAACCTGACAAAAACAACCTTGTGTAAAGTTGAGACAAAAATATTTTGTACAAATTCAGAATTCATACTTTGGGCAAAGGGAATTTTGACCTGGTACATATGAAAACAACAAACATTAAATTAGTCATTGCAGAACAAATGGTCAATAACATGTTCTATGATCAAATAAAGAATAAGTAAAATAATTGTTGAAATTTGATGTAGAATACTTTAATCCCAATCAAAAACAGCATCAGTAAATCATGAAAATGTTAATAAATGAAAATAATTATGTGTTATAAAATCTACCAAATTTATTTAATTCAATGGAGATTGCAGTAAAATATATTTTGAAAATTTAATAATAAAGCCTCCAAGTGTTTGCCTTCATACGCACAGATTAAAGATTTAATGAAATGTCAGGAGTACAGATGATTCACCCTGTACTCATTTTACATATCATGCATTATTGTTACTCAGTAGAATATTTACTATACCATTAATTTAATATATCTTTATTTAGTAAGTGTAATTTATGTTAGACATCATAGTAATCAAATATTATTCATTTTGAAATATTAATTGCCAGTTATTTTAGATATTTCATTAAAAGCATTAGAAAACAATTTAGTTGTGTGTAAAACCATAGATTAGAAAAGAGATATTAGTGCATAGAAACTCTAAGAACACTAAAATTTTTCGCAGATTCCAGTTTGTCAGTAGAATGGAAAGAAAAATATTCTTTTAAATATTAGGCAAAATTAGGGAAAGTTGATATTTAAAAACTGTCATGATTTATTTGATTTCTACCCATCTTTGAAGTCATCACATAATCAAAATACTACCTGTTAGGCTTTGTATAGTAAATAGCCTAAGTTAACAAAATTATCTTCTTAGGTATGAAGTAACTTAATTTCTCCACAAACATGACTTCTAGTAATTTGAATATGCATAAAAGGATATACAACATGAAAGGATAATAGAATGAGTTAGTTGGGGGCATAAAGAATTAATCAAATAATAGTGCTAAAATAGAGCATGGCAATATCACATTTGTCCTTCTAGGTAGTATTGAGTTTCAAACTGCAAATATATAGTACATTTAATTTTCTAAATATAGCAAACAGATTTAATTTTCCTCTTTAAATTTAAAATCTGATTATTAACATAGAAATATTCATTTTTGGTTTTAGTCATGACCTAGCTAATTGAGGGAAATTAAATGTTTACTATGTATTTTACAGAAGGCAAAAATACAATGTAAAGGCTATTAAAATAAAGAATATTAACATTTGCTCTGTATTGTGCTGCTAAAATAGTGTTTGAAGTTCCATAGATTGGTAGAAATTAACGATCATACAGTTGAATCTGTAATGTCAGATATTTGAGGATTTTTTTTGTTTACATCCAGGAAAGAAAACATTTAAATGTCATCCCCTCATATTTTCAATTGTTATGTACTATTCTTGTATATTTATGCTAGTGAACAAAACACTGAAATACATGCTTATGTTATTACTTGTTCACACACAAACCTGTTGCATTCATGTCCACATGTAAATTTCACAAGCGGTCCTACAGCTCACTGAGTTCTAGAATGACCTCAGTGCTTTAATAGAGCAGATATTTATTTTAATTTCTGAGTTAATAAATTCAATCCTTATGTATTTGAATCTATGTCCACCTCAAGCATCTTTCCTATTTTTTTTTGCTCTTATATCCAAACCACCAATCTTGACATACTTCAAAACTTTGAATTACCTCTTGTTCATTTCCTTTGGAGTTCAAAACCATTAAGATCTTACCCACTGTATTCCATACAGGAATTGAAATTGAAACAGGAATTGAAAAAGTCAACAGTGATTTCCACACCAATAAAATTAATATTTGATTTCCATCATCCATCCTAACCTGTAAACATTTGGCAAAAGATCTTATGCTTAAAACTTTCTTCTCTTGCCTTCTATTCTCTATCAGTCTCTTTTAGTATCTCCTTAGTTGTTCAAATTTTTAAAGTTAGGTTATGCAACTAATCAGTACTCTGATCAATTTTGTGCAAATTTACACTCATTCCCCAGTTTCATTCACTGACAAATTTAAATATTAATCATTCCCTACTGAATCACAAATAATCCAATTTGGCCTAAACTCACTTCTGAACTCCAGACTCCTATGGCCAACTTGGCCAACTTGACATCTCTCAAATTTTTATGGACAAACCAAACTCCTAATTTCTACTAAAACCTAATTTTTCATTTCTCTTTATACCTGTTTCTTAGAACTACCACTCCAAATTACTATTACTTGAGAACTTCACACAACATAAGTTTTCTCATAGTTTTAAAACCTGAAATCAATGTGTTGACAGAGGCTCTGAAAATAAATTAATTCCATTCTTTTATCCTAACTTCTAATTGTTTATTGTCTTTTTAACCAATAAGATACAAGTGTCTTTGAGATCAAGGACTATTTTACTCCTAGACATGTTTTTCTTCATGTGGTTGATATTCAAATATTTGTTGAATTTATGAATCAATGAATCCATCCATCTGAAGTTCTGTCTTTCTAATACATGATTCAACTCCACTTGCAAATAAACTGGGTTTGTCAGAAATGTGAGGCAAATCTTGCAAGCATCTGCCTGTATACCCTGCTTACTCCTCTAATAGTATTTTAATTCCTGGAATAAACATTGACTTTTAAATCTTCTTAATGTGAGGATTTGAAAAGAGATAATTTTTAACTAGTGTAACAAGTTCACACATTTTTTGAGAATGAAAAATGAATTATTTGGTTTTAATTAATTCAAAATAGAATTTTTAGCACTCTCTGATATTACTTTGTCATTATTAATATAAAACTTAAAATTTTTAATATACAACTTGTTATTTTTCTCATCTACTATAACATTTTAATAAAACTCAAAAGTGTTATGACTGTGTTAAGTGGAAAATAGTGAAGTTCCATTTACAGAACAAAAGGTGTTTGACATGATGTCAAAGGCTGTTCAAATATATAATTCATCCCATCTGTTCCTGCCCCTACAGAGCCAGCTGTAGAAGTTTAGAAGTGAAAAAAAGAAAAAGCTTGGCAATTCCTAATTCAGTTTTGATTAGCATAAACTTCTTGTCAGGAAATTCCTCCTTGAACATTAAAATGTCCTAAAAGTTGCCATTTTTTCTCTCTTATGATGCATTATGATTAAGAAATTAAAAATATAAGCAAAATGCCATGTTCTATCTCAAGAGCATGTTCTATGAAATGTCCAGTGGTACAGGTTGCCACAATTTATTAGAGGGTGGGGCTCCTTAAATATAAAGATGTCATCCTTTCCAAATTTTAGCTGTGTTAAAGGGTAAGATTCTTAGGGAAAATATACATGGGAGATTTATGCCAGAACCATTTCCCAGTAGCAATATCAAAAAGAAGTGAAAAATAATTTTCCTAATTGGAAATATGTGGGGAATACAAGGTAAGGAGGATGTAATTAACAGATTTGGAATAAGGCCAGAACTGCAGGGTTAATACCTCTGCTATTTCAAAGAGTGCCCTGGGATGGTGATTGCCTATGAGTGGTCAACACACCTGGCACATTTTATTCAGGATTAATCATAAAATGACTTTAAACAATTTCTTTGGTATGAATGTTGTATGAAAACTACTTAAAATGTGATTTTAATGCTTTAGAAAATAATATAGTTCACCATAATATAACTTGAAGAATAGCTATTTCAAAATGTTAAATTATATTCAACATTTACTAACCAGAAAATCAAATTTCTTAATATGAGGTTTTAAAATAAATGCATTCATTTGCATTAATATTTCTAATTTTTAATACAGTTATCACATAATATAGTTAACTATCAACCTTCTTCCATGTATAGTAATATAACTCAATCATCTTTAAAATGAAATATTTTAAAAGAATCTAGGGACCTACAAGAACCATAATTGACAGCCTTCTACCTCAAAAAACATGATCCTTCTTGTTTCTCCCTGAAAAGATGCTCATCACAGAATTCTATAATCGCATGCCAATTATGTGACAAACTCTTGCTTCAAAAACAATATACATGTCATATTGTACAGAAAGACAACAGTCTTCAGAACACAAAAGACATAGATGGGCAAGAGAGTGTTTATTTGTTAAAAATAAAAGTCACATGAAATATTATAGTTTGCATTTGAAACTGTCATGAGCTTTGTACAATGACTGGAATCCTTTGACAATGAGTGGAAGACTTGACCATTTATTTACCAATGCTTTGAAGGTAAAGATTGGCTCATACTTTAGGTTGCTCATGTTGCTATTGCAAAATACCACAGGATTTGTTGGCTTAAAAGAGAAAAGTGTATTTTCCTACAGTTCTGGAGACTAAAAGCTAAAGATCAAAGGAGGTTTGGTTTGTCATCAGACCTCTCTCCTTTCCTTACAGTGGATCCCTTCTCACTGTGTCCTCACCTGGTCTTCTCTGCATGCAAATCTCAGGAGTCTCTTCTTCTCAGGACAGGAGGCATGCATGTTGGATTAGGGCCTCAACTATATAACCTATATAAATCCTCTTATGACTTCCACAAATAAATTGAGGGGGGAGGAGAAAAGGAATGCATTGCATAATGTTCTACTCTGTATCCCCCAATTCATGTTTTTCTCACATGAAAAATACATGCACCCCCATCCCAACAGCCATGTATTAATCCATTCTATCATCAGTCCTTAATCCAAAGTTTCCTCTAAATATCTTCTAAATTTCTTATGGGTGAGAATTGCTGCATGTTTCATCCTGAGGCAAAATTGTTTGCCAGCTGTGAACTTGTAAGTTGTGTACTTGTAAAGTGGGATAAGGATGAAATACACATTTCTATTTCTTTTTTTTTTAACCCTGAGTTTAATGTTTAATGCATCTGTGGAAAAACAATTTTTAATTATTCAAGAAACCAAAAGGAAAGGAGGAAAAAACACATATGAAGTAGCTATTCCTAAGCAATAACAACACAATTTTTCATGTTTGTTGACACTAATAACAGTAATATATAAAATAGTAAATATCTTTTAGAGATTCACCAGAAAAATTTTCAAAGGAAGAAATCAGATAGAAGGAGGTAATGTGTCCCAAACACAAGTGCAAACCTAATGGAGACAAATTCTGCAGGACTTTGGAGCATCAACATATTTATTTTTGTACGTGATTCTCTGCCTCCAGGACAACTGGGTTGGTCGCTTACCTGTCTTGAAGGTACTTGTCCAAGGGCAGACTGGCCTACTGATACTGAGGAGGAAAAGCCTTGCTTCCTGGTGGGAGTGGCAGTCCTGATAACCTCTGAATCACTTTCAGAGCAGTCTTCTGTTTTCTTTTTTTTTTTTTTTTTTTAATTTATTTTTTTTATTGAACACAAATGGAGTACAGCTATTGTTTCACTGGTTGTACACAAAGTAGAGTCACACCATCTGTGCGCTCATGCATTTACACAGGGCAATGGTATCTGTCACACACTCTGTTATTAATTTTACCCCCCACCCCCCCTTCCCTCTATGCTAGCTATCTTTCCTCCATTCTTGCCATCTTTCCCCCACACATTATGCATCATCATTCATTTATCAGAGAGACCATTCGGCTTTTGGATTTATGTGATTGGCTGATCTCACTTAGCATAACAGTTTCCAACATCATCCATTTACCTACAAATGTCATAGTTTTATTCTTCCTTATAGCTGAGTAATATTCCATTGTGTATATATACCACAGTTTCTTTATCCATTCATCCACTGAAGGGCATCTAGGTTGATTCCATAATCTAGCTATTGTGAATTGAGCAGCTATGAACATTGACGTGGCTGCAGTCTTCTGTTTTCTGAAAAGACAAAGCATGTACACAACCAAATGGCTCAATTGTCCCACCCCACAGAATCCCAGAGGTGGAAATGCCTTTATTTTATTGCATTGTTGTTCTCCTTAGTCCAATCTGGCTAATTATATATATAATCCCACCTCCATTCCTGGCTTCTGCTGAGAAGGCAGAAGAATCAAGTCTATGAATAGTCTTAAGAAATGATTGACCATCATTGAAGTTCTTTTCAGAAAACTCTTTCTCATATTTTTCTTTTTTACTATAAAGACTAAGAATTTCCCCAATCTTCTTCAAGCTTTGGTTCTTTATGTAATTATTCTTTAATTTCTCTCCTCTGATATTATAATAGGCAGCAAAGTTAACAAGGCCATATCTTAAACTACTCAGAAATCTCTTTAGGTAAATATTGCTTTCAATTTCAACCTTTCACAAAATGTGAGAATACAGTTAAACCAAGTTCTCTGCCATGTTATAACTGTAATCATATTTTTTTAAAATTTCCAGTAGCATGTTCCTTGCATCCATTTGAGAGCCTATCAGAACTAGTTTAACATTTATGTTTCTGCCATTTATGTTTCCTCCCTACAAGAGGATTTAGGTTGTCCCTGTGCACTTCAGAATTTGTCCAGTCTGTACCCATTATCCAGTTCCAAAGTCACTTCTGCATTTTTAAGTACTTATGGAGGCAGCCCCCACTTCTAGTGCCAAAATCTGTATTGGTGTGCTTGGACTGTCACAAAATAATGCCACAGACTTGGTAGTTGAAAGAATAGAAATTCATTTTCTTATAGTTCTGGAGATTAGAATTCCTAAATCAAATTGCTAGAATGACTGGTTCCTGGGGAGGTCTTTGCCTGGCTTGTAGCCAGCGGCCTCCTCACCTGGCCTTTACTCTGTGTTGCTATAAACAAAGGGAAAATGCTCCAGATCTTTTTCTTATAAGAGCACATCCTAACAGATTAGGGCACCACTTATGATCTCACTTGACCTTAATAACTTAAAAATCTTTCTCCTCCGTGCTGTCCCATTTCAGGTGGATACTTTAACACGTGCATTTTGTTAGGACAATTCGGTCCATAGTAAGTTATGTGAGCATAGTTACATCTATGTGTATTGTTTCTCTGAGCAACAGAAATATGAACAATGTTGGATAATTTTTTGAAGCACAATGTAGCAAACATTTGGGGAAATGTTCAAATATTTTCATAATCTCCAGAATCAACAATGTTATTTTTCACTTATGTTACTTTTATCTCCTTTGTGTTTCCTATTAATATCATGTGTACATATGAAAATATACACAAATAAAAACATACCTCTTCATTTATGATATCCAACTTTCCCCAAATATTTAAATTTCTATATTGGTTAGATAAAAACAAAATGATAAATGAATTGGCATGTGACATGTGTGTCACAAAAATTAAACATACTGCACTGTGCATGAATTTCCCATTGTTAAACTCTTAGTGTATTTTCTACCAGTATTTATCATTTCTCTAGATTTGTTACAAATTTCATCTCTTAATCCCTCTGTCATTCAATGTCAGAACAAATCTTGAATATTACACTTTGTCATCATATCTAACTGCTGAAATGTACATTATTTTGTTTCAATATGCTGGCTCAACGCTGTCATGAGTGTAGCAAATAATGTTGCCAGCAATTGTAACAAAACAGATTATTGGAAATAGATGATTCTGTTGGATAAAGTGTGAAGTCTGTGGAAAGAAGCTAAGTTTAGAGAAAATCTCTGCAGCTGATTATTGTACTTACAACAAGGCAAGAATTAAGAATTTTCCAGTTTCACTCTGAACAGACAAAGATAGCTGTCTTTATATTGGACTTTTCAATTCACATTTATCTAGCTAGATAAGCAAATATTTTATACTATAATATATAATTAGAAAATATCTTATATGCTCCTCATTTTTTTCTACTCTACATTTATACTAGATATATTAGTTGGAGAGATCAAATAATACAGTCTTGGTTAAAAATAAGAGTTAAGCCTTAAATAATTATAAATTGGTTAGAATAGTTACCAAAAGATAATAGGAAAAAATCAGAAAATGAAATTGCTGTGTATGTGTCACTAGGGAGACAGGTTGTTCTACAGAAAACGTAATATTGCTTTCTTCATGGTTTATTTTTAATCACTAAAATATTATGTGAGTTTCAATCTTTTCTTAAAGCACAATATAAATGATTAGTACTCCTTGGTTACATGTTTTTATGATCACCATACTATTTTAAAATATATTCAATGTTGTTGTCAGATTGTTAAACTTTTTTTTATTTTTATAGACTGCATTTTGATTCATTGTACACAAATAGGGTACAAATTTTCATTTCTATGGTTGTGCACAATGTAGATTCATAGCTTTCATGTAATCATACATGTACACACAGTAATGATGTCTGTCTCATTCCACCATTTTTCATACCCCCGCCCCATTTATTGGTATGAAATATTTGTATAAAATTGGAAAATACTGAAATTTACCCCAGTACAAAAATAAACATGTACACAGGACACACACATGCAAACACTAGTATAGTTACTAGTATACTTATACAGCTCGAACAAATAATTGTTCATTCTAAGACATACTCATTTGAAGTATTCTGGTCGAAGAAGAGACATTATTTCCTATTTATTAATTTGATAGAAGTCAATTAACCTAGAATTTTAGTACATTTTGTTTTGGTTAATTGGTACAATTTTTTTCCTATGAACTGTATTTTGGGTCTTGCTATTCAGGTTGGAATAAGATATTCATAACTGTACTCTCACCATAAACAATTGGAAAACTATATTAAGCTATTTTTTAGTGTACATTGCAAACTTTTAATCACCAGATAATGACCAATGGGAGAGCAACAGGGGAGGTAAAGTTCAGTGACTAAGATTTTATGGTTGGAGGCAATTTCAGAAATTCAAGGACCAGGAGCAGGGCTCAGGAAGAGCCTGGAAGTTCAGTAAATTAAAAGACATAATTGGCATTCAGGGAGTCTGAAGCAGCTGGAAGGTATGGAGAGGAGTTATGCAAAGAAGATACACAGAAAAAAGAGCATCAGAGATTGCAGAGAAACTTGGCTGTGTAAAAAGTGCCTCCCCAACAAAAAGAGGGGAAGATGGGAAACTGTAAACTGTACTGCTGCCAGAGCTCACACTGGTTGGAAACATTTTCCAGCTATGACCAGACAAGATAACTTCAACTGGGAAATTCAATACACAATCTTAAAGGAACGCATTCAGAGTTAGGCTGAAATATTCCTGCAGTCATATGTGTTTTAGTCCTGTGTTAGCAAAGTTTAAAAACAAATCAAGTCAGGCATAATGGTGCATGCCTGTAATCCCAGTAGCTTGGGATGCTGAGGCAGTGAGACCTTGTCTCCAAATAAAATACAAAATAGGGCTGGGGGATGTGACTCAGTGGTCCAGTGCTCCTGGGTTCAATCCCCGGTACCAAAAAAACATTTAAAAAGAAATTGCATAAGAATCACACAGATCTGCAAATAATTTACCTGCCAAGAAGGCCACAGATTTCTCTATATGATGGAAAACATAATATTTAAATATTTAAACACTTAAACACAATATATTTAGAATCTTTGGCATGAAGTGAACATTTTCAGACATGCCAAGAAACAAGTATATGTATGCAGGTCTTCCATGAACACTGCAAATAAAAGAAGAGCTATTAGAATTAGTCAGGGATGTCAGGGATTTAATGAGAAATGTCACACTATATAAGAAAAATATAAAATAAGGATTATATTCTACATAATAAAGACAAGAGATTTTAAGATGTAGTTGATAATACCATAGACAATAATATGCTGAAGAATTAATAAAGTATGTTCAAGATTCAAACTTGAAATCTTTAAAACATTGCTGGAGAAATTAATGAAGGTATAGATAAATTGTATCAAAACATTGATATTGTCAACATAACACCCTCAAACTGAGTATAGATTCCATACAATCCCAATCAAAATCAAATTAGACTTTTATGCAGAAATGAATAAATAGCAAATTTTATATGGAAAATCAAAAACAAAATTGAACAGTCAAAAATTCTGATTTACAAATTTATTTTTGTATTATGATAATCAAAATAATTTGACTTTATTAATAGAAATAGATTGATCAAACATCAAAGTCTGAAAGTTTCATACATTTGTGACAAAAGGAATAAGTTAATCCAATAGCTAAAATAAGCCTTTTTTTTTTTTTTTGGAACCAGGGATTGAACCCAGGGACACTCGGCCACTGAGCCACATCCCCAGCCCTATTTTGTATTTTATTTAGAGACAGGATCTCACTGAATTGCTTAGAGCCTCGCTAAGTTTCTGAGGCTGGCTTTGAACTCACGATCCTCCTGACTCAGCCTCCCAAACCGCTTGGATTACAGGCATGCGCTACCACACCCGCCGAAGTCTTTTTAATAAATAGTACTAAAACCCCCACATATTACAATAGCAAAAATACTTCTCCTCATCTCTCACCTTATCTATGTACATACACACTAACACACTTGCAATGGAAAACAGAAGTAAGGATACAACCTAAACCTATTATGTTCTTAGGATAAAACTGAACAAATACTCATGACCACAGGGCAAGCAAAAAATAAAAGGAAAAAAGTAGAAGTCCAAACCATAAAGGAAGAAATATAAAATTAAATATTCATTGATACAAAAGCATTCTGTTCTGAAAAAGTTAATAAAATGAAAAGTAAAACCACAGATGAAGTAAAAACTTTCACAGTACATGTATCTGACACATTATTAGTATCCAAACTACCTGAAACTTTTATCAATTTATAGTAGAAAGAAAAGTGACAATAAAATTATCTAAAACATCTGAACATATGCTTCATAAAATAGCATTATCAGACTGAAAAACATGGTAATGTGTGCAATGACATCAGTCATCAGGTGAATGCTATTTAAAGCTACGAAGAGACACTACCAACACCACAAATAGCATTATGCCCACTACATACTACATTATGCTATAATGGCTAATAATAAAAAGCCTGAGAATACTCTGTGTTGGCGAAAAGACACCTGAGAAATGTTCCTTGTACAAATGCAAATGAATAGAACCACAACTGGACAGTAGTTTGTTGATATCTTCTCAAGTTTGACAAGTAATCCAACCACTACTCTCCTAAATATCTTAATCTCAAAGCTCAACAAGCTTATAAAGATCAAAAGAGACCAAACATATGAGCCCATTATACATAATGCCGTGACTTCATTTATATGTAGGTCTAGGTAACATTTTATCTATGGTGACAAAACATCAGTGGCTGCCTGGGTCTGGGTGCATATACAGGAACAAGATAAGAAAAGATCTTTTCCTTGTTATGGAAACATTACATATATTGATGGTAATGCTCATTACATAAACATACATTTGCTAAAAATCATTAACATGGGCACTTAAAATGCCCATGTTAATGTATTGTTTTGATTATACTTAATTGATACTTAGTTTTTAAAATGTCAGTCTTGTTTATCTTTTCAATTAGAAGCTTTTTAATTTGGTGTTTTTTTGAGGTAGAGAGTTTGAGATAAAAATGACTTGGTTTTGGACTAAACCCATTATAATATAATGCCAGCTCATAAAAGGCATATTTCTGTAATATATTTTGAGAAAAAATAAATTGATTTTTTCAATGCAGACTAAAGACTATTGAGAAAGTCACACAATTTTCAATGTTGTAATTAAAGTGTCTAGGTTTTTAGAGACATAAAGGTGCATTTGTTTCGAAAAAGGAAGAACACTTTTATAAGTAAAATATTTGGCTATTACAATTGCCATTTAGATATACAACTATTCAGTGGAATTAATTTCTGCTTTCAAAACATTTAAAAATAAAAATATGTAACCGTTCACTTTCAATTTTTTCCTCTTTAAGGTATAAGGTAAAAACAGCAGAATTTTATAGTCCCTATCCATTTGCTGGAAAAAAAATGATTGTTTTATTAAGGTAATCTACTTTGAGAAATCAATTACATTCCTTTAAGTATCATACTGGAATATGATTTTAAAGAGATATCTGTTGAGATGTTATGGTTACATATATATCAAATATCTGATTATGTACCTATTTCAAATAATAAAACTATGTCTTTGACTATTTCCTTATTATCATATTCATGTCTATCTATAAATACAGTGAGTTTTTGTACATTCTGATTATCAGTCGATATAAATCAAACCAATCCAATACTTAGTGCACCAAAATATGGTGGATTTATTATTACATATCTGCAATTGGAGCAAGTCTTGGCAGGGAATTTCTTTTCCATTTGGCATGAATTGGGGCATCATGCTGTTTGTGAGTTGATTTCTTTTGAGGGTTTTCTCACTCATATATTGCTAACTACATGCTGTCAGATGAGAGTTCAAAATATGGTGGGTGGGTTTCAAACGTGAGTATCCTAAGAGAGAGTACCAAATGCAAACTCTATCACTGCTTTGCAAAATGATTAGCAGAGTTTAATATACAGCGAACACACGCAAACATTATAACTTAGAAATTCTACTAATAGAATTTGAATGCATTTATACCAGAGAAAATGTATAGGAGTTATAACAGTATCATTTAATTGGAAAAAGGAAAAATAAACTGTGAAAACATCCTCATTATTCATCAACATCAAAATGGGCAAATAAAAACATATTTACTCAGTGGAACACCATTCAAATTATTGCTACGTATGGTAGGTAATATAGATGGATTCACATGTATAATTCTAAATAAATGCACCTGAAACTATACTTGCAAGAGCCATAATGCATAATGTTTGAAACCTGTCGAGACACATCTGTGGAGATACAAGTCAGCATTGTTGTTACTTTGGGAGAATAGTATTAATCAATGGATGCAATACAAGGAGCTGGTTCTATTTCTTATTTGGGTGCTGGCTACATTAGTGATTAGACTTAATGAAAATGCAAAGAACTGTAAATTTTATTTTGTTTACTCTTCTGTATAACTGTTATGTGGCAATAAAAAATTTAATCAAAATACATGAGTAGTTGATTATTTCATATAATTTGTACATTCCTTACTTCATGGTGTTTTGGGATTCTTTTATATGCCCTGCCTATGTGCAGTTAAATATAATTCCTCTTTGCATATTTTTAAAACAAAAATAAATATAAAAACTTTTAAACAGCCAACATTTATATAAAACCTGCTATGGAATACTAGGTCAGGAAAAGGATTGCCTATTAGGAGTGAGGTGACTCAGGAAAACCAGTAACTTAGGTCTCTGATAGAACCAACTTCTGAAACCTAGCTCAAGAATACCTGAGTGGTATAAAATCACAGTAATGTTTTGTTTTGATGATATTCCATTTAAAAATCCTTAAGTAGATAGAAGGAGAAATGATTAAAAAACTGTCAACTTAGGGACATTAATATTATACTCAACACAGAAATGGCCATCCTTACCTTACGTTGTGAATATATTTCTAACTGATTTAAAACTGTTCAAGTCCAAAGTTAAGACAAGGAACCTGATTTTGATTACATTGCAAATAAAAATGATATCACAACTTATTTTCATAATTGGGGCAATGATCATTTACATAGAACCTTTTAAATCCTATAATTCAACAACTAAGGTTAGGAAGATAGAAATTTACTACCAGCTTATAAAAACCAATTTGATGGAGATTATTCTGGGTTGAGTTTTGACCTTCCTTTTCCAATTCATCTGCTGAAGCCTCAACCCCAGAAACCCAGACTGTAACTATATTAAGAGATAATGACTTTAAAGAGATGGTTAAATTAATATGAAACTATTAATGAGGGACCCTAATGAAATATGACTGTTGTATTGATTTTTTTTTAATTTATTTAATTTTGATTCATTGTACACAAATGGAGTACAGCTATTTCTCTGTAAACTCTGTTTCTCTGGTTGTACACAAAGTAGAGTCACACCATCTGTGCATTCATACATGTACACAGGGCAATGGTATCTGTCTCATTCTGTTATTATTCTTACCCCTCCACCCTGACCCCACCCCTCCTTCCCCCTATGCTATCTATCCTTCCTCCATTCTTGCCTCCCTTCCACCCCGCATTATGCATCATCATTCACTTATCAGAGAGATCACTGGGCCTTTGGGATTTGGAGATTGACTAATCTCACTTCACATGACAATCTCCAACATCATCCATTTACCTGCAAATGCCATAATTTTATTCTTCTTTATGGCTGAGTAATATTCCATTGTGTATATATACCACAGTTTCTTTATCCATTCATCTATTGAAGGGCATCTAGGCTGGTTCCACAATCTAGCTATTGTGAATTGAGCAGCTATGAACATTGATGTGGTTGCATCACTGTAATAATCTGATTTTAAGTCTTTGGGTATAGGCCAAGGAGTGGGATAGCTAGGTCAAATGGTGGATCCATTCCAAGTTTTCTAAGGAATCTCCACACTGCTTTCCAGAGTGGCTGCACTAACTTGCAATCCTACCAGCAATGTATGAGTGTACCTTTTCCCCCACATACTCACCAACACCTGTTGTTGCCTCTATTTTTAAAAAAAGACATTCTAATTGGGGTGAGATGAAATCTTAAGGTGGTTTTGATTTGCATTTCTCTCATTACTAGGGATGTTGAACATCTTTTCATAAATCTGTTGATTGCTTGTAGATCTTCTTCTGTAAAGTATCTTTTCATTTCCTCGGCCCATTTATTGATTGGGTTATTAGTATTCTTGGTGTAAGATTTTTGAGTACTTTGTAGATTATGGAGATTAGTGCTCTATCTGAAGTGTGTGTGGCAAAGATTTTCTCCCACTCTGAAGGCTCTCTCTTCACATTGCTGATTGTTTCCTTTGCTGAGTAAAAGCTTTTTAGTTTGACTCTATCCCAATCATTGATTCCAGCTTTTATTTCTTGCGCTTTGGGAGTCATGTAAGGAAATCTGGTCCTAGGCCAACAAGATGGATATTTGGACCTATTTTCTCTTCTATTAGGTACAGGGTCTCTGGTCTAATTCCTAGGTCCTTGATCCACTTTGAGTTGAGTTTTGTACAGGGTGAGAGATATTGGTTTAGTTTCATTTTGCTGCATATGGATTTCCAGTTTTTCCAGCACCCTTTGTTGAAGAAGCTATCTTTTCTCCATTTATGTTTTTGGCTCCTTTGTCAAGTATGAGATACATGTATTTGTGTGGGTTTTTCTCTGAGTCCTCTATTCTCTACCATTGATCTACCTGCCTATTTTGGTGCCAATGCCATGCTGTTTTTGTTACTATTGCTCTGTAATATAGTTGAAGGTTTGGTATTGTGATACCCCCTGCTTCGCTCTTCTTGCTAAGAATTGCTTTAGCTATTCTGAGTCAATTTTTCCTCCAAATGAATATCATGGTTGCTTGCTCTATTTCTATGAAGTCCATCATTGGGATTTTAATTGGAACTGCATTGAATTTGTATAGCATTTTTGGAAGTATGGCCATTTTGACAATACTCATTCTGCCTATCCAAGAACATGGGAGATCTTTCCATCTTCTCAGATTTTCTTTAATTTCTTTCTTTAGTGTTCTGTTGTTCTCATTGTAGAGGTCTTTCACATCTTTTGTTAGATTAATTCCCAAGTATTTTATTTTTCTTGAGGCTATTGTGAATGGTATAGTTTTCCTAATTTCTCTCTCAGAGGATGCATCACTTACAAATAAAAATGCATTAGATTTATGAGCATTAATTTTATATCCTGCTACTTTACTGAATTCATTTATGAGTTCCAGAAGTTTTCTGGTGGAATTTTTAGGGACTTCTAAATAAAGAATCATGTCATCAGCAAATAGGGATAGTTTGAGCTCTTCTTTTCCTATTCGTATTCCACTAATTTCTTTGGTCTAATTGCATTGGATAGAGTTTCAAGGACGATGTTGAATAGTAGTGGAGAAAGAGGGCATCCCTGTCTTGTTCCAGTTCTCAGGGGGAATGCTTTCAATTTTTCTCTGTTTAGAATGATGTTAGCTGTGGGCTTAGCATAGATAACCTTTACAATGTTAAGGAACGTTTCTACCATCCCTATTTTTTCTAGTGTTTTGAGTATGAAGGAGTGCTGTATTTTATCAAATGCTTTTTCTGCATCTATTGAAATAAACATGTGGTTCTTGACTTTAAGTCTGTTGATGTGGTGAATTACATTTATTGATTTCCGGATGTTGAACCAACCTTGCATCCCTGGGATGAAACCCACTTGATCATGGTGCACTATCTTTTTAATATGCTTTTGTATGTGATTTGCTAAAATTTTGTTAAGAATTTTTACATCTATGTTCATTAGGGGTATTGGTCTGAAATTTTCTTTCCTCAATATGCCCTTCTCTGATTTTGGTATCAGGATGATATTAGCTTCATAGAATGAGTTTGGAAGGGTTCCCTCCTCCTCTATTTCATGAAATACTTTGAGGAGTATTGGAATGAACTCTTCTTTGATGGATTTGTAGAACTCGGCTGTGAATTCATCCAGTCCTGGACTTTCCTTTGTTGGTAGGCTTTTGATGACTTCTTCTATTTCATTGCTTGAAATTGATCTATTTAAGTTGTGTATGTCCTCCAGATTCCGTTTGGGTGGCTCATATGCCTCTAGGAACCTGTTGATGTCTTCTAGGTTTTCTATTTTGTTGGAGTATAAATTTTCAAAGTAGCTTCTTATTATGTTTTGTATTTCAATTGTGTCTGTTGTAATATTTCCATTTCCATCACGAATTTTAGTAATTTCGAGTTTGTCTCTCCTTCTCTTTGTTAGCGTGGCTAAGGGTTTATCAATTTTGTTTATTTTTTCAAAGAAGCAACTTTTTGTTTTTTCAATTCTTTGAATTGTTTCTTTTGTTTCAATTTCATTGATTTCAGTCTGATTTTGATTATTTCCTGTCTTCTACTACTTTGGGTGATGATCTGTTCCTCTTTCTAGGGCTTTGAGCTGTAATGTGAGGTCATTTATTTGTTGACTTTTCTTTCTTTTATTGAAAGCACTCCATGAAATGAATTTTCCTTTTAGCACTGCTTTCATAGTATCCCATAAATTTTGATATGTTGTATCTTTGTTCTCGTTGACCTCCAAGATTTTTTTTTATTTCCCCCTAATGTCTTCTGTTATCCATGCATCATTCAATAGCATATTATTTAATCTCTATGTGCTGGAGGAGTTTCTGTTTTTAGCTTTATCATTGATTTCTAATTTCATTCCATTATGATATGATAGAATAGAAGGTAGTATCGCTATCTTTTTGTATTTGCTAAGAGTAACTTTCTGGCATAACGTATGGTCTATTTTAGAGATGGATCCATGAGCTGCTGAGAAGAAAATATATTCGCTTTTTGGCGGATGGAATATTCTATATATGTCTGTTAAGTCTAAATTAGCAAATGTGTGATTGAGTTCTATGTTTCTTTGTTCAATTTTTGCTTGGAAGATCTGTCCAACGATGGGAGAGGAGTGTTAAATTCATCCAGTATTATTGTGTTTTGGTCTATTTGTTTCCTGGAATTGAGAAGGATCTGATTGACAATGGTACATGGATGCACCACTGTTTGGTGCATAAATATTTAAGATTGTTATGTCTTGCTGATTTATGCTTCCTTTAAGCAGTATGAAATGTCCTTCTTTATCCCTTCTGACTAACTTTAGCTTGAAGTCTGCTTTATCTGAAATGAGGATGCTAATTCCTGCCTTTTTACTAAGTTCATGTGCGTGATATGTTTTTTCCCAACCTTTCATCTTTAGTCTGTAGGCATGTTTTTCTAAGAGATGAGTCTCTTGAAGGCAGCATATTTTTGGGTCTTTCTTTTTAATCCAATTTGCCAGTCTATGCCTTTTGATTGATGAGTTTAGGCCATTTACATTTAGGGTTATTATTGAGATATGACTTGTATTCCTGGTCATTTTGACTTATTTCTGGATTTTAATCTAACTTGATTTTTCCTTTAATTGGCTGTTCCTTCAGGGTAATTCCTCCCTTTGCTGACTTACATTGTTGTTTCTCTTGGAATATTTTGCTGAGGATTTTCTGTAGGGCAGACTTTCTATTTGTGAATTCTTTTAGCTTGTGTTTATAATGGAAGGATTTTATTTCATCTTCAAATCTGAAGGTTAGTTTTTCTGGGTATAAGATTCTTGGTTGGCATTCACTTTCATTCAGTGCTTGGAATATGTTGTTCCAGGCCCTTCTTGCTTTTAGGGTTGGGGCCGAGAAATCTGCTGATATTCGTATTGGTTTTCCCCTATATTTTATCTGATGTTTTTCTCTTGCAGCCTTTAAAATTCTGTCTTTGTTTTGTATGTTAGGTATTTTCATTATAATGCAACTGAGTGTGGATCTGTTGTGATTTTGTGCATTTGGTGTCCTATCAGCCTCTTGAATTTGATTTTCCATTTCATTCATCAGATTTGGGAAATTTTCTGATATTATTTCATTGAACAGATTGTTCATTCCTTTGGTTTGTATCTCTGTGCCTTTCTCAATCCCAATAACTCTCAAATTTATTCTTTTCATGATGTCCCATAATTCTTGGAGGTTCTGTTCATGATTCCTTACCATCTTCTCTGTCTGGTTGAGTTTGTTTTCAAAATTAAATATTTTGTCTTCATTATCTGAGGTTGTGTCTTCTAAGTGATTTAGCTGCTGATTAAGCTTTCTATTGAGTTTTTAATTTGGTTTTTTGTATCCTTCATTTCAAGGATTTCTGTTTTGGTTTTTTTTTCTCACAATTTCTATCTCTTTATTGAAATGATCTTTTGCTTCCAGCACTTGCTCTTTTAGCATTGCCCACATTTGCTCTCTTGTCTCCTCCTTTACTTCTCGGATCATTTTAATTATGTACAACTCCCTTTCTGACAATGCTTCTGCCATGTTGTCATTGGGTTCTTTTTTTATAGTATCTGGGTTTGTTTGGGACATTTTCTTCCCATGTTTTCTCATGTTGCTAGTGTATCTTCCCCTCTACTAGTGCGAATCCTAGGTATTGCATTTTCCCCTTAAAGACTTATAGGGTTCCTGCCTATTTTCAATACCTCCCCTTGAATTGAGAGATCAATATTAGCAACACACCATATAAAAAATGTGTCCTTAATCTAAATAGTCTGTATTAAGATATTACCAGTGTTGTCTTAATAAAAAGAGATGAGTTCAAATTATTATCTACAGCATAATCAGTAAGTTTGCAATAAGTACTGCAATTTCTAATGTTGGACAGGGAGGATGAGGAGGAGTATAGGATGAAACACTAATGAGATAAGAATTGAGTTTATCGATATACTATGTCATATGAATAGTGGAAGTGGAATTAAAAGAAATAGGCTTTTAGTGTGAGGAAAAAGAGATTCTCCAAGGAAACGGATATGTAAGAGGAAGATAGAGTGATAAGAATATTAATAAGAGAAAAAGGTAGGAATATAGTGGGATATTAGGAATAATCATAGTAATACAACTAATTTTAAAACATTCTGCGATAAAAATATACTGTACAGTTCAAACTTCTTATTTTTCAATGGCCTGATGTTTGAGAGGAGCCTGATGAAGCAGTGACCCAAGAAGGGTGCTGTCCCACTACCTCCAGGTTGGGAATGATCAATGCTTCTGGGCAGAGGTGGTTGATAGATGATCAGTTGCAGTACAGGCACTAACTCCAGGCCAGGGGGTGGGCCTGGGCAATAGACCAAGTTGGGGAAGGGGTGCAAACCTGTTCTTAGTGATGGAGACACTGGGCTTGAGGGCCCAGGCAGGCCTGAGCGTCACACTGGGGATTCAGGCGACCACAGGCGGGTGCTCTCTCCAGGAGAGGCTGTAAAATGGCACAGAAAGGCCTGAGATTTGCACTGGTGACTCAGGCAGCCGCAGGCCAATCCTCTCTCCCGGAGATGCTGTAAAATGGCACCAAATGGCCTGAGATCCACGCTGGGGACTCAGGCAGCTGCTCTCTCCAGGAGACGCTGTAAAATCTGGTGTATTTATAAAAAGAATTATTTGGATACAATTAGAGACTCCTGGTGTGGGCACACACACAGGAGAGGTCACCGGTAGACACTGCAAGAGGAGGCCACCTGCAAGCAAAGGTGAAACCAAAACTGCCAGCACATCAATTTTGACTACCTAGCTTCCAGGACTGTGAGAACTGGGCTACCAGTTTCTAGAAAATAAATTTATTATATTTAGCCACCCTTGAATGTGACCTTTTTTTTTAATAATCTCCCTATCAAATTAATAAAGTGGATTATATTTTTGCAAAATGATTGTGCATATAAATAAAATTTGCTATCTTGTTAAGAATTACTTAGCAGAAGTATAAGCTTCATAAAATGAATCATTAGTCCTTATCCATTCAGATTTCAGAAAAAAATTTCCAAGAAATTGGTTTTTTTTGTATTTGAACCAGAGAAGTGAGCTGGATTCAGTGAGGTGAAATGGACATTATTCTAGGAAGATAAAACAGGATGGGAAGAACGTTGGTCAAAGTCTAACATTAGTGTATCAGGAAAATAGAAAATAAAGAGGAAAATGACACATGCTAAGGTTGTGTTGGTCTGTAGGGCACAAATCAAATATAATTGTACCTATACATGTATATTATATATACATACTTACACATATAAACATATAACTCTAATACATCTACCATTTTTAACACATCCTTGAATTTTATTTTTTGACATAATTTTTATTTTAAAACCAATGTTTTGAATCTTACCACATATGATACCTATTTAAATATTAAAATTTTTTATAGATATAAGATATTTGAGGAAAAACTAAATTTATACAATTCTGATAGCATCCTTTGTGTATACATTATTATTAAGGAGATACATGTGCTTATTTATTCTTGCTGTTTGCCAAATTTCATTCATTAGAAAGTCTTACTTAACAGATACTAAAAATAACAACAATTTAGAGTGTAATTTGCCAGAGACAAAATTAGTCAAGTCAGTGAAGACAATTAAATGAGACAGTTTAATAAAAACTCCATAAATATTTCAGCTAGCCCATTAGTGATTTCCCCTTCTTCTACAAAAAACAATACTTCCTTTCCTTCTTAAAGTACATTTAATTAACCTAATATAATGCACAATTTGATTACAGTATTTCTCTAATTTTTCTTACGCATTAACATATGAGAAAGGACAGCATATTTTTTAATGCATCCTGGAGGAAGGTGGCTGCTTCATCTTTCCCTGGTGAGGAGACCATGGAGGGCAGCAGAATCTGGTAATTAGGAACACAGGTGCTGGGTACAGGCAGCCTCCTTTGAATTTCAAATCTGCCGTTTCCCAGCTGCCTGCCTGAGGGTAAGCTGTTTTACCTCTCTATTACTCAGTTTTTCCATGTGGAAAATAGAAATGATAGAAAATGCTTAACTGATAGAGTTATTCCAAACTTTAAACAGAATCTAGTTTATTAGATTCTAGTAAAAAGCTTAGAATCTGGGATTTAGCTTAAATGAAGTATTTGCTTTTGTGGTTTATGTCTATGACTGTATTTATCTATGATCATATGAATATGGAGAAAGATATGGGAAGTTGAAAATGTGGTAAATAATAACAGAATGGTAATGAGGATAGAAAAATGAAAGAGGAGACATGAAATACAGGGATAAAAGGCTAACAAGAAATAAACATGGCTGGCTGGGTGGGGTAGTGCAGGCCTGTACTCCCAGCAGCTCCAGAGGCTGAGGCAGGAGTATCTCAAATGAAAAGCCAGCCTCAACAATGGCGAGGTGCTAAGTAACTCAGTGAGACCCTGTCTCTAAATAAAATACAAAATAGTTCTAGGATGTGACTCAGTGCTCGGGTGCCTCTGAGTTCAATCCCTGGAACAACTCCCCCTCTCCAAAAATAGAAAGATGACACAATTAATCACAGACCTTTTTAGGAAATGACATATACTTACATGTGCTTTTTGAGTCAACTTTCAAATCAATGTAGTTACCTCCATTTACAAAAACCTTTTTGCCTTTTCTCCTATTTATCTCTCAGGCATCACATGTATTATGATACAAGAATAGAGAACAAATAAATTATACATATATTACTTCATTTATAACAGTTATAGCTGTTAATTAGAAATTCCTAGAAAAAGTAATTATTCAAAGTAATATTTCCTTGAGTCATCTAGGAAATCCTAATTTCCTTATTTCATTTGACCATTGATTCAACCACGTGCCTTGGTTGGATATTTCTAGGTAAATACAGGTTCAAACAGTTCATGAAGAAGAGAAATACATTGGAAAGGAGGCCAAGAAGATGAGCACAGGGATTTATGGTAGAGATTTGTGAAGTTCTGTTGGAGACTTCCATATTCTAAGGGGATTAGGAAGCAAGTTTTTCAGCTTTAAGCAAGAATAGAAGAAAGATTGTATTTGGAATAAGGTGTCAAAATCTTCTGAGAAATAACAAAATTTCAGAGCAGCATTTATTTATTTGTTCTTTATAGATATACATGACAGTAGAGTGTATTCTAAAATATTATAAATGCATGGAGTATAACTTATTCTAATTGGGAGCCAATCCTGAGGTTATATGTAATGTGGAGTTACACTGGTCGTGTATTAATAGATGAACATAGCACTTATGTCCAATTCATTCTACTGTATTCCCTGCTCCCAATGCCCCTCCCTTCCCTTCATTCCCCTTTGTGTAATCCAATGAACTTCTATCCATCCCCATTTCCTGCTTATTGTGTGTCAGCATCCACAGATCAGAGAGAATATTTGGCTTTTGGTTTGGGGGGATGGGCTTATTTCACTTAGCATGGTAGTCTCTAGTTCCATCCATTTACTAGAAAATGCTATAATTTTACTCTTCTTTATGGCTGAGTAACATTCTACTCTGTACATATACAACAATTTCTTAATCCATTCATCTATTGAAGGACATCTAGGTTGGTTCCATAGTTTAGCTATTGTGAATTGAACTGCAATAAACATTAATGTGGCTGTGTCACTGTGGTGTGCTGATTGTAAGTCCTTAGGAGTGAGATAGGAGGAGTGGGATAACTGGGTCAAATGGTGGTTCCATTTGAAGTTTCCTCAGGAATTTCCATACCGCTTTCCATAGTTGTTACACCAACTTTCATTTTCAGAACAGCATTTGAACTGTGTGTATTGTTAAGACAATTAATCATTTTATTTTGCTTGTTAATTAAACTGTTAAATATTACTGAAAATCATCTGATCTCCTTTTTTTTAATCTGTCCTGTTTCATAGTTGCTATCCCCTCACCCCATTTTTCATTTACCTTTTACTTAAATTAAATTCTGAGGGCTTCTCCTAGAATGTAGCTCAGTGGTAGAGCATACTGGGTTCAATTCCCAGTACCATAAATTTTATTTTGCCTTCATTTATTCCATTTCCAATGCACGTTTTTTCATGATTTCAAATTTCTGTCTTATCTTTAAGATATTAAAACATTTTTAAGAAGGAATCTGCTAGCAAAAAAAAATGCCTTGTTTTGATTATTTTGAATAATCTTTACTTCTCCTGCATTTTGAAGAGTATTTTCATAGGTGTACATTTCTTATTTTATTTCTTAGTCTTGCTTTCAATTCTTATAAAGAATTATAAAACATACATAGGCTATGTGTCTGACTGATTTTTATGCTTTTTTCTTTGCCTTTGTATTTCAGCATTTTGAAAATGAAAGCCTATGTATGAACTTTTTAGATCTGTACCCTGTTCATCATTCTCTGCAATTCATGCACCTGCATTTTTTGTCTAACACTGATTTTGACTCAGACATTATTTCTTCTTCTTTATTCCTCATTCATTATCTGAGACTCCAATTACACATATCTTGGACTACTTGATATAGTTTTGAAACTTCTGAATTCTGTTTGTTCTCTTTGTATTTTGATGTGGATAACTTCCATTCACCTTTCTTCAAGATCACTAACACTTCAAGGTCAATAACTCTAGCAGGGGTGAGTTTAATGTCAGCTCTATTAAAGGCCTTCTTCATATGTGTCTCTACATTTTTATTTCTATTATTTCCATTTGATTCTTAACTGTTTTATCTCATCTCTTATAATGCTGATGTGCTCTTGCAAGTTGTCTGAAAACTGCTGCATTAGATCCTTTAACATTTGAATGGCATTTATTAAAATTCCCTGTCTCATAATACTGAAGTCTGTAATGAGCAATTTCAGACTGTCTTTTAAACAGATCATTTCTTCTGTGTCACTTTTGTGTGTGTGTGTGTGTGTGTGTGTGTATGTGTTTGATTATTAAAAACCACACATATTTGTGAGTGGAAGAGCAAAAACTGGGATAAATGTATTAGATGCAGATACAAATATTGATATGGGTATTTATCTGGTTCTTCCTATTTTGTGAATCAGAACACTGTACTGATTACCAATGCTAGAATAGTACACTACATGGAGAATAGAAATCATCATCACTATGTCAACCACCAAAAAATTCAAGTCCAAGACCTGCTACGTATTCTGTCTTGGTGTTGGAGTCACCCAGGAAAACACAACACAGTCAAGCACTATGTGGAACACTTTATGTAGAGAAAAGACCAAATCTGGTCAGCAATTGGCCTTATTCACACCTCTCTCTTGCTGCTCTGAGACTCCCTTCCCTTCTCTCCATTATCCATGAAACATTGGGGCATGCCCAAGGGCTAATGACTCACAAGTTCAGTTAGCTTAGAAGGTTTTGAAAGACCATGCATATGAGATCACCCTTTGGAACATGTTTGTTAGTTTTACTTGAGTATTGCTAACACTTTGATGGTGGCTGGGAGAGGAGGATTCTCTTCTGTATAAGTAGGTCCAGTGAATATTAGTCTGAGAGTTTGGATCCTCAAATGTGTTCTCAACCCTGCTCCATCTGTAGTGCAGGACTTTTGTATTCCTGCCTCTCCTCCAAGACAGAACTCACATCTTTTTTGAAATGTTGCTATTATAATATCTGAATTTATGCAATAAAAAAGTAAATTTAGAAATAAATTAAAATTTGTGCTAATATGGTCAAAGTATCAGGTCAGTCAATATAATTTTCTTTGCAATGAAAAGTGATTTGGAGATAACTTTTAGATAAGTACTGTCTGGTCTGGTTTTGTAGAATTGAGTAAACTTGGAGATCTTTCATCATTTCCAACTGCCTTTATGAGCTAAGATGAATGTCTATGTACAGTATATAGAATTAGAGCATAATTCCTTTTCTGAAACAGTGAATGACAGACTAATACATATTGAAATGAAATTATAATTTTTCTTGAAGCATTTTATGAACTTCTGCAAAGGTATTTAAATAGTCAAAGAAAGATATATATTTTCTGGATGAAAAATATTGTGACATTACTCATAAAAATGATTGGCCATTTAAAAACTCATAACATAGATGAATGTGTCTAAAATATAAAATGAAAATGCATTCTAAGTCTGTTTTTTATTACTTTGCCACCGAAGCATTTGCATTTTATTAACTATGAAGACTATATTGAGCATCTAAGCACCATTGTTTCCAAAAGAAATTTTGAAAAACAGATAATGATGAGCATGAATATAAAGTTGGAGAATAATATATAAGATACCAGTTGTTCATAATTCTGTGCTTCAGGCCAAGTAAAACAATCCATATGACTGAAAGTAACCTGAAAACATTTTTCACATTTGAAAATATTATCTGTACCATCTCAAACACATTCTTACCATATTTGACCTTGCTCTTTTACATTTTGAGGGGAAAAAACTCTCTTCATATAGAGAGTTGTATTTGTTAATTTCTTTTTTAACCTGTCATCACTGAAAACATAGGTAACAGGCTTACAGTAAGATACCATTTATCATTCTTTGCTCAAATGACAAATACTCCAAATTCATTTGATGTGCAATAAAGTGCCTAGTATAGTATTTGCCATCGATACCAAATTTTGGTTAAGTCACAATGATTTGTCTTAAGAGTTGTGTACTCACAGAATTCTGAGTTAGATTCTCAGATTAACCTCTTTGATTATCAACATCCTCATTTTTTGAAATGTATTCTTCAGATCATTGGCCCTATCAGATGGTCTGGGACGTACTTTATCATCAAAAAAGCTTAGAAATGTTATCTATTTGAGACATGACATATAGCATCCCTTTCAATTGACAACATTGATACCTGTCATTATAAATAAATGTGTATATTTTAAAAACTATCATCCCCACGATTCTTTGACCAGGAAGTCTCTTTTTAAAGCAAAACACAAATTAATATCTCAATGGACTACTATTCTATAGTACCATATTCAGGAGATACTTTGCTTTTGAAAGTGATTCATCTAAAAATTTCCTTATGTTCTAAAAGAAGTAGCTCTGGCATCAATCCTATACAAAAACACAGACATTCATGTACAGTCACACACACATGTACACGCCAAAAAGAAAATTAAAAAAAAGAAAGAAAGAAAGAAAGCACATCGTTTTGTAGGTTGGAATCTTAATTAAGATTACTTAAACATCCTTAATTCCTTAGGATGTTTCCAACCCCCCACACCAGAGAGAAGCAGTAGTGAATAACAGAATATATAACTACTTCTAGAAACAAAGAAACAAATTTTTAAATGACATAACAGAAAATTAAACTGCACACATTTTCATAGTAAACCATATAGAAAGATACATATGAGATGATAAATCTTCAGAACCAAGGAAAATAAATATTGAGAGTTAATTAAAAGAAATCTCTCTCATGTGGTCTTGCCTGAATTACATTAATTCCTTGTGTAAATAATCTTCTTTTAGTTTTTATATGTAAATATTAGGATGTGCATTAGTAAAACACAAAGAAAAATACCCTATGTTCAGTTGAAAAACTTCTCCACCTTAAGACCTGAAGACTCTTACCCCAGTAACCTGATAACATCAAAGGAAATAAAAAATTTTATTTGATAATTTCAATACACAGGAAGTTAGAGTAGCCAACCCCTAACTTTATTCATTATAATATAGGTGAGAGGATTTGTCAGAGAAGAAAAGCAGATTTTATATGTAAATAAGTGGTTAAATATAATAAGATCAATAGGGAGGATATGGATGGGTTAATTCTCTGAATAATTTTTGAGCTTTTCCTATTATGCAGGTTATTGATAGCACATAGGACTTATTTCCTAACAATTATCTTAAGGACGCTTGAATATGGTGGATGATACCTTGAAATATAAAATAACTTATTATTTTATTTTTGTTAAACAATGAGGCCTATGTTTCATGGGACCAATAGACTAGTTAAAATGAGACAATTTAATTCCCATTATTCTATGAGCAAAATAACCATCTACATTATTATACACTTGTTATATTTTTGTTGCATTTTTTACATCTTTGCTGATGTTGATCCCTGTTTAACTTTATGGTGGGGTGTGTGTTTCATTCCAGATATAATGCAAAGTGTTTTTCCCATGCCAGGTATCTACTGCAAAGTAGGGAAAAGTTCTTATTCTTTTACTCAACTTCGCCAGGGGCAGATTAGACAGAAAAAATTAATATCCAGCCATAATTTCAAAATCTCATTTGAAGAGCCCTCAATACACAGATATTCCATTTAATATAACATGTAATACACAGCTGAAGAAAGTATTTTAAACATAGAATTGCAAGCATTTTATATTACATTTTATGGAGTAAAATGATGTTTGACTTATATTAAAATAAATGCATAATATACATACAGAAAAGGCTCTGAAGTATTTGAAAAATAACAATAAATATAAATAGTTATATACCTCTTCCTTCCTAAATCTGAAAATACCATAAACATGTTCAATTTTACAGAGAGGGTGTATCTTTGAACTTCTGAACAAAATACAAGAAAACAATATTAGAGTGTGATATTTTCTTTCATTATGTTCAAACAGCATAAATTCAGTACTATTACAGTAATAATATAAGTTCAGGTGTTTCTCTTAAAAAGATGAAAATGTCACTAATAAAGGACAGTACAAAGCTTATGCTTCAAAGCTTAAAGTGTCTGAATTTTTTTAATTTAAAAGAAAATGGGCATGGTTGATTTCCTATTAAAGAGTAGTAATTAAAGAAAGTTTAAAGAGATTATGAAAAATAAAATGACATTTTATGTTCTTCATTTTAAATTATTTCTCAAGTTTAGGTAACCGTTTTTTCATCTAGAAAGAGAATATACCATTTCCATGCTTATTAGGAGTAACAACAAGTTAAAATCTATATATTATTGTGCTTTGGGAAAATGCAGCATAATGTTGGGTAGTAATATTTTTTCAGCTTATGAATGAATAGGATCCTCACTGTGATCCTTTAAAAATCAACAGAATTCATGTTCAAAACTATAAGCACAAGGCCTTTTGAATAGAATTTAGTTTATCATATAAAGAAATCTTAATAGCACAAGCATGTAACAAACCTTAATTTGTGCACAGATTTTAGCAAGGGTCTTTTAAAGGCATGTATTTAAAATCCTTCAGCTATTCTATTATTTGAAATACACATTATCACAAAAAAGAAATAATTCAACATTGCTCAACTGTAATTTATTTCTTGTAAAATACTATTCATATATTACTTTATCCTACAAATTAAAATATGAAATCCTTTATAGAAAATTTTCGATAAAAATATAAAAATTTAATGTGATGATATTTATAAATGGTATTTTCCTTCTAATTTGGAAATCATGTAGTGTTGGAAGACACTGAGGTCACCTTAACATAACATCATACATTAACAGAACAATCTAATTTCTCATGAAACAAAAAACTCACCACATTTTCCCAGAGAAAAAACAAGTCACTACTTAATTAACCTTTTTGTTTATTATTCACATTAATTTTATCATCTCTATGTGATATAATATTTCTAAAAATCTGGAGTATTTGAATATCAATGAAACAAGAAACAAGAGAAAAATATTTAGAAATGAAAAATATTTAGCAGGAACAAGTCTTAAAAGCATAAACATTTTATACTGATCAGAGAAAGTATAGTTTTGTATCTTTTCAAATAATTCCCTGAAAATAAAAATCATTTTAAAATTTTTCACTTGAACTATATACCATTAGTGGTAAATGAATTCTTTGAAGCATGCATACTAATCGTTTTTCATGCTTTTATTCATAAATTTAAGTTACACATAATAGTTGGGTTGATTTTGACATAATCATAGAAGCATGGAATTTAATATGCTCCATTTTAGTCCCTGGTGCCTCCTTTTTTCCTCTCCTCTTCCCTCCCCCTATTCCCTTTTCTCTATTCTACTAGCCTTCCATTTATTTACTTATGTATTTATAACTGATGTTTGTATATATACATAAAGATGGAATTCACTGAGGCGTATCTGTACATGCACATAGTGTAATTTGGTCAAATGTTGCATTTCCTCCCCTGTTCAGTGCCTTCATTCTCCCTGTAATCACTTGTTTTACTCCACAGATCATCACTGTATCTTTGTGATATCTAGACTCCTCTTTTCTTTTCCCCTTACTCTACTCAAGCTTGCAACATGTGAGAAATAACATTCGACCCTTGATTTTCTGACTCTGACTTATTTTGCTTAGCATTGATGTTCTCCATTTCCCTTCATTTTCTTTCACTTAATGGAAAATGCCATAACTGCTTTTTTATGGCTGAGTAGAACTCCATTGGGTATATACACCATATTTTCTTAATTCATTGATCTATTTACAGGCACCTGGGCTGGTTCCGTAACTTGGCTATTGTCAGCAGTGCTGCTCTATATATTGATGTGGATATGTAACTATAGAATGTTGACTTCAGAGAAACATACTATTTCTTTTAAAATCTACATTTTCCCAAAATATTTTTCTTGATTCTTTTCATTCACACAATTATTTTAAAAGAACCTGGATGCATTACTTCTAGAATTTTCTAAATTCACTGTGTCTGTATTATTATATATTATTATATTATATTATATATATATTATTATTATATTATATTATATATATATTATTATTATCACTTTATTTCAAATAGCAACATTTGCTTTAATTACTATTGTTGTTTACCATACAAGCATGAGTTTCTTCCAAATTCAACTATAATTGTAGTTTAAGTTTACTATTGTTATTCACCACAAAAGTAAAGGTATTTTTCTTTTTTACTTCATATTTGATTAAAATATGATAGAGAATCTGAGATTTTGGCAATATTACCAATGTAATTCAAACTTGGGGATAGTGAGCTGTCTGTTTTTTCTTATTTGGAATATCAATCTTCAGTACAAAACTTCTTAATGGGTAAGCTATGTACTTTGATATTCATGTCTTGCCTATAAAGTTATTCATTCTTCTTATTTTTCAGGCTTCTTGATGATCTTAATCTCCAGTTATGACATTTACTTGCATTCATTAGTGTGCTCATTCTCACTCATACCAATGTCTGATTTTCCTGAATCGATCTCAGATATTCAACATGGCAACTCATGCTTTCACTTACTGGAAATGTATTTAAAGCATATTATTTTATAGGTCATGTAATGAAAGGGTAGAACATAATAATACCCTTATTATAGGTTATATGCAGATGTATGAGTTCAAGAGAAGAGTAGATGCGCAATGTTATAATCTGACTTGACAATGTATAAGCAAAACCATGCAAAACTTGAAGGATAGGAAAAGAGACATTCAGACAAAGAGGGGTGTTCCTTTTTGTGATTCTCACCATTATGTACATACATAAGATCTAATTTAAAAAAAAATACTAAGTAGCAAAAAGATCAGTAAAGGGGAGGAAGGGAAGAGGGGGAGGCAGCAGGCGAGGAAAAGGGAAAGTACTGGAGACTGAATAAGAACAAACTATATTTCATGCTTTCATTATTATGTTAAAATGAATCTCATTGCTATTTGTAACTAAAAAGATCCAATAATAAAAGACAAGAAAGGAAAGGGAAGGAAAAGGGTGAGAAAATGTGGGAGCAAGGAAGGGAAGAAGAGAGTCAAATTGAAAAATCTAGATCTATTCTTCCACTGCTCCACCCCTTTTACCAGGCATTTTAGCACTCTGGGATAATGCCCTTGTTACCTGCCACTGCATTAACAATCTGCCCCATAGCTTATAACTTTAAAATAAGAAAAAGTGATTTATTTTGTTCACTAATCTGCAATTGGAAGGGCTTTGGCAGGGACAGCATATTTCTGACCTATGTAACATCATCTACTGTTGTTTGACTGGGTGCCAGATCTGCTTCTGAGGTGGCTCAATCACATGGCTATCAAATAGGACTGGTGTTTATCTTTATCAGGTGGCTCTGCTGGGACTTGATGCTGGGGCCTTGATTGTCTCCACATGTCTCTCTACGGACGGTTTGAGCTTCGGCCTAGCAGGATGAATGAGTTCTAATCATAAGCATTTCCAGAGAACCAGGAAGAAGATGTGTCTTCCTTTATATTACACATCATGTTGCTCCACTGTTCTCACCAGTGTATCCAAATCCATGAGATAAAACATAGACTCTCTCCTCTCAGGTATAGACACCAGAGGCACATTAAAAGAAAGAATGTTCATGATTGAATCTGTTGTGTCTTTTTTAGACAATAAAGGTAAAGTCACTGAGAATTTTGTCCTAAATACTATAAATATTTTCAGATAATCTTTTAAGAGTGGCCCTCCATTAGGGAAGGTTTCATATACCAGTGGATATTGGACAGTCTCTGGATTCAGTTTTTGGCTATCCCAATGAGAATTTGCTTCTGGCATCCAGTGAATAGGAATCAGAAATGCTTTTAGAAGGCTTACTATATATGGGATGTTCCTCCATAATAATAATCATAGTGAGAAAGCTGGATACAAATAATAAAAACTTTATCATTTAGTGGTAGCATGTTTCCTTATTACCAGAAGTCATCCATTTTGGTGGTATATCCATTCTGATGGAAGTTTTGTCCCCTAAGTATTATGAAAACAATCACGGGGAGAAAAAGGGAAAATTGGCCTATCAGGTTACTTGAACAATAATCAATTTGGCATTTTAGAGAGTGTACAGTTTCCTTGGGTTTTCAGAACAAATTACCACAAGCTTAGTGATTTAAACAACACAAATTTATTCTCTCACAGTACTGGAGACCAGAGGTCTGCAATCAAGGTGTCAACAAGGACACATTCCTCACAAAGACTACAGGAAGTAATTCAATCTATTCCTCTTCTAGCTTCTAGCAGTTGTCCATTTCTTGGCTTATGACCACAACCCTCCAATCTCTGTCTCCATGGCTAAGTTACTTAGTGTGTTCTCTATTCTACTGGTCTTAACACTTCCTCTCTGTCTCTGTTATAAGTACATTTGTCTTTGAATTTAGCATCCAAGAAATAGTCTCAGAATCCTTAACTTTATCATATTTACAAAGACCTTTCTTCCAAACCAAGATTTAATTCTAAAGAACTAAGATGGGTGTCTTTTGGGAGATCATAACGTGGCCTGCATTAGATAGTAGCGTCTATTAGAACTACCAATGTTTGAACATTGCAAATTAATTTATAAAATAAATTGAGATACATATAGTCAACTAAAATCTAAAATGAAGATCGCATCAGCAGCTAACAAAACTATACTTAAATAATGATGTCTTTGTATATACTTTAATATAATGGAGTATCTCTCCACATTTTAATGTATTAAAATAAGTGATGCATCCAAATGAATTCCGAGATTTTAGATCAAATGGCTTTTACTTAGAGTTATGAAAAATCAATTAAAGTTAGGAAATTGGCTTTTTTGTTTAGTTTGAAAATAGCTTAATTAGAAATGAGAGTCAATATAATAGATAATATATATAGTTGATAAAATATTCATACTTCACCACAATATTATTCTACTTGGCATAAAATTTTATTATCAAAACAAAAGCAAAAGTTGACTCTGACACTAATACCAATTACATAAAATTTAAAAATAACAATTAGTTTTTTCAATGATGCCTTGAGACTAGAATTGGGATCTGTACAAATATTAATATTTATGATTAGATAATACTAAGAACTGGTGAGATCTAATTATAGAATACTAAGAGCATAATTTTAAAAAATAAAAGGAAGAATTATAGTCTTCATTCTTTCATCATTTTATTTTCACATGAAGATCAATTTCACTATTTGAGGAATATATTATTTGAATTTTAAAAATTTACTTTATATTTTTAATTGACACCCAATTTGTATTTATTTATGGGCACACTATGTTGTTTTAATACATGTAAATGTTGTGAAATGTTCAAATCAGTGTAAATATATCTTCAAACATTTGTCATTTCTTTTTGGTGAAAACATTCAAAATCCTTTCTTCTAGCTGTTTTGAAACATACATTTTTTGTTATCTATAGTTATCCTACTGTGAAATAGAACACCAGAATTTACTTCGCCTATCCAACTGTGTCTTAGTACACAATGATCAACTTTTTCTCATCCTTCCCTCCTCCTCACTTATCCCAGACTCCTCAGTTTCACCCAGTAACTACTTGGCGAACATTTCTACTCTCTCGACTTTTTCATGTTCCATTAGGATTGAGATGATGACGTAGTTGTCTTTCGGTAACTGACTTATTTCACTTTCTTATAGAATTTCATTTTTTTCATGGCTGAATAGTAATAAATTATTTATATGTACATTTTCTTCATCTATCACTTGAAGGGCTCTTCTATTGATTCCATGTTTCTTCCATGTTTTTTGTTTGTTTGTTTATTGTAAATAGTTCTGTAGGAAAAATGGAAGTACAGATGTCTCTTGAACAGACTGATGTCATTTGCTTTGGATAAGTATCGAGTAAAATTTCTAGATCATATGATAACTTCTATTTCTAATTCTTTGAGGAAAAATCATAATGCTTTCCCTAACGGCAATACTAATTTATGTTTTCCATCAATAGTGTGCAGGAGTTCTCCTTTGTCTGTATCCTATCAGCACCTGTTAGGCTTTCTCTTTCTGGTATCTTTCATTCTATCTGGAATGAAGAAAGTTCATTATGGCTTTGTTTTCCATTTCCCAGATGACTAGTGAGGTTGAGCATATTTTCATTTACCCATGGCCATTTGTATGCCTTATTTTGAGAAAAGTCCAATTCAGACCTATAGGCTATTCTTACTTGTTGCTTAATGTTTTTTTTTTTTTTTTCACTATTGAGTTTTTGGAGCTCCTTATATATTTTGGATATTAATCCATTGTAAGAAGTATAGTTTGCAAATATTTTCTCCCATTCTATAAGTTGTCTCTTTTTTGACTGTTTTCTTTTCTACACAGCATATTTTTAGTCTGATATAATTGTATTTGTCTATTTTTGCATTTGTTGTCTGTGCTTTGAGGTCTTGTAAAATCCTAGCTGTCCATTCCAATGTCCTGAAGCATTTCTCCTGTTTTTGCTTATTGGTCTCACAGTATATTTCCTAGAAATAATAATAATAATAATCTGATGAGATTGTCCTTTCCCCAATTTGTGTTAATTTTGTCAAAGATTAGAGGACCATAGATGTGCGAGTTTACTTCTTGGCTATTCTGTTCCAATGGTCAGTGTTCATATTTTTAGATCAATATCATATTTTCCTTAGCATAGATTTGCTTTGTAGTACACTTTGAAGTTAGGTAGTGTAATTCCTCTTACTTTTCTTCTGAAGATAGCTTGGTTTTTCAGGTTTTTCATTACATAGAGGAAGATAATAAAGGTGGAATTGTCTATCCTGTTGAGAAGATTCTACCTTCCTCGTTAATGGATTTACCTTTATGTTTATCTAAAGCACATCATTTAGAGCAGGAAAGACTGAGACTGATATTCTCCACCCTTCCACAATTGTTTTTATACTCTTTGCCTCATTGTATTGAAAAACCTTCCTATTTTCAAATATCCTCTTATAGCATGAAAATGCTCCCAAGTGCCTGGTAGAATTGCACTTACTAATCATGCATTTTATGTTTCTCTAAAACTGTATACCCAACTAGTTTTGAAAATAATAACAATATTACCTTCCAAATCACCACAGACATTCTTATTTACAATAGGTGCACAAAGACCTTTTAATTTGATAATATATTGATACCTTACAACAATATAATTATTCTAATTAGGCATTAATATTAAAATATTAGAACTGAAAAATAATCAAAAAATCACTAGACATAAATTTCAGAAATTTTTCTGCCATATTAAGCAATGAAATTCAGGCAAACATTCTTCTCTGTTGTTCTAAGTTAAAGGTTTAATCTGCACTGCAGCACCTGGAAAGAAATCACAGAAATGCCAAATATTGGCAGGCAAGCTGAAAACTCAGCCACTCCAAAATGTGAGAGAATGTCATATGCTGAGAGATAACACATTTGAATTTAGGAAATTGCATGCCCAGCAAGAATTATAGGCACTAAACTAATGAGGTGTTTTGCAAGATTTTTACCTTTATTGTGCTAGCAATACTGCTAATGATCAGAGTCTATCAATTAATATCAGATACTGAATCTCAATATGTAAAAATTAAATAAGCATATTTTAGTTTAAAAGAGATAGTTAAGCACCAAATCATCTTTTTTATTTAAATATAACATATTTTATCTGTTCAGAAAATAAACATTGTTCAAATGGAGGAACAGCTGGCACAGATGTCAAAGAATACCATGCTTTGTGCTGGTCACAGCTGAGGTTTAAATCCAGCTTTCCTTGGAGCCTCAGAGGAACATAAGGACTGGTCACCTTGAAGGAAAGAGGAGAAATCTTGCAATTTTATAGGAGTTAATTTTATGAAAACATTATGCCCCTTCAATATAGCAGCGACAATCTTAAATACATGAAAATGTTGAGCCACATCTGTCAGAGCCTATCAAAACCCTTGGGATGTGACATAATAACCCCGCCTGTGGCATTACTGTAGAAAGAATATTGAATTCCTTTTTTTTTATATCTCACCATGACACCTTGAAATGTAGGAAAAAACAAAGTTCATTAAGACCAGATTTCAGAAATGTTGTCTGCAAAAGTCATTTTACATGATCCCAAAGTATTTTACAGTTGTCCACAAAGTGAGTCTTGGTAGAAAATCTAAGGAACATTTGTACTCTCAAATGCAGGTATAAATACCTCAAAAATAGTGAGCTCTCATTTTAACCTCAAGAGATCTTTGTTTATAAGTGGTAACTCTTTATTTATCTTTGGATTAATTTTGCCCAGTGTTTTTGGAAGTTGCATATATGAAATAGTGCATTGCATTTTATATATTTGAGTGTGGATGGCTTTTCTTGCTCATACACTATTTGAAAATTCATTCATATTGTTCAGCCTATCTGCAATTCATTCCTCTTTATTGTTGAGTATTCAATAATGTAGCAATGTCTTTGTCCATTCTCCTCTTTTATTTGTGGGGGATCGGGTACTGGGGATTGAACTCAGGGGTACTCCAATCTGAGCCACAGTCCCAGCCCCATTTTGTATTTTATTTAGAGTCAGGGTCTCACTGAGTTCCTTAGAGCCTTGATTTTGCTGAGGATGGCTTTGAACTCACAATCCTCCTGCCTCAGCCTCTAGAGTCACTGAGATTTCATGTGTGTGCCAGGCCATCCAGTTTCCATTCTCCTCTTGATGGACAGTTTGACTTATTCATATAATTCTTATAAATAAGACCACTATAACCATTTTTGTACGAATCATTCTGAGTTCATATGTTTTTATTTATTTTAGGTAAATACTTTTGAAACATGGATCTTTTTAACAAACTACCCAATAATTCGATAAACTAGCTATGTATATTCTCCTTCAAACAGCAAATGTATGGAATATTCTGACTCCATATCTTAGAATAAATGTTTATTTAATATTAGTTATTCTCATAGGGGTAAATGTTACATCAATGTCATCTTAATTTGCACTTCCAGAATACTAATGACGTGTGTTCTTTTCACATGCTGAGTAGAAAGATTCCTATTTTGAAAAAGTTTTTCATTTTTTACCAATTTTAATTGGCTTCTTTATGTTTATACTATTCACTTGTAGAAGTCTTTAATATTCTTAATATTAATGAGATAGCTGAAATATGCTTATTAAAAATTTTTGAAATCCCTCTACTCTCTGACTTTCCTACTGATTTTCTCTTTGATGAGGTGAATTGTTTATTTTTTATGAAGTTGAAGCAATAATTTTTCCTTTTTTTTGTTTGCTTGTTCTTTCTAACAAAAACCTGCTTAACTTTAGGCATGAAGATCATCTTTGTTGCTCTGGGAACTGTATGTGCATATATATGTTTAGATACATGATGTATCTTAAGTTTTTTGAGATATGATATAAGCGATAATGTAAAAATAATATGAATGCTCTTAATATGAAGGCTGTCTTTTTTATTTGTTCTATTTAGTTATACATGATAGCAGAATGCATTTTGATTCGTTGTACGTAAATGGAGCACAACTTCTCATTTCTCTGGTTATACACAATGTAGAGTCATTCGTGCAAACATACAGGTACACAGGGTAATGATATCTGTCACATTCCACCATCTTTCCCACCCCTGACTCCTCCCCTTCCCTCATTCCCTTCTGTGTAATTCAGAGTTCCTCCATTCTTCCCTTACCCCCTACCCCTTGTAAAGTATCAGCATCCATTGATCACAGAAAACATTTGGTCTTTGTTTGGGGGGTTTGGCTTATCTCACTGAGCATATTACCCAACTCCATCCATTTACTTGAAATTCCATGGTTTTATTCTTCTTTGTGGCTGAGTAATATTCCACACTTGATCTTAGCCAAAAGGCCGAGAAGCGATCTGAGTAATATTCCATTGTGTATCTATGCCACAGTTTCTTTATCCATTCATCTATTGAAGGGCATCTAGGTTGTTTGCATAACCTAGCTATTATGAATTGAGCAGCTATGAACATTGATGTGGCTGCCTCACTGTAGTATGCTGATTTTAAGTCCTTTGGGTATAGGCCAAGGAGTGGGATAGCTGGGTCAAATGGTGGATCCATTCCAAGTTTTCTAAGGGTTGTCCACACCACTTTCCAGAGTGGCTGCGCTAATTTGCAACCCCACCAGCAACACATGAGTGTACCCTTTTCCCCACATCCTCACCAACATCTGTTGTTGCCTCTATTTTTAAAAAAAGACATTCTAATTGGGGTGAGATGAAATCTTAAGGTGGTTTTGATTTGCATTTCTCTTATAACAAGGGATGTTGAACATCTTTTCATAAATCTGTTGATTGCTTGTAGATCTTCTTCTGTAAAGTATCTGTTCATTTCCTTGACCCATTTATTGATTAGGTTATTTGTATTCTTGGTGTAAAGATTTTTGAGTACTTTGTAGATTCTTGAGATTAGTGCTCTATCTGAAGTGTGTGTGGCAAAGATTTTCTCCCACTCTGAAGGCTCTCTCTTCACATTGCTGATTGTTTCCTTTGCTGAGAAAAAAGCTTTTTAGTTTGACTCTATCCCAATCATTGATTCCTGCTTTTATTTCTTGCGCTTTGGGAGTCATGTTAAGGAAATCTGGTCCTAGGCCAACATGATGAAGATTTGGACCTATTTTCTCTTCTATTAGGTGCAGGGTCTCTGGTCTAATTCGTAGGTCCTTGATCCATTTTGAGTTGAGTTTTGTGCAGGGTGGGAGATAGGGGTTTAGTTTCATTTTGCTGCATATGGATTTCTAGTTTTCCCAGCACCATTTGTTGAACAGGCTATCTTTTCTCCATTGACTAGCCAGCGCAATTAAACAGAGCAAAGAAATGAAAGGAATACGAATACAAAAAGAAGTCAAGCTGTCACTATTTGCTGATGACATGATTCTATATTTAGAGGACCCAAAAAACTCCACTAGAAAACATCTAGAACTAATAAATGAATTCAGCAAAGTGGCTGGATATAAAATCAATATGCATAAATCTAATGCATTTCTTTTCATAAGTAATGAATCCTCTGAAAGAAAATTTAAGAAAACCACTCCATTCATATTAGTCTCTACCAAAGGCACTATACAGATTCAATGCAAATCCAATTAAAATTCCAATGACATTCCTCATGGAAATAGAGAAAGCAATCATGAACTTCATCTGGAAGTATAAGAGACCTCGAGTAGCCAAAACAATCCTGAGGAGAAAGAGTGAAGCAGGAGGTATCACAATACCAGACCTTAAACTATACTACAGAGCAATAGTAACAACAATGGCATGGTACTGGCATCAAAATAGACAGGCAGACCAATGATACAGAATAGAAGACACAGAGACAAACCCACAAAAACACAGTTATCTCATACTAGACAAAGGAGCCAAAAACATACAATGGAGAAAAAAATTGATATTTTCTATTGTGTTGGAGTATATATTTTCAAAATAGCTTCTAATTATATTTTGCATTTCAATAGTGCCCATTGTGACATTTCCTTTTTTATCATGAACTTTAGTAATTTGAGTTTTCTTTCTCTTTTTCTTCATTAGTGTAGCTAAGGGCTTATCAATTTTGTTTATTTTTTCAAAGAACCAACGCTTTGTTTTGTCAATTTTTTAAATTGTTTCTTTTCTTTCCGTTTCAATGATTTCAGCTCTGAGTTTAATTATTTCCTGTCTTCTGCTCCTTTTGGTGTTGATCTCTTCTTTTTCTAGGGCTTTGAGATGGAATGTTAGGTCATTTATTTGTTAACCTTTTATTCTTTTAATGAATGAGCTCAATGCAATGGAATTTCCTCTTAGTACTGATTTCAGAGTGTTCCAGAGATTTGGTATGTTGTATCAGTCTTCTCATTTATTTCTAAGAGTTTTTTAATCTCCTCCCTGATTTCTTCTGCTACACATGTATCATTAAATACTGTATCATTTAGTCTCCAGTTGCTGGAGTAGTTTATATGCTTTATTTTTTCATTGATTTATAAATTCATTGCATTATGATCTGGTAGAATGCAGGGTAGTATCTCTGCTTTTTTGTATTTGCTCTGAGTTGCTTTCTGGCATACCACATGGTCTATTTTAGAGAAGGATCCATGTGCTGCTGAGAAAAAAGTGTATACGCCCATTGATGAATGGAATATTCTATATATGTCTGTTACTTCTAAATCATTGATCGTACTATTGAGTTCTATGATTTCTTTGTTCAATTTTTGTTTGAAAGATCTCTCCAGTGGTGAGAGAGGTATATTAAAGTTACCCTGTATTATTGTGTTGTGATCTATTTGATTCCTGAAATTTAGAAGGGTTTTTTTGTTTTTGTTTTTGATGTATATTGATGCACCATTTGGGGGATATAAATATTTACAATTGTTAAGTCTTATTGATGTATGATTTCCTTAAGCAATATGATTTGTCCTTCTTTATCCCTTCTGACTAACTTTGGTTTGAAGTCCACTTTGTCTGGTATGAGAATGGAAAACCCTGCATGGTTACACAGTCCATGTATATGATGTGTTTTTTCCCATCCTTTTACCTTCAGTCTGTGGATGTCTTTTCCTATGAGTCTCTTGAAGGCAGCATATTGTTGGGTCTTTTTTTTTTTCTAAATCCAATCTGCCAGTCTATATCTTTTTATTAGTGAGTTTAGGTCACTAACATTTAGGTTTTTATTGAGATATGATTTGTATTCCTGGCCATTTTGGCTTGTTTCTGATTTTTAACTTGATTTGGATTCTCCTTTGATTGGCTTTACCTTTAGTGTAATTCTTACCTTTGCTGATTTTCATTCTTATTTTTCATTTTTTCCTCATGGAACATTTGGCTGAGAATGTTCTGTAATTCAGACTTTTTAGTTGTAAGTTCTTTTAACTTTTGCTTATCATGGAAGGTTTTTATTTCATCATCAAATCTGAAGGTTAGTTTTGCTGGCTATAAGATTCTTGGATGGCATCCATTTTCTTTCAGAGCTTGGTATATATTGTTCCAGGTCCTTCTAGATTTTAGGGTCTGGGCTGAGAAATCTGCTGATATCCATATTGGTTTTCCCCTTTCTATAATCTGATACTTTTCTCTTACAGGCTTTAAAATTTTATCCTTATTTTTTGTGCTGAGCATTTTCATTATAATGTGCAATAGTGTGGATAAATATATAATTTTGCATATTGGTTGTCCGGTAAGCTTCTTGCTTTTGATTTCCCATTTCACTCTTCAGGTTTGGGAAATTTTATGATGTTATTCCATTGACTAGATTCCTCATTCCTTTGTTTTGTATCTCTGTGTCTTCCTCTATCCCAATAATTCTTATTTTGGTCTTTTCATGGCATCCCATGATTCTTGGAGATTCTGTTCATGATTTCTTACCATCTTCTCTGTGTGGAAAATCTTATTTTCATGATTAAATATTTCGTCTTCATAGTTTGTGAGGTTCTGTCTTCAAAATGATCTAGTCTGTTAGTGATGCTTTCTATTGAGTTTTTAATTTGGTTTATTGTTTTCTTCATTGCAAGTATTTCTATTTTTTTTACTGCAGAATCTCTATCTCTTTATTGAAATAATCTTTTGCTTCCTGCATTTGCTTTTTTAACTATTTCTTGAAGTGATCTTTTGTTCCTGCATTTGCGCTCTTATATATTCTTTACCTCATGGATCATTTTTAATTATGTACATTCTGAACTTCTTTTCTGACATTTTTTCTGTGCTATCAATGGATCCTATTATCTTGGTTTGTTTGGGGTGCTTTCTTCTCTTGTTTTTTTCAGGTTCTTTGTGTGTCTTCCCCTCTGGCAGTGCAGATCCAAGATATTACAGTTTCCACTCTACAGATTTATAATGTCCCTGTAGGTTTCTAATATCTCACCTTTAAGGAGGAGATCAATATTAACAGTACACAATACAAACAATATACAGCATTAAACCAAATAGCCCCTAAAAGCATTAGCAGTTTTGTTGTAATAAACAGAGATGATGTGTTCAATTTACTATCTACAGCATAAACAGTAGCTTTGCAATAAGGTCTACAATTTCTAATGGTGGACAAAGAGAGAACAAGAGAAGGGTATGGGATGTGATGTTAATGAGGTAAGAAGTGAGAATATAGAGGTACTAGATTGTAGGAAGTATGAAATAGGAATGCAAAGAAGCTAGTTGTTAGAATGAGGAAAGAAAGAGACTCCTCCAAGGAAACAGATAAATAAGAGGAAAATAGAATGAGTAAAAAAAAATGTAAAAAAATATATAAAAGAATCTACAACAAACTGTAATATACTATCCAAACCTCCCAGACCTCCGTAGCTTGATGTATGAGTAGTACTTGATTTCAAAGACTTTGGAAATGTGAAGCAGGAAACAAAAAAAGAAAAAATAGGGGAAAAGAAAAGAAGAAACTGAGTCTTGAAGGGAAAGTGAAGAATTGTTTCTGTTGGAGTTCAATATGTTCTCTGCTCCCTTCTGTTCTGATAGGTGGGATTGTCTGGGATTTGCTGGTAAATACACTCAGGATGATGAAAGTTACTAAAGTGGGAGGATTAGACTATGAGGCTGGACTCTTGGAGGCAGGTATAGCAATTGCCAGTTCCTCTGGAAGTCTGAACCCTGGGACTCTCATTTGGGGTCCACTTGTGTGATACAGGAGCCTAGTCTTAGCCCCTTCCCTCACTTGTGGACCCACAATACCTGGTCTCTAATTTATTCTCTAAATTACATCTCTTGTGCCCTTGCCCTTTTGACTTGTCAATCAGGAACCTCTCTCTCCAGAGGTCCTGAGGGCTAAGCACTGAAACCTGTGTGCCTGTCAAGGAAAGTTGTTCTGTATTTGGCAAATCAGGACCAGTCATTGAGAGCTGGGAGCCAGCCATGTAGCTATAACACTGGGCCAAGTTGGTGGCTAGAGGTTCATTGGGTGGCTGGGGATTGAGGAGCTGGAGGGCCCTGTTACTTGTCAAATCACCTGGACCAGGTAATTAGTGGGTGCCATGCTGGGGAGGCAGTTGTGGACCAGGTGATGTTTTGTCCCAGTATGTGCTGCCTATCTCTGGAATCCTGGTGGGTGCCCAGCTAGTTGGCTGGATAAGCTGTGATCAAGATGCCCCCACACCCTTTTCCCAGCTACCAACCTGCAAGGATCTCTCCTGCCTCTGCAGCAAAATGGTGGCCATTAACACACCTATCAGGGATCCCTCAGATATAACCAAGCCTGCAGGGCCCTTGGTGATGATCTTTCAGGTCCTGGCTATTATTCCTAGATGGAAGAGGCCACATCTCTAGTTGGTGGTGGCAGCAGCAGCAGCTAACCTGTAGGTACCTCGATAATGAGTTTGTAGTCCCCAGAAGGTGCCTGAAGATGGAAGCTGCCCCAACTAAAATGGTGGCAGTGACAATGGAGGCAGCCCAAGATGGTGGTGGAGGTGTCCCAAGATGGAGGCTACCAGGCGTTGGTAGATGGGGAGCACACAGTGGGGGCATAACATTATCGCATGGGTCGGCACCAGGCTAGATCCATGGGGAGAGGGCTGAAGACTCTTTTTTTAATGCACAGATTCAGTTTTTCCATAATCATCCACTGAAAAGGTGTTTTATACTCTTTCAGTTGACTTGTTGAATTGTTTTTGTAACCATTCCATTGACTACAAATGCACACAATCTCTTTTCAGTTTCATCTTTTGTTCCCTTATTTATTTTCAAACCTTATTCCAATGCTGACAAGTCTTGAAGTAGATAGAGAAAGTCTGCAACATTGATCTTATTTTCCACAGTTATTTTGGTTAATCTATACTAGCACATTTTCATATACCTTCTGGAATGAGCATATCAAGATCATCAAAAAACGTTCACCTTGAGGACAACAGATATCTTAACAATATTGAGTCTCTCACCCTCAATGGTTATGGTATGGATCTCCAGCTATTTAGCTCGTTAATTTCTCTTAGTGATATTTTATAGTTTTGATGAAAAGATTTTAGATATTTGTTTATATTTAGTATAGATAATTCATTTGTGATGTTTTATTGCTAGAAATTCAGGGGTTTTTTGTTTAATAACCTTGTTTCTAAAAATCATGCTAAACTATTTTTTTTTATATTTGATAGCTTTTGTTGTTTCTTTTATAAGTTTTTCGTATACATCATAAAGAATGCTGTAATAAGGAGTTTTGCATATTTTCAGCCTATATCTTTTAACTTCTTCCCCTTTTGCTCCATAGATTAACATGTGAAATAATGTTTATAAAAGATAATTAATATACTTGCCTTCAAATTTTTTCTTACAGGTTTGTCAGAGAGATTCAATAAAATATTTTTAAAGCTCCTTTGTATTATTTGTTTATGGGGATATTTTCCAGTTAAAAATGGATGTTGGATTTTTCAAATGTTCTTTTGCTCCAACTTTTGAGACAATCATGTTTTTTCTCTTATATTAGCATTGTGAATTAGCATGTAGAATTGATTTTTAAAACAACCATTAGTTTCTAGATGAACCCCACATGAGTAGCCTTGATACCCCTTTTGCATATGGATTTTATGGATTGACGGTGCTGATATTTTATTGAGAATATTTGCTTCTGTGTTCAAGAGAGATATTGACAAGTAATACATTTTTTATCTTTTTACCTATAATTTGTTTTTTAATTATTACTTTTCAATGGCTAGGATTTTAGTATCAGGGTTATGTTGGCATTATAAAAGTGGTTAAGAAATGTTCCACGCTCTTTTGTTTTGAAAGTTTTGTGTAACTTGGGCACAATTTTCCCTGAAGTATTTAATAGACTTCACAATGAGCCCATGTGGCATGGGGTTGTCTTTGTATTTTTTCTCGTATTACTAATTCAAAATTTTTAACAAATATAAGATTAATCAGTCTTTTAGTTTTGTTTCTTCTCATATCAACTTTGATCAAATTTATTTTTTCCAAGTAAAGTTTCTATTTTTTTTTAATGATTTGTTGTCCATATTATCTTATTACCAGACTTTGTTCTCTGTATGGGCTATCAATTCCATTTTCATAATTAGTGCTGGTAGTTTATGGTTTCTCTGTCTTCATGATCAGTCTTGCTAAAACTTTATCAATTTTATTAATTATTCTAAAGAGTAAATTTTAGGCTTTGCAATTTTGGGGGGGTGGTTGGTAAATTTCAGTGATTTCTGGTAGTACTTTGTTGCCTTTCTTCTATTTATTTTGGATTTATTTTTCTCCTCTTTAGTTGGGAGTTATTATGACCTAATGATTATTGTGACCCAGTTGCGACCTAAATTGTTGATTTGTCATTTTTCAGTAGTGTAAGATGTTATTTTGACTCAAACACTATTCCAGCTGCATTTTACCAATTTTGGCATATTTATGCATAAGTATCGTTGGATTAATAACATTTTGTAATTTCCCTTGTGATCATTATTTGATTAATTGGCTGTTTATAAAAATTTTGTTTAACATGATAATATTAAAAATCTTATAGAGTATATTATATTGATTTCTATTTTGTGATTTCTATCTAGTTTTTTTTAATTTAATTTTTGATTCATTGAACACAAATGGAGTATAGCTGTTGTTTTTCTGGTTGTACACAAAGTAGAGTCACCCCATCTGTGCATTCATACATGTACACAGGGCAATGATGGGGGTAAAAATAATAACAGTATGTGTGACAGACATCATTGCCCTGTGATTTCTATCTATTGTGATTAAACAATTTACCATTTTATGAAAATCCTTTGATATATGTTGAGACTAGGTTTATGTTCCATACATTTGAAATTATTGTATATGCTTTCGTAGGTTGATAAAGCATTCTGTACACATTTATCAGCTCACATAAATTGATAGTGTTAAAATAGACATAGAATACATATAATTATTTGGTATCATGGATTGAATCCAGGGGCACTTAACCACTGAACCATGTCCCCAACCATTTTTTTTTTTTTTAATTTAGAGACAGGATCTCACTAATTGCCTAGGGTATCACCAAGTTCCTGAGGCTGGCTTTGAACTTGCAATCCATCTGCCTCAGCCTCCCAAGCTTATTATAGCTGTGAGCTTGAGGCCATGCCTGGCCTCAAGTCTTTATAATTAGTGTTTTTATTTGATTTAAATTTACTAAGAGGTGTTACAATCTTCAGTTATGATCATAGAGTTGTTTCTTTCCTCAATTCTCACAACATTTTCTTCATGCATTTTAAAAATTCTATTATTCACATACCTAAAAAGATGCTTGACAACATTAATCATTTGGGAGATGTAAATTAAAACAATAATGGGCTATGATCTCACACCTGTTAGGATGAGTATAATAAAAGATACAGATAACGAGTGGTGATGAGGATGAGCAGAAAAGGCAACATTTGTAACTTGTTGTTGGGAATGTAAATTAGTAATTCCACTATGGAACACAACATGGAGCTTTTTCAAAAACTAAAAATGGAATTTTCATGTGCTCCAGAAGTGTTACTTCTGGGTATGTATCTGAAATATTTAAAATCATTATGTAGAGGGAATATCTGCTTATCCATGTTCATTGCAACATTATTCACAATAGCCAAGTTACAAAAATAATGTGTCCCACAGCGAGCAATCAGATAAAAAGCCTTAGTGCACCCACCTAAAGGAATACTGCTCACCTCAAGAAAGAGGACTTCCTGTCACTTGTGACAATGTCAGTAGAACCGAAGACATTATATTAAGTAAAGTAAGACAAATACTTCACATTTTCACTTACATGTGGAACCTTAAAACTGTTGAAATTATAGAGACAGAGAACAGAATGATGGTTATCAGATGCTGGAAGATGGTGGGAAGGGGGAGATAATAGTCCAAGAATATAAAGCATCAATTACAAAGGAGAAATTGTTTTAAAACTGTTGGACATTATGATGAATATAGCTAAAAATTGAGTATTTTAAATTTCAGTATCATTAAGGAATAAATTTCAAATGTTCTCATCACAAAAAACATCAAATATTTGAGTTGAGGGATTGGTTAATTAAATGAATCATGCCATAAGTATTCAAAATTATATCATCACTTTATATCTCATAAATGTATACATTTGTAACTTTCCAGTATTGAATAGAAGAAAATTTTTCAGTATGGGTATTCACATTTATGATTTCTGTTATCCTAATAAATGATCCTTTATCTTCATTACTTGTTTCTTTGTTTGCTAAATTTGACTTAAATTCTACTGTTACTATTTATTATTCATATAGGATTTCTTATTGTTCTGGGTGGATTCAAGTCTCTTTGCACGAAGACGCACTCTATATATATTTTGGGTGGATAACATCATTCATTTGTTAGGGTGAAGGAAATAGTCAATGGCAACTCTTTAAATATAAAGTGTAGGTAGAATTCAGCTTTTACTTACATTCAAAAATGGCATACAGTTTTCTGAGACAAAGAAATGTTTCACCTACTACCTCCCATCATACAAAAATTAACCTCATTTATTCTAAGATATCCTACATCTATGCAGAAGCCTCCTATGTGATTTCATAGCACTGAGAGTGATTAACCATCTTGACAATACTATTATAGTTGGTGTCTTGCAGGTAAAAAGAAAAAAGAGTAGAAAAACTGTATGATCATATTAGGCATTGATGCCTTTGAAAACTTCAGATTGGAATGGTATGAATAAATACATACATGTAAAGATGCTATGTGTTAATAGCAGTAAAGTACATGTAACTAATGGATTTTTTTTTCTTCAGTGTTGGACACGAGTTTATCCAGTGGTTTTCAGATACACATAAGGTCATATTTAAACAACAATTTTAAAAGGCAGATTGAAAGGAACTTTAAACTCCCTACTAATATCATATAAATTATCAAAGTAGATTTCTCTGCATATTGAAGGGAAATATCTTCTGACAGAAAATGAAAATAATGTCAAAGTTACCATATGTTTGTTTTTTGCAAGTCATCAACAGGAAACTTGCTCCTGGGTGGTTGCTAATTTGTCAGCCATTATTAATAGGTATTGACACTGACAGAGTTCCCACTGGGGTTTAGCCCTCGGAAGAACTCAAGATTCAAAATCCATCAGTAAGCAGCTGCTGCTATTATCAAGTGCACACAGCAGTTTTATTTTGTATGGAAGTGTTCATAGTAAATAGAATACTTTGGAAGGACATAAAATTGATTTTTATTTTTAACTTTTAAGAGCATCAATCAGAAATGGAAGGTTTTGAAAACAAATGTTTCAAAATTATCAATTTTTAAAATGAATTCTTATTTACACTAATGTTCCACAAAATACACCTAAAGACATTAAATAACTCTTGAAAAAGCATAATAACTAAAAGTAATATCCAACTTCAATTCTCTTACCAGCTGTATTCAGGTCTGTTGGTGGCTCTGCTGTTCTTTGCTGGGCTCACTTAGATGTCTGAGGATCAACTAGAATATTTATTTGCCAAAGCCACCAGCAACCTTGCTGTACTTCACATGTCTCTTAGCTTCCTGTAGATTTATCTGGGCATATACTCATATATTTCTAGAAGAATGAGAGTGGAGGAGACCTAATTATGTAGGCGCATTTCAAACTCCTACTGGAAATACATCTGGTAACATCCAATTGGTCAAAGTATATTACATGACCAAGTCCAGTGTCAAGCCATAGAAAACATGATGTGCAATGAACATGATTACAGGAAGGTGTGAGACATGGGGCTCATTGACAAAATCTATAACATTTAAAGGTCATACATGTGCATTAGTATTTATTTTCACACTTCTCATATTTTAGTACAGATGTTGAATTTATCAGAAAGTTTATAGTTAAGTCAAGATTGCTATGTTTAGTAGCATTTTGGTTTCTATAGGTATTGGTAAAGCTGCAGAACCAATATAAAGAAGATATACAAAATTACATATGTTAAGAGAAAAAATTGCAACTGGAGAAACATATAAAACGCATTAATATTAAAGAAAACTTTGAGTGCCTATCTGGAGTTCTTGATGTCCTATTTTCTCTAATTGTAAGAATGATTTACCTTTAATGAATCAGTTGTTAGTATGGGAATGAAAATATTAGGCATAATCTATATGTTTCTATATGTCAAATTAATTAAAGAAACATCAGTTCATATCTATTAGTAATATCCACTGAGCCTCTTCCACAGGGGAAAGAAAACAATGAGAAAGAATGCAGAGTAGATTAGTAGACCAGAAAAGAGGCATAGATGAGACAGGTGGAATCATATAAAAATGATGGGAAAATTAATTATGTAACACTTGGTGTTGTTTATACTATTCCACACATTAACTGTTTAACACTATATAGAGCATTATTATTTTCAGGGAGGAATAGAAAATAGTAGCACTCATTTAGTTTTCAGTTTTCCATTTTCAGCTGTATCTAAAGGATGTTTGAAATTTCTAGCTGTGGAAATGATTCTCACATAATCCATTGCACACAATTTTTATTTGTAATTTATGTTATATAAATAAAGCAAGGTAGGGAAAATACCTTGGTAAAAGAAAAAGGCATACTATAATTAATGTACTTTAAAAAATATTCAGTATCTTAGAATAGTAAAGAATGTTTAAACATTATTTATAGAAAGTGATATACTAAAACATACATGAAGATTAAAGTTAGAATTACTCCATTGTGGAAACTTGGGGATTGACCTTCCAAGTGTTATTACAGAAACTACAAATATGCTAATTTTTTAATGTACTTGAAGATGGTATGGAAAATCTTTGTGTACTTATACATTTTAAGACTTATAGTGATATTTAACAATATTGCATGATATGAAGAACTAAGTAAATTCTTAAAAACTCATACAAAAAATCAAGATTTTTGACAAAGGACAAAAAAATCAATATTTTTAATAAAGGACAAAATATCATACTTAAAAAAGTTTTTCTGTATGTCAGTTTGTTCTCTATAAAGATGAGTGTACTGTGAAATATGAAATATATACAGAAAATACTTACTTAAAATATAAAACTAAAAATGTTTTCAAAAAGCAAACTACATGCAATCAATAACAAAATAGGTAAAAGAAGGTAATTACTCAAAATCCTGTCTCATGATATTTTCTATGTGTCCTTCCCCCTGGAGTTTTTGGAATGCTTCTGATGTTAAAATTCTTAGACTGGGGAAAGTTTCCTGAGATTGTTTATTTTGTGAAAGTTAATCAAGCTATTTTCTTATAATCTGTGTACATATTTTATACTTCAATTAAAAAGTGTTACAACATTTTGGCAACAAGAAGTTTTTTAGCAATCCTTAACTATTATTTTATTATAGAATGTTTTATACAATGTATGTCTCTGGTATAGTTAAATTTCAAGTAAGAGTTCACTGAGAGTAACAATATCAAACAAGCAAATCAAAATGAGAGTTTGGGGACCATAGTTATGCTTTCTACAAAATTTTTATCTCTCTAGTTTTACTGGGATGTGTTCTGCTCTACATATGTATGGGAAAATAACTATTCAGTTCTAAGAGGCTATAACCGAGTAATGTGGAAAAAAGAAGTGGGGCAATATGAAAACATCTCAATTTGTATAGGAATTATACAAATTGGAATCTGAAACATTTCCCTCAACACAAGGACTTATTCTTACATATGTAGACAAACTACTTAATTTTTTAAGCTTTGGGATTATAACCTTGAAATCCGAGTAATATTCCAGAGTGGTTGGAAGAATTAAATAGTATATTTTATGTAAAACTCTGTTTTCAATTCTGCATCCAAAAGTGTACAGGGAAAGATGGACATGATCCCATCTGTCTCTGAGAATTGTATGTCATGAAAAGTGCTCCTTAATTTGGTTGCTTTATTTTGTAAGAGCTAATAGAAATGATAAATGTGAGTGTACTTTATAGAGCTAAACATTAATTTTAAATAATGTTTCTCTGGACCCCAGCTTCTCCATACTGAGCCAGAATAAAAGAACAAGCCAAGAAAAGAGAGACCAGCACTTCAGTCTATAGTGATCACAAAAGAATCACTGGCAGAAATAATCTGCTCTCTATGGAGAACTATCACTTCACCTAACTGGCAATATGTATTTTTCCTCAACTCTTGTTAATTTTTCTCAAATGGAAATTTAAAAGAGTAGCGATAAAGAAGTGTACTTTTCAATAATATAAATAAAAGTAAAATAGAATTATAACCCAAAATATCCTGAGACCAGATCCTAGTTTTCACAAAATGAGAGTGCCATGCCAAATGATTATAAAGTGGTATTCATCTCTGCTACCATATTCTATTACCAAGGCACATTATTAGCCAAATTCCAGTAGTTCCAAACTTCATAGTCCTGAAATATAATTTATATCCTTTTAATATTGTTTGGAATTGTTGAGCCCAAATATCTATAAATTATATTTTCCTAACAGAATGCATTTTTTACTTAAATCTATAGTACTTCAGTTATAATCTGAATAATACATATAATCTCAAACCTCTCACTGTCAATTTCTATTGCATGACAGGCACTTCCAACCAATTCTTAGAAACTTCTTTCAGGTTGTCAAATTTATTAATGAAAATAAGAAAGAAAAATAAAATGCTAATCAAAATTGCAGATCATATCCTTCATCAAATCATCAGCATACAATCTATGTAACAAATCTAAGTGGTTTATATTCACATGCTGATGAAGTTAGCTATGGTGGGTGAGTGGTTCTTGTAATAATTCTGGTTTTGTTGTTTTGTTTTTGTTGTTCTGTCTTTTTGCTTTCTTACCTACTCCTTCCTTTATTAATCCCCCAAACCACACTATATATTTTTTTCCTATGCAGGATATCAAACCTAGGGCCTCATGCATACTAGATAAACACTCTACCACTAAACCATAACCCAGTTTTCTTTTCTACTCCTAATTCAATATGTATGAATATGATTTCAAAACCCCACTTCACAGGATAAATCCAATGCTTCAAAAGGATTTTTAGAATTGGTGTACATTGAAACTTATCTGTGGTATGAACACATTGGGCAAAACAAATATGCTCCCCCAGAATTGTTTATCTACTCTTTCTTATTAATCTTTTTTTTCTTGATGGTAGTAGGGATTGAACTCAGAACTTTCTGCATGCAAGGCAAGCACTCTACCAACTGAGCTGTATCCCCAGTCCTTCTTTCTTCCTATTAATGACACAATGATAGAGGATATGGGAAGAGAATTGGGCAATTCCATTATGGTTTCATTTTCTTGGAACCCATAACTGACATAAGTGGCTTACTATGCTGGCTGGGTCAGGCTTCTCTTCCCACTTATTGTTATTGCAATGCTCTGTTAACCTGGGGACATATTCAAACTGATCAGGAAAAGGCAGGAAGATTAAATAAGAAGTAAGTACAACCAGTGAAACAATAGCTGTACTCCATTTGTGTTCAATAAAAAAAAAAAAAAAGTAAGTGGTGCTATCCAAAAAAATAATAAAAATAAAAGTCATGTTTCCTTAATTCAAAGAAATGCATAAAGCAATAACAGAAATACTCTACAAGAAGAACAAGAGTAGTAATAACTCATTACACTAAGCACTGGCAGGAGGATCAGAAACTAGCTTCACTCATTAGTGAGTTTCCAGACATGTTTTTCTAGCTGAAGACAGTCGAATCTCTAATGAGATGCTTCTTTATGAAACTAGCAATATTTTAGAATGTACTTCCTTGAGATAAAAAAGGAAAGATGATTTGAGATGGTGGGCATTCCCTCCTGTGTTGCAGACTGAATACATAGGCTTACTTTGTAAAAATGAACATTTAAAGTTTGGGGTGTTTAATAGGTATTCCAAGTTGTATTCATAGTTCTCATTATGCTTGTTATTATTTAAAGTATTCGTTGTTGTTATCATGATAGGGTATCCAAATCATTTGTCAATCACATATCTAATAAAGTCTGTAGTATATTAATCCATAAACATTTTCTTAATGTGATCTGGGAAGACAAGTTTAGTATAACAAACTTTCCCAAGTTTAAAGCATTTTTCTTTTTATTTGCTGTTTATTTTACTTAGTTATGCTTTTATTTTTCTTATGTGTTTATTTATTTCACATTCTTATTATCTTTTTAATATTTTAAATATAGGCAAATCTATACCAAAAATGATACCTTGCAGACAGAATTTGCAAAATTGTGTGTCAAACAGAAAAGGAAATTTCAAAACTAACTTGATCGATACAATTTTACATGTTTTTAAGAAAAGTTTAGAATGTAAAAGTATAAAGAGCAGAGAAAAATATTGACATATCAAACTTGTTCAAAGCAGATGGTAAGGGCTCCCTGCTCATACTAACGCCAGTGTTCTGCATTCTGAATTATTTCAGGTTGCTTCTCAAATTGGTCCACAATTTTCAATTAGTGGATTTGTTAAATGTCCCTAAAATCACCCAAATTTAGTTTGAGATCCACTTTCTGCTAGGACTCTAAAGGTTTGAAGTGTCTTCTCTTTACTCTTTCACAAAAAAATCATGCCCATGCATTAGTACACATTACCTGATGACAGTACAATAAAATTGAACCATCTGTGATTAGACTGAGAATTTTTGTTATGCCAGAGAAGACAGACACTATGAGTAATATTGAAGGATTTGAACATATTTTCATCTAGACATATTTACCACAGTCAAAAGAAAAATGGTATGAACTCAGACAATAATATCTTTTATAAAATGAATTTGAACTTTTACACTTTACCATCTCAGAAGTAAACAAACTTAAATAAAATAAAATTATTACAAGTCTCTGATTTTACAAGTGCTGAATCAATCATATTAAATGTTACAGATAACATACAGAATCAAAAGGCAATTGTTAGTGAAATATTTGGGGGGAATGGGAAAATATTTTTTAGATCTTGCATGTTGTTCTTGAGGTTCTCTTCAATAATAATTCACTTATTATGTTAAAAATTACCATCTTCAAATCATAATTGTAGGACTATATTTACATGTCTAAATAATTCCTTTTGTGGTCTTCTATTATTAAGACACAGCAATTTTGTTTTACAATACGTGTCAAGATCATATACAATCTCAAAAATTATACAATCTCAAAAATTCCCCCAAACACATCCCATAAACCTTTTCTCTCTCTAGGTGATAAGATGAAAATATTTTCTCTTATTAATTTCCAAATGCAGTCTGCCTTGAAAGATTGTTAAGAAACAATATGATTAATTTTTTGAGAGAATAAAGACCTTTTTTATTTGTATTTTTACAAATTACCTTTTGATTCATTGTATACGAATGGAGTACAACTTTTTTGTTTCTATGGTTGTACATGATGTAGATTCACACCATTCGTGTAATCATACATGTACATAGGGTAATGATGTCTGTCCACAATCTTTCATACCCCTGCCCCTTCCCCCTCTCATTTCCTTCTATGTAATCTAAAGTTCCTCCATTCTTCTCTTACCCCAAACATCCCCACCACCATTATGGATCATATCCACTTATCAGAGAAAACATTTGGCCTTTGGTTTTTTGGGATTGACTTATTTCACTATTAAAATAAAACTCAATGAAGCAAAGAAAAAAAAATAGTTTTGGGATGCAAGATAAATTCCCTGTTAGGGATTTCTCTCTCTATATATATTTTTTTGTTTAGTTGTTATTTTCAATTGCTGCTACCAACATTTCAAACCAAACTCCAAAAAATAAAAAATAAATGTAAAAAAAAAATAATCTCATGAGAAGTAGCACTCATGAGGAAAGCTATCCTACAAAATCGAATGGCTTTAGATGTCCTCACTGACGCCCAAGGTGGCACTTGTGCCATTATCAAAACTGAATGTTGTGTTTACATCCCTGACAACTCTGGCAATGTGACTGACATCCTTAAAGATTTGCACTCTCAGATAGAGGCCATGTCCTCCCCAGACTTATCATGGGGACAAATTCTTATTTCCTGGTTTTCTGGTACCTCCTGGTGGAAAACATTATTAGCCTCTATTGTCACCATAGTACTCATTGGTGTGTTCCTATGCTGTGGCATTTACTGCTGCATTAATCTTATCCCGGTACTCATGACTTCTTGTTTCTCTTATAGACCACCCATTTCTCAGATGGCCCTCCAGCCTGTTTCTTCTCAACCAGACTTTTACCATGGATCCCTTGATGAACCCAATTTGTAAAAAGAAAAAGGAACTCCAAACTGCTTGCCCCCAACTCCGCCTCCTTCCAGCTCCGAAGCAGCCAGAGCGGTCATTGCCCCCTTTCCTTCCAGCAAGCAGTTGAGTTCCTTAAACAAAAGGGGGGAATGTAACCAGAACTGGTTAGGTAGTTAGTGTAGAAATAAAAGAAATCGGGTCAAATCAAGAAAATGAAGGACATGAAAAACACCTACATCTGGAAGTTGGAGGCTGCCCTGGGGAATGGAATATCAAAGATCTCTGGAGCCCATTAATAACCAGATTTATCTGCCTTTATCGAGAACTATAGGCAAAGAGTTGCTAATTAACAACTGCTGGGACATTACCTGCTATTGCTTCAGCCCTTCCCCTGCCCATCTGCTTTTCTGCTTTTGCCACTCACCTGCAAAAGTGGGCCTAAACAGAGGAAGAATGAGGGGGGAAGGGAACAAGAGAATAAAACTTATAAAAAAAACAGGATTTACTCACCACACGAGTTCTGCCTTTGGGTCCCCTTCTTCCACCCGGGAGAAGTCTGCTTTTACTTTTCTTTAATAAAACTTTATTTTCCACTCTAAAAAAACATTTTTTTTTTAAATCATCAGGCATCTGGTTAAACAGCTATACTAAACAAATGCATTTGTCTTAATTCCATCTAAAATATCAATTAAATATTAGTAAAGAGATATACAAAAGAACCTCATAACTGATTTTTGAATCACTGAAAGTTGGGAGGCAAAGGACTACATTCTGATAGAGGAAAGAGAATGCAGAAAGCTGTAGGCCAAGAGCAAACATAGTATGGGCTGCCATAGTGGCACACACCCATAATCCCAGAGGTTTAGGAGGCTGAGACAGAAGGATTGCAAGCTCAAGGCCAGCCTCAGCAATTTAGCAAAGCCCTAAGTAACTTAGTGTGACTCTTTCTCACTAATAAAAAAATGCGGTGGGGGTTCAGTGGTAAAGTGCCCCTGGGCTCAAGCACCAGTATCAACACACAAACAAACAAACAAACAACAACAAAATGCAGGGTTGACTGCAGCAGACTTGGGGCATACCTTCTCAGGAGACCACCAGAAAGGCTCCATGCAGAAACATGGAGTTGCAGTGTACAGAGAACTTCCAAAATAGTAATAAAAACTAACATCTATTAAATATATTCCATGTGCCAGGTCCAAGCAAGTCTCAACAGTGTCCTGATGAGGCAGGTGCTATTTCCATCTCCATTTTACAGATAAGAAAATAGAACACATTGTTTCCTTGCAGCTGCATGTGGAATCTGGAATTTTGTAAACTGGAATCTTGGATAGAGCTCTGGCCGATTATGTATTGCCACACCCCTTAGAGAGTTGGCCAGAAATCACTCGAGTCTGTCAAAAACTCAGGCCTGTCTCATATCAGTTTACACAGTGTTGAAATGTTCTCTTTTCTGAAAATGTTCTTTTTCTTCCCCAATGTATCATTTTTTATGTAAATTATCTTTGTGTTCAGGACAATTTTGTTATCATCTTTATATTTTTATTAATGTATATTTTCATATGCTATCTTGCATTCTATTATTTAAATGTCCATATTAATCTTTATACTAGCATAATGTATAATGCTTAAAATATTTTAAGTACTCAAATATTTATTGGAAAAAATTTGAAGTTATGCAAATATGTCTACAGAACACAGTGACTATATTGAGAATAAAGACAAATTTCACTTATAAAGAACTAAGATGCATGTAAGTCAATTTAAAAATAATACAAGATCACATACTCAAAATAGAAGTAAAAGCAAATTCACTGTGAAATAAGAACATTTATAGAAAAGAAAAGCATGGCACATTTTTCTATTAATAATGCCTTGTGATGAATCACATTTTGTTTAGCATGACTATTTTTCTAATTCCAATTGACTTATACGCCAATAGGAAAATTAGATGTGTAAAATTTGGTCTAGTCTTATGGGAGAAATTGAATTCTCAGGAGAATATGTAAGTCAAAAGAAGAAAAAATATAACTTTTAATGTTTATTTTGAAAATATTTCAGTAAACTGTAATAAGCTTTTCCTCCCTATGTATTTTAATGCTTCTCAAAAATATGAATATCATTCCATAAATATTATTTTCCAAAGTGATCCAACTCATAATCACTGCTATCTAGTATCTGATGCTAGAAATGTCAGGAGAGGAGCCGTCGCTACCAGTTTGCAAGTAACTATGTGAATACTAGAAATAAATCAATGTGTCAGAAAAATCTTCTTACAATTTTCCTGGCACGTCTTTATCTCAGATCAATTTTTATTAAGCGAAATGCAAAACTGAGAGTACCATGTTTGGCAGTTGACTTAGAAGGTAGAAATATCATTAGCATTAAAGATAACAAAAATGAATTCTAGACATTGGACACATACACCTAAAGACCCCAAGATGGGCAACCAGAACATACATAGTACAATTTAACATTGTTCAACCTTGAGTACCAAGGTGGTGACTCATTTTAATTTTCTTCTTATTTTCCAATGTATTTTTAACTGTGCCTTTATTCTGTTCAATTTTTTTAGAGCTTTTTACAGAACTGTTTCTTTTAAAACTTGCTTTATTTGGTTTAGTGTCAATTAGGATTTAAAAGAATTAGTTTCATTTCTAGTTTTATTCATTGTAGACATTCTTTATTTTCCTAAGAAAGTTTAGCCTCAGGGTTTCATGACAACACTACTATATTTTAGAATATAAATAGAACTCCAGTCTCCCTTTCCCCCTCAACCCCTATAAATTCATTTCTAATGACTGAAGAGCATGCAGAGGCACTCAAAGATATATCACAGTTTTGCAAGGTCCTTATTTTCACCATGAAAAAGAACTCTAAATTGGAACTCATTACTTATAGCTCATTTATTTGCTGGTCTAGAAAAAATGAATAACCTCATTATAGATCAGCTTTGTCTTACACATACAAGAAATCTTTCATCATTATGATACAGCAGTTATCTTGAAGAAAAAGTGAAATTATTCTTTTAGCAGACTGTCTTCCTCTCTACTTATTAGGTTGTGTTAAAAGTACATTTCTTACAGAAAATGCCAATGTCTGATTGGATTTTCAACACACTACATTGAACTGACTGCATATTAAATTAACAGAGTTTTCCAAGTTCTCTCTTTCCTCATCTGATTTTTTTCTTTTAACTTTAGAAAGTACTAAGAATATGTTCCACTCTATTTGCATTTCAGAAGTTCTGCCTTATTATAGTTCATACCAAACCCGAAATTGGACTCAGTGAATATGATCTTTGAATTACTGTAATTCAAGAATGATATATCCTTATTATTGTGTGAACAAATAGGAAAGAGGTTTTAAAATGAAAGTGCATAATAAAACAAATTCTGTGCAGAACAAAGGTAATAGTAAATCAACCATTGTGTGTGTATATGTGTATGTATATATATATGCATATATATGTAATTTTATTTTGTATGTCAAAATGCACATAGATTTATAAAAAGAGAATAAAATCTTCCTTTGGAATAAAGTGTATATTGTTGAAAATGTATCGTGAAGAGTTTCATAAGGCTGACTTCATAATTAGCCAGTTAGTGAAAAACGTGAAGTGAAGAAGAAAGAAAGAAGGATAAACTGAGTCCAAAGTAATTAATGTAGTTATACCCACAAATGGCAAAAAAGCATGGTATGCCCATTGCCTAGTGAACTGGAACTTAGAATGACTATTAGACCTACCTCATCTTACAAAAAAAAGTATATTTCATTGGTGAAAACCTAGTTACTACATATGGACGCTGAAAAATTACAAACAAATACATAACTCCCTTGATCAGAATTCCTAAGTTTTATAGTCATTTTGATTAAAACTCTTGTTGTAAGGTATAAGCAATTTATCATAAACTGTGCATATTTTAATTGTACAATTTTATGAACTGTGACATATATCTACCACAAATAGATAGCATGTAATGCAGCTTTGCTTACACACTATCCCACTCTCTTACTTCCCTTTCATGATTCCTGCAGTTTAAACATTGTCCAAGAATTTGCTTCTGGGGAAACCAAAGTAAAATTTGTCTTATATATTTTCTCACAATTGCAACTTGGTTAATCCTTGATTCATTTTACTGCATTCCTCTAGTCTCCTTATGCCCTTAAATTGGTACTGCTAGATGTTTTATAGCTTTTCTAGAATGCTTTTCTATCAACCATGAAACTTTTTAAATGGGGCTGTACTTTCTTCTTTATATAAGCAAAATAATATATTTTAAGTCTTATATATGTGTTTTTAGAATTATATATGTGCTCTCACATATTTTGTAAAACATATTCTAACTAAACTTACATATGAACTTTCAATAATTAGTAGATAGTCCTTCAAAGTTCAAGTCAAAGCATTTTGAAATCCATTTTTAAATTAAATTTATCTTTTTAGCATAAAAGTTTTACAGATTAATGGGGTACCATGTTGTGTTTTCATAGAGTATAATACTTAAACCAGGTTAAGAATTTCTTCCTCATTTTGAATTGCACGGTACATTATTGTTATCCTTGGTCATCTTACTGGGCAATAGCACTCCAGAACTTCTTATTTCTATCTCACTTAGTATCCACTGCTTGACCATTCCCCATCCCTCTATCCCCTTTCCTCTCCCTACTATCTGGTAACCAAAATTCTACTTTCAACTTGGAATGGATGAACGTTTTTAAAACTACATATGAGTGAAATCGTACAGTAGTCATCTTTCTCTTACTGGTTAATTTGCTCCAACATAATGATCCTCAGTTTCATATGTGATGTTACATGGGACAGGATTTTATTTTTATGACTGAATAATATTCTTTTCTGCATATTTGTCATTTTTCTTTATCCATTCTTCAGTTAGCAAACATTTACATTGATGCAACTTCATTTCCTTTGGATATATACTCAAGAATGGGGTTGCTGGATCATATGAAGTCCCATTTTTAATTTTTTGTTGGATCTCCATACTGTTTTGTATAATTTTTCTATAATCTATATTTCCACCAATATGAGTTCACTTATCTCCACATTCATGCCAGCATTTTTAACCTTCTGTCTTTTTGGCAATAATTATTCATACTGGTATAAGGTGATATGTGGTTGTGGTTTTAATTTGCATTTTCCTGATTATTAGTGATGTTTAGCAAGTGCTTATTGTCTATACATCTTATTTGGAGAAATCTACTTATATCTATAGACCACTTTTTAATCAGATTTTTAGGGCTTTTTGTTGTTTTTATGTTTTTTGAGTTTTTAGAGTTCTTTATTCTGTGCATAAACTGTTGTCAGACATACCATTTGCAAATAATTTCTCCCATTCTCTATGTTAACTCTTTATTTATTGTTTCCTTTGCTGTTCAGAAACTTTTTAGTTGTTAAATCAATTTGAAAAGGTTTTTTCATGAAAAGAAGTGTTAATTGAATGGATTAATTGTATTTTATGTAATGTTTGAAAATAGTTCTTTTATATGGTAAAAACACTTTACACTAGAGCATTAGATATAAAATATTTCATGGATGAATTAAGTTATCTCACTGAGTGAACAATAATAGACAATCTGAATTTAGTCATAATATCCTTTTGCTTTGCATAAAAACTACATTAGAAACATAAAGTATTGATCACGCTATAAATCCAAAACATAAAATAATTTGTGAAGGAAAGTGAAAAATGTTCATTTGCTTTTTTAATCTTGTAATTTTGCCTTACCAACAAAATACTTGATTTAAATCAAAAATACTATTTGATTTAAGCATATTGGTTTATTTATATTTTTATCCATACCACTTAGAAAATGGATTCCTTTTTAGCATGCAATTTTGTAGACCAGGATCCTAATGTGGAGTACTTATGTATTTTATTAAATCTAATTTCTTACTCTATCTTTCTGCATGTACTTGTAATTTGTGTATTTATGTTCATATATCAATGTCAGCATGTTTACGGGGAAAGGATGCAGAGTTGATTATTTTCATCTCTTTGAGAATGTCTATAATTTATCCATGACCAAACACAACATTTTTAGCCGACTTTTATCATGGAAATAATTCCTCCCAACTAGCAATAACATCAGTCCCTGACTTCTTGCATATTGAAATAAATTATATTTGGTGTTTAGTAGTAATTTTTCTGCCATCCTCACTGAGATGCCCTCACAATTTCCAAATATTAGAATTGTTTAGGTGTTTAAAGTTTAGAGTTCTCTGAGACCTGTAAAAATAATCCATTTTCCTTCCTTTAGAGTTTTATTTTTCAGATTATGAAGCTAAAGGAGAAAGAGATTACGTCCTAAACCAAATAGAAAAAATGATTCATTCATTCAACAAAATTTACTGACCAATTATGAGCTAGAAATTTTTCTTTGAGTTGAAGATATATTATAGACCTAAATATACTTGTGCATATTAATAAATATGGAGATAGATACCCTACTTTTATAATGTGAATATTCTAGTTAAATTGAGCAAACCCAAAAAGGTGTAAGATTATTTGAATTAGTAATAGATAATAACTAGAAATTAACTAGAAATTGATATCATTGTTCAAAGATAGTTTATGTTAACATTTTCTCTTGATGTAAAAACCCAGATGGGCAATGTGCAACTCTGGGATTGAAATGATTGAATTCAAATATGCAACTGAGACCTCAACAAATGCATTTAGGCAATTATTTCTTCCCTACAGCTACCTGGATATTCAAAATTCATTATAGCAATAGGACTTTTCATTTCCATATGAATTTATTCAATTAATTGTTCCATGTTATTTCACAATATTAACTAAATTTGTAGTTAGTTTTATTACGACTCCCTGGCCTATATTGTAAAGTAATTTTTTAAAAAAGTTCTTAAAACAATTTTTCTCATCTATTAATGTCAATAACTGATTCTGTAGCTCCTTTAAATTTACTTTGTGATTTAACATGAAAACTGATTAACTGATGTTCATTATTAGTGTGAATTTTTCCAGTGATGAAATATTTTGATCAAACGAAATTTCACCTGTATGCCAATATATTAAATAGATTGGACTAGGAATTTTGGGTGGTAAATCCAACTTCCTGTCCTTTCTTTCCCCCTGTCTATCCAGATTTGATTCAAAGTAGTCTTAGTAGGATGTCCCTGTGCATTGCAAAATATAATTTAAAAATTCTTCATCTATTTTTTTTATTTGTTGTTTTTTTTCCTTTGTTACACATGACAGAAAAATCAATTTGATATAATTATACAAGTATGGAATATATCTTATTCTAGTTAAAATCCCATTCTTATCTATGTACATTATAGTAGGATTCACTGTGCTGTTTTCATATATGTACTTGGGAAAACTATGTCAGATTCATTCCACTGTCTTTTCTTTTCCTATCTCCCCTGCCTTTCCTCCATTTCCCAACATCTAATCTACTACACTTCTATTCTTCTCTCTGCCCACTTTGTTGTGGGTTAGCTTCTACATATTAGAACAACATTCAACCTTTGTTTTTTTGGGACTGACTTGTTTTACTTAGAATGATAGTCTCTAGATCCATTCATTTGCTACCAAATGTCACAGTCATTCGTCTTTATGGCTAAGTAATATTCCATTGTGCATATATACCAATATTTCAGTATTCATTCATTTTTTGAAGGGCACCTAGGTTGGTTCCAGGGCTTAGCTCTTGTGAATTGAGCTGCAAATAAACATTGATGTGGCTGTGTCACTATAGTATGCTGATTTTAAATCTTAGGCATATATTAAGGAGTGGGACAACCAGGTCAAATGGTGTTTCCATTACAATTTTGCTGAGGAATCTCCATACTCCTTTCCAGAGTGTTGAACCAATTTGAGGTCCCACCAGCAATGTATGAGTGTACCTTTTTCCCACATCCTCATCAACATTTATTGTTACTTATACTCTTGATAATTGCCATTCTGACTGGAGGAAGATTGAATCTCAGTGTAGTTTTTATTTGCATTTCTCTAATTACTAGAGTGTTGAATATATTTTTCATATTTAAATATATTTTTCATGACCATTTGGAGTAAAGCAGGAGGTATAACAATACCAGACCTAAAATTATACCATAGACTGATAGTAACAAAAACACCATGGTATTTGACACCAAATCAAGCTAAAAGACTAATGGAACAGAAGACATAAAGACGAAGATACAAAAATCCAGTTACCTCATACTCAACAAAGGAGCCAATAACATACTTTGGAGAAGAGATAGCCTCTTAAAAATACTTTCCTAATTCAGTAAAATCCCTCTTAGATTGCAGATGTCGGCTGCAGGTCTGTTTTCACAGCCACTGTGCAATTAAACAATATTGAATTGTTCCAATAGGTGGTGTGTAGGTAGGAAAGCATTAATCTTTGTGAGGTGATATTATAATAAAATTGTTTAAACAAATTTTGTCTTTATTATTTACCCATGGCAACATTTCTGGAGTTACCCCAAAATCTTATCTACTCTGGTAATTTCAACTCATGCTTCTTTGTAGAATATGCTACCTCAAGATGCTGACCTTGGACAATTTTAAAATTACCTGGAGAATATATTAACTCCTCTTGAGCTAAAATCTTTCATTTTCCTCTCTTATAGAATACAGAAGCTTAATAATGTTCTCATTTTTATTGTTTTTCTTCTGGAAATGAAGTAATGCCTTATATGATATTGATCATATTTTCAGAAATATTCTTAAATTACTAATTTAAATCAAACATGGTATAATTGCTGAAATTTAATATAGGCTCACATATTACTCATGAGTGCATTTTAAACATAGGCCTTCACTTTAAAATAACTCTACTTTTTCAAATAAGAATTTTTATCATTATTATTGTTTTGTGAAATAATTCACAATCTGATGCACATTTTAAGCCATTTGAGAAGCTTCTTCTATGTACCCGAAAACCTTTGTTTACAGAACCAATTATTGTGTTGAAATTCTTCTAGCTCTAGGTAAAGTTTACATCCTTCCAAGCACCTTTAAAGCGGGGCACTTTCTCCACACATGATGCATTGCCTTCTCATTTATTTTCCAGTCACTTCAGTGTTAATTGCTTCCTAGAGTTAGCATTAGCCTCAGGAAGGAGTTGCTGCTAAGTACCTCATGTGGATTAAAGCATTCTTTAACCTGCTCCATATGCTTTTGTGGTTTCATGGTCTTTAAGTCTTATACCACCATCATTGATCCAGATATTTATATTGCATTAGTTCTATTAATAAATAATGGCATCATGTAGGTGCTTCCTTAACCATTACTTCAAAAAAAATGCCCAGAGATTTAATAGTTGATTATAAAATTTGACACCAGTGAAATTGTTCTTTAAATATTATTGTCATCTCTAATCAAAAATGCATAAATAGAAAGACTTAAATTTTTACAAAAGCAAGCCTTTGTCTTAGAAAAACCAACCAATGAATCTTATTGATGGGGCAGATATAGAATCAGTGCATGGCACTATTTGCTAAGTGTCTAGACTAACATTTTTCATATCTCTCAGGCTTGTATGATGTATTTTCTATTGATGTAAAATACAAAGTTATTTTTTCTTTTAATACATAGAAAACTTTTTCTTTTGTTATTATATAGTTCATTTTATTTATATGTCTCACAGAATGTAAAAGTACTGGCATTAATGTTTTCACAAATAAATGTAGCTCTGAGATTTATATCTGAGCTTGCTAATGAGACAAATCAAACATTTAAAAATGTTTGATGAACTTCCAAGGTCAAATTGTTCCATTTCCTTCCATTCTTCTCACAGTATGATAGAATTCTAATAAAAAAATTATTGTCCAAAATAAAAATACATGCACAAACTCCACAAGTTGGTGGTACTCTTTTGAGTGTTTTCAATTTCTGTACATTTTAAGTCTTACTTTTATCTAGAATTAAGACACTGGTCTGATAACATAAAAACATTTCATTTTCAGGAACAACTAATATCTATGATCTCATTTTATTTCTGCTAAACATTTGTATTACATTGAGCCTTTATTTGGAAGATGTTGGATTCTAGATTATACATTTCAGGAATTATCTATAATGAATAGAAGTGGTATTATTTTGCTTGTTTTATCTTAGATATTTTAAAATTTAGAATCTATGCATAGGGTATTCTAGAGTGTTTTAATAAAGAAAATATTACTAAAACACTAATACTGTTGCAATAGCAGCCTATATAAATATTTCTAAGGTTTAAAAGATTTTTTGAAACTTTTTTTCTTGTTTATTTAGTTTTCATGATCTTAAGGTACAGTGAATGTATTGGTAAAAATATAGTGTACAAATTCTGGTGATCTGATCTTGTGGAAGGATGCTCTCTTAAAGGTAGCTAAGTAGGGGTGGAAGTAAACTTGAGGAAATAATGAGCAAATATTATTTGTCTAAAATTTTTAAAAAATAATCATTAATTTCAATTTACTATAAGTTTAAAAGTACAGAATCAAGGTGATTTTTAAAAATGGTTTAGATAATTTATGTATTTATGATTAATAAATTCACTACATTTTAGATTGCTCTGGTTTCCTCTCTTGAGATTTATATCTTTAGAGTTCTTAAATTTAGAATAAAATAAAGTGTTTAACTTCTTGTTTTGCCTTTGAAATAGCAGAGGAACATATTACATACAAAAATATAAAATAATAAATGTGATTCTTGTGTGGATTCTGTTAGATACATCCAATCATTCAACAAATACCTGCAAACACTAAATATTATCTTATATATAATATATATCTAATGATTATCAGGAATATAGTTAAGAGGGGTTGTTTAAATATAGCAAATTCAATCCTTGAATTTATCCCCTGTTCCTCTGCCCTGCAAGGAATTGGAAAAAGAGCAGATGAGAGATGCCACTAAAATTTTGGGAAATTAAGAAAATATTGTAAGATAAATAAATTAGTAGTTTGGGAAACATGGGGTCAAAGTGTGTTGTTCTGCACCGAACAACAAAGGGCGGAGTGCCCTCTCTGGGCCAGCCAGAGGGGAACACCGGTTGAGCAGGATGGTGAGTGTCGGGGACTGGAAAAAAAAACCACACCAGCCTGTCGAAGCAGGATCTCGTTTAATAGGGAGGTGAAACAGGTATATGAAAAGGGAGCTAGGGGAGGAGATATAGGTGGGGGTCAATCATCTTAAAGGTCAACAGCCCATGCAGTATACAGCAAGGCCTGCAGGGCAGAGGTCTCCTAAGATGTAATTGTGGCCACGAGCTGCTCACATTCACGGAAGTCGAATGAGCCAATCCTGGGCCACCACCTTGGTGGTATCACAAGTAGGGGAGGCTTTTGCCCCGAGTGTGTTGTTGTTATTATGGTCGCCATTTTAAGGTGTGTCCCTACAAAAGTGCTGAAGTATTCTCATTTGGGGAGTCAGAGTCAACAATGAGTTTATTTTAACACATTGATTTAATGTTATTTCTGGATTGTATTTAGGAAGCAGAAAGACACTATGATATAAAATGGACAAATCTCCTTGTTCATCTTCCTGTGGTTAGTTGTTTGACTAAACAAATGAATAATTATTTATCTGTTGATCGAGATTTACAATTTATTGTCTGAATGGATCTCAGATTAAAGAAACTTTTTCCACGTACAAATACCTATTTCTCCATGGTCTGATTTTATTTCACTAGTTCTCATCTCTGTGTACTCCAGCATCATTGAATTTGTTGCTCCTTATCACATAACTCGAAAACTCTTGGTCCAAGAAATAGGGCTTTTTTTCACAATCCAGTTTTTTTGACTCAACAACAAAACCAAAAAAAATTGCACATCAAATATAGTTTCAAACACAGATAAACCATGACCTGCTAAGCAAAGCAAAAAAGAAAAAACAAAAAAGTTAACCAATTACAAGTGTTTTATGGCACTTTGTCATAAAATATAAGGAGATTTTATTATTTTTATATATTTTTGTTTAAATATACATTTTTTCACTCTAAAAATGCATCTGATATTTAAATGTATATATGTTTTATATGTATATTATAAATGCATGAATATAAACATTTATTAAGTTGGACAAACTATAATGCATGAATGCAAATGTTCAATATGTTGTCATTTGATTTCATTGAAAGTCTTTTGAGGAGTTATTATTATGTGCCTTTATTTTTGGACTTTTGCAAGTTCTGGAGAAAGGAAGAAAGAGACATATTTAGCTTTTAAACCTAGACTCAAGGAGAATTTCTAAATATCTTGTCACAAATTCTAAAAGTGGCTTCTTACCTCTTGTGAGCTAATCAATACCCTCACTTGAAACCTAGCATTAGCACTAATTTCCAGTGACAGACAAGCTCTCATTTTTAACGCTTTGGATAGAGTCTTTCTTCCGATTAGAGTCATTCTCAGGCACGCTGAAAAATCCATTTAGAGACATGATATTATTTGATTTCAGGATTTCACTACGTCTGATTATTAATATTTTCTGTACTACCCTTTTTTCCTTGTAATGGTGACACACACTATTGGGCTTAATATATCTATGTTTTAATTTTTCATAGAACTGAACAAAATCTCAACAGATGTATTTTTATAATTTTTATTTCTGTGTCAGCAGAGAAATATAATCCTTTCAAATAAAAGATAACCAGTTTTCATGAAAGTTTTTGCGTGTTTATTTTAGTTTTTAAGACATGTCTAAATTAAAATCTAACAAAATCACAAAGTTTAATCAGAGAACTCAAAGTTTATTCAGGCTTAACGCTTTCTTTTCTCTTCTTTTTCCCAATACACTGCAGCAGTCAGATCAGCTATCAAATTCTGAAACACACTTTTCCTGTGGGACCGCTTGTCTTAGCAAGTATGTCCAATCTGTCAGCAACTTGAACCTGTTGATATTAAAATCTATATTCCCCAGTTCATTGGTACTTCTTGAAGCATCCTGTTATGTGTGACCTTGCCCTGACATGTGTTATGTCACAAATAGTAGACTCTCCTAAAACAACCTTGAGAGAAAGGTACTTAGGTGTGAGAAATCCTCTGGAAAAAAAAAAAAAAAATCAAGGTCAAGCTTAATATTCTTTCCCCCAATTCACCTCAGCTACGCATTGTGAATTCTTCTTTTTCCTCACACTATTTTAGTTTTCTTCAGAAAAATATTTCTGTCAGTATCTGTCACAAAATGTGTAGCGCATTTCAAGTTAAAATAAAGAGAAGCAGTACTCAAATAGTTAGCACAGGATGCACCTGGTGTTCATTCTCTAGGTCCCTACAGGCCAATGAGACAGAGAAATAGCTTCATGCTCATTTTGCATAGAACTAGTAACTCCCCAAAGTGCCACAGCATTCCTGAGAAGCAGCCTGAGATCACACACTAAGATATTTCAGAAAGTAGCATTAAACAGATCATTTACATTAACCCACAAATGGGTGTGTGTAAGTCAGGGAAGAAGACAAGTTGTGCCTAAGGCTGTCTCAGTTTGAATCACCGGTACTAAAAAAATTAACAAAAGATACAAAGAAATTTTTGACACTTTGCAAGTGAAGTTATTTCTTTGTAAGTGAACATATTTCTCACATTCTATCAGTCATATAGTGCACATTTAGCTAAAAAGAATTCAGGAAATATTGGTTTATATCATGGGAATGCTTAATTTGGATATGTATTTCACTTTTACAAATCCCAAAAAAGAACTGGATTACAATTGCAATCCTAACTCAAAACTTTAGAGAAGCAAGCAATATTTCCACAAACTGTTTTTTACCCAGAAAATGAAAAGTATTAACAACACAGATTAAAAGACTGAAAAAATACCTAATTCTCATTGGTGTGTTTTCTATTGTTTATGAAAGGTAAAATTCACATAAAATAAAATTAACTATTTTAATTTGGACAAGTGGGTGGCACTTAGTTTATTTGCAAAGGTGTGGGGCCTCCCTCTGACCCTTGGACATGCTTATTTCAAATCCTTTGGATGTTCTGGTTTATCTCACTCAGCATCTTGTCTCCCAGGTCCATCCATCCTGCTGCACAAGGTAGTATGTCTTTCTTTGTAAGGTTAATAATATTCCATGAAGTGCATATATTTTATTTTTTTCTATTCATTCATCAGTCAGTGGGCATTTAAGACCTTTCCATATATTGGCTATTGTGAGTAATACTGCAATAAATAAAGTATCTTCTTCTTTTTTATTTTTTCTTATGTTGCTTATGTTTTTGGTGTTAAGTCTAAAAACATGGTTAAATCCAAGGTCATGAAGATTAATTTTTACATGCTTTTTTATTCTTTTAAAATATTTGTTCTATTATATTTAAGCTATTGATATATTTTGAATTAATTTTTGCATAGGTAGGGATTTAGGGATCCAACTTCATTCCTTGGCATATTTGTGGCATAAGCCCTAAAACCATTATTGGGTATTTTTCTTTAGGGGGGAGGTTTTTTGCTTCCCTGTTTCATTTTTGGTGTTACAATTTTCATTTCTTTTTTGTTACCTTTTGTATTTTGTGTTTCTATAGAGTTGTTCATCTGTAGTGTCCCCACTTTTATTTTATTCATTTGTATCATCTCTTGCTCTTTGTCAGTCTAGTTGAGTTTTACCAATTTTGTTCATCTTCAGAAAGCCAAAGTTTGATCATGCTGATTCAGTTGTTTCTCACTCTATTTTGTTTATCTCTACCCTATTCTTTATTATTTCTTTCATTCTGCTGGCTATGTGTTTAGTGTTCTCTTTATATTTTTACTTATCTAAGGTGTAAAATCACATTGCTATTTTAGATTTCATAATTTTAATGTGTGGTCCAAAGGCATAAATCTCTCTTGAGTATAGTTTTTGCTGAATTTCCTATGTTTTGGTAGCTCCTGTTTTCTTTTGATTCATCTCCAAGCATTTTTCTATACTTTCTGTAGTAAATTCGCTTTGACCTTTTATATAATATATGTTGATAATTTGCAGATATTCATGAAAATTTCAGTTTTTCTTCTGTAACTTATTTCTGACTTCATTTCACTGTAACTGTAGAGGATTATTTTATGTTTCATCTTTTAAAATTTACTGAGAATTATTTTGCAACACAACATACAGCCTTGAGAATATCCCATGTGCTCTGAAGTAGAAAGTATGTTCTTATATTTCTGAGTGGAGTTTTCTATATATGTCTGCTAGGTCCAGTTGTTTTAAAGTACTGTTCAAAGCTCTTCTGGACCTTTAATCCCAACTCTAATTCTTATGTCTGTTTTCTTAGAGATCTTCTGCCTAGGTCATCTATCCACAGTTGAAGGTGGAATATTGATATCTCTAACTATTAGAGAATGGTCTGCTTCTCCCTCAACTTTGTTATTTTTTATTTATATTCTGGGCCTCTGTTGTATGCATATATAAAGAAGTAAACGTGTATGTGTGTGTATATGTATATATACCACTTACATATATGTGCACATTGTTACACATGTGTATACATACATACATACACATATTTGGTCCTTCTTTAGTTCTTGTAATTATTTTTTGCTTTTTATCCATTTTTCTGGTTAACTTACCTTTATTTTGTTTTCAATTGCATATTATGTTGTTTTTCATCCTTTCATTTTCAGATTATTTGCGTCTTTGGGTCCAAATGATTCACTCATAAGGACCATATATTATGTAGCAGTTCTTTTAATCCATTCTTCCAATCTCTCTCTTTTAGCCAATTAGTTTAATTTACTTAAATTTAAAGTAGTTACTAATAATAAAGGATTTAATTTTGTCATTTGCTATTTGCTTTATATATGTCCGTATCATTTTTCCTTCAAGTCTTTCAATTCTGTTAAAATTTGTATTTAATTGATTTTTTCCCAATATGTTATTTTAATTACCTCTGTATTTTTTTCTGTAAATTTTCTGGTTATTTTCTTAGTGGTCATTCTTGGTTTTGCTAATAACTTCCTCAATATATACCCATCTAGTTTACTCTTACATTTAATCTATGTAGGTTTATTCCTTTTATATTATTTTTGTCACAAATTATGTCTTTACACTGTGTGCCCATTAACAGTAAGATCCAATTATTTTATTCATTTTTACTAAAAATTTGGGGGCCAAAGACAAGAATTACAATGCAAAATTCTATTATACTATCTTTATGCAGTTGACTTTTCAAGTAATATTTATTTTGTCCTATGACTTTAATTACCTGTGTAATATCATTTTTGCTTTGGTCTGAAGTACTCTAATATTTCCCATAGAGCAGATCTGCCAGCAAAAACTGCCTTCATTTTGGTTAGTTGGGAATATCCCTAATTTTACTTCCACATTTTCGAAGAGAATTTTTTGCCAGATAAAGAATTCTTGAATTCTTGGTTGTTTCCCCCCAGCTCTTTAAATATATCATTCGATTGTCTTATTGCCTCTGCTTCATTATGAGAAACTGATGTTCCCTCTACAGGTGGTTTTATTTCTCTTTTGTTGCTTTTAAGATTTTCTCTTGGCCTTTTGAAAGTTGATTATGATTTCTCTTTGTGTAAATCTCTTTGAGTTTATTGTTCTTGGCGTTTGTTTAAAGTTCTTAAAAACCTTTAGGGAAGTTTCATTCATTATTTCTTCATCTGTCCTGTTTTCTTGTCTCTCTTCTACCTTCAACTACTATGATGGTAGCCCAAAATATCATGTTCCTTTTCTTCTTTACTTCTTTTCCTTTCTGCTCTTCAAACTTGATAATTTCAGTTGTTCCTTATCCTTATGCAAGGTCCCTGAACTTTTTGTTGTTGTTTTCTTAATTTTTTCAAATTTATGACTGTATCTTTCTAGTGAATTGTCATTCCCATTTTCATACTTTCGACATACATAATAATAATTTTTCTTTATTTCTATTATCCACTGATTTGTTCAGTTTTATTATGTTGTTAACTCTTTGTTCATGATTTTCTTAAGCTTTTCCAGCTTAAGAAAAATATATCATTCGATTGTCTTATTGCCTCTGCTTCATTATGAGAAACTGATGTTCCCTCTACAGGTGGTTTTATTTCTCTTTTGTTGCTTTTAAGATTTTCTCTTGGCCTTTTGAAGGATATTTAGGATAACCAAACTTTTATTTATCTAGTAAGTTCAATGGCCAGGCTTCCCTGGAGATGATTCTATTGATTTTTTTTTTTTTTCAGTGAATAGGTCTACCTCTCTGATGTTACATGTTTAAACTTTTTTGTTGTTGTTGAGGACTAGACTTTGAAATATTGTAATATGGAAACTGGAAATTTCCTCTGACTCAGGGACACTGGACCACTGAGCGACATCCCCAGCCCTATTTTGTATTTTTATTTAGAGACAGGGTCTCACTGAATTGCTTGGTGCCTCTCTTTTGCTGAGGCTGACTTTGAACTCAGGATCCTCTGCCTCAGCCTCCCAATCCTCTAGGATTACAGGCATGTGCCTCCCCACCCAGTTCTTTTGTACTTGAGGAATCAGTTTCCTATTTGTGTAGTGAGCTAACAGATTATTTTTTCAAAGACTTTTCATATGTGGTCACTGAAAGATCTATTCAGTTACATCTATGGTAAGTAAGAGATGTCAAAGAGACTTCTTGGAATGTTTGATTCCAGACAGAAAGGAAAAGTTGCTCTGCTTGTTTTGCTCTCTCAGCAAACACTGCAGTAAAATCCTTTCCATACCCAGGGGGCCTGAACGACTGGCCTGCCTCTCTGCCAGTCCTTCAGGGAAACAGAAGGTAGACCAAAACACTCTAATCTGACTTTTTGGAGGTCAATGTTTTTTTGGTAAACCTGGTACCCACCTGCCACTCTAGAAATGCAGGTAGCACAGGTGGCTGTGTCCTCACTCTCTGCTGATGAGGTTGAGAATGAAGGAAGGTAGTTCCCTGCAGAACACCAGAATTCACTAAAATGTAACCATGTCTTTCTTCTCCAAGCGTGCTCCTGAATGCTACAAGAACTTGACTAGAGTTCAAAAAAGTTTGATTTTAACAGTTCTTCCAATTCAATTGACATTCTCGTGGTGGGATTGACTCATGGAGCTGCCTATTCCATCACCTTTGAACATTGACCAAATTCATATTTTCTGGAATTTTAAATTTTAGAATTTGCGTGTGTGTGTGTGTGTGTGTGTGTGTACGCTGTAGGGATAGACTGCACCACTTTGAAATAGGAATAAAAGTAGGAAAAATAATTGAATGGCAAATTACATCAACAAGCTTTTTGGTTAATGATTAAGACCACGATAGCAAGGAATATCAAAAGATCAGTAGCATCAGGATTTGAAACAATGATCTATAAAGGAAATTTGCAGGACCATGGAGATACGGGAGATATGAGACAGAAAGGTGCTGTGGCAAAAGGATCTAAAGGCATTTAAGGAAACTTTTGTCTGTTATTAAAATAGTAATCATGTTATATTGTAGGAAAGCAATGGTTTCCCTCTTCAACTCACAAGTTGTAAGTAAATATACCTCTAAAATTAGGTGTCTATGTCTTCGGGTTTGAGTTTCTGGGGAAAGATGGGATATTGAGGAGATGAAGGGATACATTTCAAACTCAAGGTGACTGGGCAATGAAAGCAGATGGGAATTAGAAGAAAGTGAAAAGACCCAAAACATAAATTAATGCAGTTCAAGCAGGAATTTAAAGTTGTAGAGAACTGTGATGTTCTAGGACTTACGAGGATATTTTGCTGTCTTATAGATCTTAATAGAATGCCTTGAACTTTGTGATCAAAGCTAGGGACAGGAAGACCTAGTTCACACTTCAGTCAAGTATATTTTGTACAAAAAACTTCAAACAGATAATACAAACTAAAAAGTTTTAAAATTTAACATATAAGCCTTTAATGCAGCCAAAATTTTTGTATAATTTTCTTTACAAGGACCAAAATGTGTGTTTTGCTTTTTATTTATTTATTACTTATTTTTTATTTTTAATTTTTTTCATTTTTAACTAGTCTGAATGCTATTTTTCAAAAATTTTGATTCATGTTTGGTTTTCCAGTTTTTTTTCAGATTGTTGTATTACAAATTACTTTCATATTTAACATTTAGATTTGGCTTATAGAATTCTTCAAAAAGGCTCAATCAAAACCCCTTCAGATGCACTTAGTATTACCTATAGTACCTAATTTCTGTGTTCTTTCTTAGTTCAAGAACAGGAATTACCATCTGTTCAGGGAGTATCGACCCTATTAAAAAAAATTTTGTGAAGACCTAAATTCCTGGCACAAAGATACCTCTACAACTTCAGTTCTTGCAATTCCCATAGGTAAAACCAAAGAAAAACTAAACAAAACCAGCTGCTTTGTTTTAGTTATTGTTGTTTAGAGCCAACATTTTTGGTGAAGCTAGTGAAAAAGTAGTTTTTTCCAAAGAATGAATTTCTTTGGAATATATTTTATCTTATTTTCATTTTCCTCATGGACATCTAGCATATTAAGTATATTTATTTGGCTTGATATAGACCAATTCTTAAAAATATCCTGGTTAAAGAATGACAAAATACATTTTATAAAAATAAGGAAATTATCCTCATAATTATAATAGAAAAGATCTTCATACATTAATTTTAATTTTGGCTATCTAAATATGTGAATGCTTCACAGTAGCTTGGGGTCCTGTAATGAATAAACTACATTAATCATTCACAGCAAAATTGAAAAATATTACATAAGAATAATCAGTATAGGTGGCTAGGGTGTCACTCTGCTGGAGAGAACTTGCTTACCATGTTCAGTTGCTAACAATGTAAATAATGTTAATAATCCGTTATCCTGGAGTTGCATGACAACTCATAATGATTCTAACACATTCTAAATGAAATTTCATTTTTATAAAATTTGAAGTATTAACCTATACTACTTCATTCCCAGCAAGTTTTGGAAAGCCTCCTACATCATAAACTTCATTTAAAAAAAATTAGAAAGTATGAAACACAGTATTTTTAGGTTGATATCATTGCACACTCTGAAAAACAATGTTATGTTCAAAGATAAGTATCCTAAGCATGTGTGCTCTATTTTTCTGTATTAAAATTGCACATTCCTATCTAATAAAATAATTAAAATTAGGCTGAATTATGTTCCATCCACAAACAAGTTGAACCCTAACCTCTAGATTCCAGAATGTGTTCTCATTGTCCTTACAGAAGTAATGATCTTTAGAGTGATTCATGTTAAGGAACATTTGAACAGAACTTTGGCCTCAAAGGTAGCATTTTAACTGACAAGTTCATTGAACGCTTGGAGCTTTTCTAATAAAATAAAGTTAAAATGAGGTCCAATGAAATAATCAGTGCAAGTGAGTACAGAGCGAGAGGAACTCTCCAAATTAAGATACATAAAGGCGGACTGGGGATATAGCTCAGTTGGTAGAGTACTTGCCTTGCAAGCACAAGGCCCTGGGTTCTAATCCCCAGAACTGAAAAAAAAAAAATATATATATATATACACTTATATATATATATATATATACACATAAAGGCAAAAGCAAAGCTACATAAAAAAATGAAAGAAGGGAGAGTACCTAATATCTATGTAAGAAAAGAGTGATAACTACTGGGAAACACTATGAAGTGTATCATATCAGAATAAGAAGAAAGGGAGTGCAAAATAAATGTCTTTGACTCTATGTTCAGATAATAAATGAATAAATGAAGAATAGACAATTCTAAAGAGAACTCAAAATGCTACACAGTTACTTTATAGAACAACAGATAACGCCCCATCCCTTCACTCAGAGCTGTGCAGAGGGACTTTATTTCAGAGAACAGCATAGCAAAGCACCTGGGTAAGAAGAATAACCTTATAAATCTGACAAACACCACCTTTTCCAGGTGAGCACAATGAGTACCTTGATGAACTGTGATGGGAAGGGCATTTCATCCCTATTGCATTCCTTAACCCTGAGAAAAGCATCGGACAAACTGAAATCAAAAGATACTTTATAACGTGTCTGATCAAACTCAAAACTGTCAGAATCATCCAAAACAAATACAGTAGGAGAAGTTATCACAGTCTAGAGGAGCCTATGGAGAGGTCACAACTAAATGTAATGCAATGTACTAGACTGGGTACTGGCATGGAGAAAAATAGAAAAAAGGAATAGACTTCATGGCTGGGTACAAAGGCCAAGGAGGCTAAGAAAGGAGGACACAAGTCGTAGGCCAGCCTGCGTACCAGAGCAAGATTCCTATAATCAAAGTGAACTTTAGCTAATAAAAAACATTCAGATCAGCTCATTAGTCACAACAAATATACAAGTACTTTGATATAGGAGAATGGGTATGAGGTATATGGGAACACTGTACTATGCTCATAATTATTAGGTAATCTCAAGCTATTCTAGATATATACACACATATGTATTCATATATATTTAATGCTAAAAGATGTTCTCTTACCCTGAAATCATTAAAATCACATATATTTACATATATGTGTGTATATGTACACATACACACATTCAAACACACATATACACCCACACACATATAATCCAGCTAAAATCATTAAGGAATCATAATTACTTAAAGGGCATAAAAAAGAATATCAATGTACTATTTCCTATCATATAATTAAATATGTAGCAATGCATGTAATATTCATATTATTCCAGATAAATAATCTACATGAATAACTATATTTTGGTTTTAGGACCTTAGAATTATTTATTCACTTGGTAATTTGTTTTTCAAGTTAGCATAATCACTAATATTGAGACTGATTTTAAGATAACTTTATTTGAATCTTTAAATTTTCAATTTATGAATTTCCATAAAGATTATCAACATGTATGTCTTTAGATTTTTCACCAAAGTATTTGAAAATATTTGGCTCTTTAAAAATTATTTTCTGTTTTTATATGTTATAATTTGTCTTTTTACACTGACAATAAAATCTATTTTACTGTAATTTTAGTGTCCATATTTATGGTCATTTTGTTTTATAACCATATAAATGTGAAAGAAGATTGTTCCCATATTTGATTGTGCTTCATGTGCTATATTTGTAGACATATAATTTAAATGCCCCTAATAATGAGCTGATAATACAAGAAAAGAAGAAAATTCAGAAACAGAAATACAGAACATTTTACATGTAAATTAAATAATTTAAAATGCCCAGTATCTCACAATACCTGATGGGAAAGTATAATATGAATAAGGAGGAATTACATAAATCGTATTCCTATAATATATTAGCTACTCACAGCAAGTTGGAAAATTATTTTGAAATAATTTAACTTGAAACTATTTTCAAAACACAAGAAGCAATATTAAGTAGGTTACATAGAGTTTTATTCCCACTAGAGGGATTTTTATTCAGTGGAGAGCTTGATTCACTACAGATTCATTAGACAGCATTTTTGGGAGTTTACTTCTAAGAAAGAAAAATAGATATTTGTTAAATATGCATATTTTGGGTTTGTTTTTAATGGATAAGTAGGCTATGGCTGAAGGTATTATGAAAGAAAATGTACTCAAAGATAAAAGTATATGGTCATTTTCATTTAGTCAATGTAATAGTAAAATTGTAATATTTTCTAGAGGCTTTGATTTGAAGAAATGTATCATTTCATTCTAAAAGTCTATATCAGTCATTATTCTAATTACTACATTAATCCAATAATGTAATTGATAAAGGCAACCATCAATATTTGCTCATTCTTTTCATCAGTAAATGACAAGAGGATTGAACAATTTGTTGTGAACAGAAATATCCAATAAGTGTCTATGTAAAGAAAAAAGTGGAGAAACTTAATGATACGGTGTTTCTCCTCATTATTGCACCCTGGTTTCATAATATTAGATTCCTTTTTTATGTGATATTCTATACTTCAGGGAGAATAGAATTGACATCGTTCATCCTTTTTAAAGGATATCTGTGCAGTCTTAGCATATCTACTATTGGAGGTACACTAACAATTTTTCACTATGTCCTTGCATTGTGAATTGCAATAATTATAGAATTACATGGGTCTGTATTAAAATTATGTGTCTATGACTTTTGCATATTGTATTATTTCCCTAAGACTCAGTTTCCTTCTCTGTTAGGGAAAATACTATTTCAAGTATTTCTGGGAGGTGGGTACAGTGGTACACGCCTGTAATCCCAGGTACTTGGGAGGATGAAGCAGGAGGATCACAAGTTCAAGGCCAACTTCACATACTTAATAAGACCCTGTCTCAAGATGAAAAATAAAGAGGTTTGAGGATATAGCTCACTGTAGTTCATTGGTTAAAAACCCCAAGGTTCCACTCCTAGGACCAAAAAAGAAAAACAAAACAACAATATCAACAAACAATTCCTAGGAATGTAAGTGACATAAATGATACTAAGAAACCAAATACACTGCATAGGTATTATGACTACATTTTCATCAGTGTTCAATAAATTACAACACAACATATTATATTGTGACATTAGTTGTGTTACTACTAAAAATCTCCCTGACTTTAATCTCTTATAGGGCTGAAAGCTTCTGAGGAGCTGTGATCATGATTCACCTTAGAGTCTGCCACAAAAGTTGCCAATGTATTTTTGTTTTTTATTTTAAATCTAATGAATGTTGGGGAACTGGAAGTTATTTTATATCTAGCAATATACTTTCTCTAATTTAGTCCTAAGGACTATCCAATATTTACAGCTTTACTGAACTAAAAATGTACATTAGTACATACTGCTTCTCACAATTTTGAAGATTATACTTTTGTGTAATGAGCATAAGATCTCTTATGTATATTTTATTTACACCTTGAAAATTGATATTTTGTTACTTCTTAAATAAAAAATCTTTAAAAACTGTATTTGTTCACAATGCATTCCATTGACAAAATATATCTCTTTCCAATAATGTAGTTGCTAAATGAGAAATAACTACATTATTAAAATTACATACAATTTAACTGTTGAAAATCTCTATCAGAAACAGAAGATTATTTAATTGAGTTACTTTGTGTTAATCAGAAAAAAATCAATGATTTTTGACAGGTTGATATTTCCTGTAATCATTTTACTATATAATTTCTGAACTGAGTAATTATATGTTTGTGCTGTTATCTGAGAAATGCTAAATACTTAAATCCCTGTTATTTCTCAGTGTTGTGTTTAGCATATAATTTTTTTAAAAAAGCATTTAATTAGAGAAATTTAGTTCATTTTACCAATAAACTGTGAATTAACATTTCATATGTTTCAGATATTAATCACAAAGTTTATCTCTTTATTTTTCTCTTAAATGATTTAAAAATTCATTGATGAGAACAATACCTTTATAGTATATTACTGGGCCTCTAGCATATAAAAATGTTTCAAATTTGTCAATAAAACTCCAAAAAAAGAAAGAGGTAGCAAAATGGTAGTAGGTTAAACAATGTCTGTAGAGGAAAACCACAGGAACCAATAGAAAGAACTAGAAGTGGGATATAGGCAGGTTTATATAATAGAAGTTATAAATATATACTCAATCTTCATCACTAGCTTTTTTTTTAAATGTAGAATAATATGAGGTAGTAAATATGACAATGTACTGTTGAATTTTTTAAATTCATGACTGTAATAAATATTAATCAAAAAAGGGGTGAAATTGAACAGAGCAGTATAAATGTAGCATTTCTAAATCACACAGGTATTAAGTTAGTGAAATCTGAAGCTCCTTCTGTTCAAGACAGATGTTGTAAACCCTAAAACAACAACAAAGGAAAGAAAATGTTTCACAAAAAAATGTTTACTGAAAGCAAAATTTTAACTAGAAAACAGTTAATGAAAAAGAAAGCAGCAAAGAAACAATAGAAACAATAGAAAAAATCGAGGTTATATCAGTAGTAGCAGTAATGTGACAAATAGGGACATTTCATAGGTATAAAGGGATGAATTCGTTAGGAAATTGTCAATTATAAATCCATATGTTCCAAATCAGAGTACAGTAACACAAGAAAATCTGACAGAAATAAAGAGGAAAGAAACAATTTGGCAATAATATTTAGAGACTTTAACATCCCCCTTTCCTTAGTGAAAAAGTGAAAAACAATGCAAGAGGAAAAAAGAGGACTTGAATAATCATGAAAACAAATATATCTATGAGAACTCTTTAGAACACTCCACCTCACAACAGCAAAATACACATTTTACTTAACAGCACATGAAACATTGTCCAGGGTAAATAATGAACAAACTACACACATATATACATATATATGTGTGTGTATGTATATATGTGTGTGTGTGTGTGTGTGTGTGTGTGCATATATATATATTAGACTATTCTCCTGTGTATTCTCCTACCACTCCCAAAATGTATTTTTGCATAATACCCCTTTGAAATGGACTCCAAAAATGTTTTAATAGCTAAAAACCTCTCAGAAACATTGTTGAGTCTTCTTTTGAGATTTTTATTGTATCTATGAAAAAAATTTGTTTAGCTTCATTCAAAATTTCACTTTACCAATAAAATTAACCCTAATTTTTTTCCATGTACTATCCGATGGCATCACCATAGTACATGTTGTTAGGCGCATATCATTAATTCTCACTAAACATTCATGATATACGGTAGGCATTAAATAAATTTGACAGATATGACAAGCAATTGTATATTATAAATATTAAAAATATAATTTTCACAGTAATAATGCCTTTTTAAAAAAACAAATATACATCTAGCATAATGCTGGGAAAATAAACATTTTATGTAAAAGCTATCTAATGAGCACAGATGGTGTGACTCTACTTTGTGTACAACCCTTGAAACAATAGCTGTACTCCATTTGTGTTCAATGAATCAATAAGTAAATAAAAAATAAATAAATAAATAAATAAATAAATAAATACAGTTAGTAGAAAAAAAAAAGCTATCTAATGGCATTTCTATTATGATGATAAGGCTAATTTTCTTCACTGGTAATAGACTGATCTTTCCACTACATTGTTTGTATTACCATGGGAACTTTCAAATATGATTGCATAATGTTATGAACTTTATTTTTAATTATATTATTTTCATTATTATAATTATTAAATTTACTTTTATTGGTGGGAGTGGTTTATGCAAAATAGTTCGTAAAACAATGAAAATAGGGAAATCAGTGAAACAGAAAAGGGGATGGAGGGGAAGGGTAGGGGGATGGGAAAAAGGAGGAAATGCAGAATGATATTGGCCAAATTATGCTATGTATATATGTAAGTATACCAATGAATTTCACCTTTATGTGCATCAATTTTAAAAACTGTTAATACATAAAAGGAGGTCCAGTAGATTACAGCAAGGGAAAATGGAAGAAAGTAGGTGGGAAGGGAAGGAGGGTTGTACAAGGAACCGAAGTGGAACAAACTATATTCCATACACGTATGAATGTGTCAAAATAAACCCCAAATCATGTATAACTAAAAGGTTCTAATGAGACATTAAAAAACAAGAATTTTACCCTAAAAATACATTTACATTCAGATATCTACATATACATTTAAATGACTAAGTTTGAGGATACGATACATATAAAAGTGCTATTTCTCCAACACTGACATAGTGAAATAATCTGTACCAATTCAGATTGCACCTTAACAATATTGGCATAATTACTTGACAAGTGGTAATAAAACTTTCCATTTTTATAGGACATGGAAGAAAACATGTTACTGCACATTGCAACTTAAAATTTTTGCCTTGCCCTATTATTGTGACTCAAGAGTTACAGCTTCTGACATTTTCTTACAAGAACTATTATATCCAGCCTGTGAGCACTTAATTGATAATGATGAAAATCATGTCTGCTTCTCTGACATATGTTGAGCATCTGCTTCAGGTTATGATGTTGAACTTATGCCTGTGTTTAAACCTGAAACATTGAGGAAATAATTATTTTTTTTAAATTTTGGGTTGACCAAATAAAACTAATAATATAGTAGAGCATTAGCTGCCTGTATATATAATTATACATCAGAATTTAGAAGAATCAGGAGTATAATGAAATCAATTATTAAAACTGATCTGTAAAATATTTCTGTTATGCAAGCTTGTGTGTATTTATAGATATGCTTCTTTACAATCATGTAGACACACATAAGTAATTCATCAAATTTTATACATCTGTCCAAAATTTACTGGTACATAAAATATTAAATTGATATCTACATGCTGTTCTGTGCAAAGGAAAAGAGTGAAGTTTTGAAAATTCCCGTTTACAAGCTGATTGTTTGGCCAATATTAAGGTACCTCATCTCTGATACCAATAAGATCGGTTTCATGTACATTTACTTCATTCTTCTACACAGCATCCATTTCTCACTCACCCTGTTTCATATGGAGAGAGATACATAGGTGGATAGAAAATAGTGATGGATGGTTAGAAGGGTGGATGGATGGATGGATGGATGGATGGATGGATATATAGATGATTAGATTTGTAGATGATGGATAGATGTATTGAGAACCTTCTGGGTACTTGATATTGATTTTCATTCTATATCGTTCAGGGGAAAATTCCATTTATTGAAACTTATTCCCCTCTTACCTACCATTACCTACTATTGGCATAAGTAGGAAATTTAATTAAGGCCATTAGGCTCTAACTCCTGATGAGCTGGAACACAACAACAATTTAGATAAGACTCAAGTCAATTTCTACATATACAATCCGTGTGCTCCTAAGAATTCTAGTTATATGTGTTCCTGTCCTTCATTAGTGGTTATTTACCTTTTCCCTCTTTCCCTCTGTCTGCATTTTATAAGTATGAATTAATTTAATCCTCTTTTTAAGAAATGGTATGTGTTTATGTTCCTTGAGAGAGATGAATTCTAACCAACTCAGTACTTTTCCTCAAATTAACAGAGTTGCTTACTTGAACAGTTAGGTCTCTGTCTTTTCCTTCCAGCCTTTGCTGTCTCTGAGTTCGGCCCTGCTCATCACTTCTTTGTTAATTAACTATTTTTTTTTTATTTTTACAGACTGCATTGAGATTCATTGTATACAAATGGGCTTCAACTTTTCATTTCTATAGTTGTGCATGATGTACATTCATACCATTTGTGTAATCTTACATGTACATAGGGTAATGATGTCTATCTCATTCCACCATCATTCATACCCCCACCCCCTCCTCCCTCTCATCCTTCTCCTTTTTTCCCCATCTTTCTCTTACCCCCCACCCTGCACACTTCCATTATGTATCATCATCCACTTATCAGGGAAAACATTCAGCCTTTGGTTTTTTGGGTTTGGCTTATTTCACTTAGTATGATATTCCCCAATTCCATCCATTTATCTGCAAATGCCATAATATTATTCTTCTTTATGGTTTAATAATATTCCATTGTGTATATATACCACAGTCTCTTTATCCATTCATCTATTGAAGGGCATCTAGATTAGTTCCACAATCTAGCTATAGGGAATTGAGCTGCTATAAACATTGATGTGGCTGTGTTACTATAGCATGCTGATTTTAAGTCCTTGTACATCACTTTTTTTTAAGCACATTTTCATATGTCAGCACATTCATGTCTTAGGTCAAGCATCAAACCTTTAAAACAGTCTATCTACTTAAAGGTGACTGATTTCCCCTTACTGATCTTTCAAAACTGTCTGTTTATAATACTCGATATCTAAAACTATGTCCTTCCTTCTGTCTCTGCCTCATCTCTCTTTCACACTCATTGAAGGCATAGGCTTACCTCTTTTGTTACAGGGCCATTCCTCTACTGCCAAGAACAGAGACACTTAGTAGGAACTTAACAAACACTTTAGTAACTTCAGGATTTGTCCTATTTAAAGTATCTCTTCATGAATTGCCATCTCACCATTCTATTTGAATTAATGTCCCTAATGCTGTCATCAAATCTGCCAAATGCTGTAGCACATGAACAGCATAACAAAACTAATTGAAATAACTAATGTATAAGTTACTAAAATACATAGCATATACATACATATGTGTAAATGCGTATTTAACAAATGTTGAGTACAGTTTGATGATTTTAATTTAGTCATTCAGTAGTGAATAATCAGTAATTTTGCTATTAATTACCTATATTTGTTCTCTGTTAATCCAGAAAGTTATGTTATGTAGAAGTACTTAAAATAAAAACTAGGGCTGGGGACATAGCTCAGTTGGTAGAGTGCTTATCTTGCAAGCACAAGGCCATGGGTTCAATCCCCAGCACTGCCAAAAAAAAAAAAAAAAAAAAAAGAAAAAAGGTCATTGAATGCTCAGAGACTGATTTTTGCTTCACTTATTGTTCAAATTGTGATAACACTGTTACTACTATAAAGGTTATGCACACTGAATGAATTTCTAGAAATATATTTAAAGTGGTTTGTTTGTAAGAGTGAGAAATAATAAAAATTCAAGAATTATTTGTATTCATTTTTTGTTAGCATCTTTTTTCTTTTTCATTTCCAAGCATTTCTAAAACTATTTTGATGTTGGTTATAGGTAAGCAATAAATAGTTTAATTGTTTAAGCTGTTACTTGTTTAATTTTAATTTTAATTGTTACTTGTTTATAAATATTTCAAAGAAACAACGAAGCTATTTTATTTTTTACAAAATATATGTATTTTGCTTTCATAAAAGTCATTGTGCTAAATGTGTTATCTGTTATATACTAGAATATCTCTCAGTTTCATTATTCAACATACAACTTCAGTAGCAAAGATAGCAGCAGAACAGAAATAAAAGTCCCTGTTGTTTTTATGGATTGCATTTCAGCTGCACTATTGTTTTATTTTCTATGTTTTTCTCTTATTTCTTTAGTTGTTACTCTAAAGCATGGGCCAGAAAATAAAACATGTGTCGGAGACCATACGTGGCCAAGAAATTTTAAAATATTTCCTCTTGTCATTTTCAGGTTTCGTGGTGTCCTGGCGATTGAACCCAAGAGTGTTTCACCATCCCCAGCCTTTTACATTTTTTATTTTGAGACAGAGCCTTGCTAATTTGCTTAGGCTGGCCTTGAACGTGTTATCTTCTATGGGGGACACACCCTATAATGGCGACAGCAATGGTGACAGTGCCCTCCTGGCAACCTCCTTCCCTTACGTGTCGCTGCCTGACTCACTGCCTTGGATTGGCTAGTAGTAGTTCAGCGAGACTCTTGCCTGCGTGCACACCCCATGCCTTGCAGACCCTCAATCTGATTGGATCTCGCTGCATCCTCACCCTACTTAAAAGCCGTGTAACTTCCTTAGTAAACTTGAGATCCTGCTTTGACAGACCTCCGGGCTATGGTGTGGTTCCTTCGCCTCTGACACTCATCATCCTGCTCGACCCAGTATTCTCCTCGTCGGGTCCAGAGGAGATACACCGAACCTTGTTGCTTGGCAGGGAGCAACAATCTTCCTTCCTCAACCTGACCAGCTACTGGGATTACAGGTGTGCACAACTGCTCCTGGCTCTTTGCTCCCTTGATAAATTCTGGAACCTTAATTTCTCATTTATTATATATACTTCAGATTTTCCCTCATCTTTGCAATGCTCTGTTTAACTTCATTCTTTCTCTATTTATAATAGTTTCTATTTCACTTTCACTAATTTTTCTAGTGCTTAGCATGCTATTAATTCTATTAATTGTATTTTTCACTTCAGAGATTTTAGTTTTTACCTCTATATAATGCATTTAAAATTTTTAAATCTGTCTCTTTTCATTATGTTCATGCTGGCCTTTTCCTCTTGAAATATAATAAACAGTTGTATTAACATATTTCTTCTACTAATCCACCATCTCTGTCATCTCCAGATATGTTTTGTGTTGAATATGTTTTCCTTGATTACAAGTCACCTGCTTTTGCTCTTTTGCATGCATCCTAATACTTGACTGAATGTCTGACATTGTGAGTTTTATATTGGGGTTACTGTAATTCGTCGCACTTTTGAAAGACTGCGAGACTTGTTTTGACATGTAGTTAAGTTACAAATAAGTTTGATCCTCTAAAATTTTATTCTTAAAATTGTTAGATCAAATAACCCACTTTAAGACTTTCTGACAAAGGCCTGAAGCTTCTAAGGATTCTACCTCATTTCCTTTCATTCCTGACTCTGTTCCACTCCACTGCTGGAGACATTAATGATCTTAGTATCGGTGAGTTTAGGGAGTGCTTCAGCCTACTGTTTTTCAGTATTTATTCACCTGCATCTCCACACCACTTGAAAAGAAATAATAGAGGGGCAGTTTTAGTGATTTATTCTTGTCTTTCCCTATTAAAATCCTTAGTACCCTATAAATCAAGAAAACAATGTGTGGGTTTAATTTACTATTTTTGATAAAAAAGGTCTTGAGCATTGGTTTGGTTTGTGGACCCATCAGATCAACTATGAGCTGGATTACATCTAGGATTGTTTATTACCTGCTCCCAAATGTCTCATTTTTTCTTTTTTCTTTCTTTCTTTTTTTTTTTTTTTTTTTTTTTTTTTTTT